>CM065391.1:507500-695000 GCA_033060915.1 Euryodendron excelsum | reverse complement strand
ATGCACTTTATAGTCACATGTTCTCGGTACTCAGCCATCATTTGCATAATTATGTCACGTAACACAGCAACTAAGGTTCCCATTTCAACATCATAACACGCACTAGCATCTATATTGTAGGATACACCTTCTCGACGATCTCGTATTATCTTTTTCCCCCAATAAAACATAACCATTGTCGTCATTATTTAGCTTTGGCTACCAAACACAACTAACAGAGATATCATAAATATACAAACTAATTAAATTAAATATTTTAAAACTTATGTAAAGATGTTTATCGAAAGAAAGAAGATTACACTTGGTTGTGATACTATTAATTTGTGTAAGGTGCATCTTTCTGAGCTCTCAACTTGTGCTCTCAAATTGTTTTACAACTAAATAATTATAATACACATTTGACAGTTTTTCGTAAAAATTGTTTAATTTACTTATATAATATAGTAAATTTATTTTGATATAAATACGAATATATGTATTTTATATATATGTCATAAACTTGCAAAACTAATTTGAAATTATTTACTATTTTTTACAAATGTTTCAAATCAATGTTAAATAATTGAATTGTTTAATTTATTTATGAATCCTTTAAATACTTGTTAAACTAATTTTATGTTCAATTTGTAAAGAAATTGTACTATTTTTTTAATTTTTTACATATTTTTAGCATATTCTTTAAATAATTATATATATGTTATAACCTTGCAAAACTAATTTGAAATTATTTACTATTTTTTATAATTTTTTTCAAATCATTCTTAAAATAAATTATGAATTGTTTAATTTATTTATGAATTCTTTAAATAATTGTTTAAATATTTTTATGTTCAATTTGTAAAGAAATTGTACTATTTTTCAATTTTTTACATATTTTTAGCATATTCTTTAAATAATTATATATATGTTATAACCTTGCAAAACTAATTTGAAATTATTTACTATTTTTTATAAAATTTTCAAATCATTCTTAAAATAAATTATGAATTGTTTAATTTATTTATGAAATCTTTAAATAATTGTTTAAATATTTTTATGTTCAATTTGTAAAGAAATTGTACTATTTTTCAATTATTTACATATTTTTAACATATTCTTTAAATAATTATATATATGTTCTAAACTTGCAAAATTAATTTTAAATTATTTGCTATTTTTATGAATTGTTTAAATCATATTCTTTAAATTAAATTATCAATTTTTTAAATAATTTATGAATTGTTTAAATAATTGTTAAAAGAATTTTCTATTAACTTTGTAAACAGAAAATTATGAATTGTTTAATTTTATTTTTATATAACATAATTTAATTTTTTACTACTTTTCTATTAATTTTCTGTTACTATTTTTTTATTAACATATTTTTAATATATTATTTAACATCTTATTTAAATAATTATCTACACATTTTTGTTTTAATACATGCTAAATTTTTCACCTAACAAAAATATCAATACAATAACACTACATTTAACTGTTTAATACAAGAAGAAGAAAAATATATATTAAAAAGCAAATCGCCAATCGCAAGTTGTAATGTCAACATTTTCAAAATTATCAATCAATAGCACTCGTTGCAACTAAAAATTTTTACAAAAATAGAGAGAATGGCAACTATAATTAAACTCGTTCTAACTAAAAAAACAAAATAAAAGACCTACAGTCTTCGTCAAAATTTTCATTCAACTAAAAATTTGTCCAACTAAAAAAAAAAAAAGAGAGAGAGAATGGCAACTACTGTCATGCTTTGCATTGATTTACAAAAATATACATACACACTTAAGTATACATATATAAAAAAACGATAGATATATAGATATATATACACTTATACGCAGAAAAACTAATATATATACACACTTATACATAGATATATATATACAAAAACAATAAAATCAGAAACAGATAGGAGAGTGTTTACCTTGTGAAGTCGTAAATGGCTTTCTTTCTTACAACAGAGCTCTAATAAACACAATAAGGCTTTGAACCAGAGCTCCAATCAATAATACGACTTCGAAGAACTTTTCACGTTTTGAACCACCGTTGTGAATGAAAAAGCGAGGGAGTGAGTCAATGAATATAGGGCTCAAAAACGCTTTTTCAAATAGCGTTCTCAGGAAAAACGCTATTCGAAATAGCATTTTTAATGAAAATGCTATTTAAAAAAGCGTTTTTAACGGTCCCGCATACGGTCGTATATATACGCAAAAAATGCTTTTTGAATTAGCGTTTTCAATAAAAACGCTTTTCTAAAAAGCGCTAAACTCGTCCAACGGAATAAACTAAAAACAACGCTCAGTTCGGGAATAAATACTATTAATAGGCCTTCTTATAGAAATTAGCCTAGTTCTAGATACTAAAAAACCTGAGGAAGGATGGCTCTGATACCCAATATATTAACCTGGCTGTGAAAGAAGACCATCCAGTCTTCAATATCCAATAAATATTGGGTATTGAGAGAGAATTGTAATTGAATTTTATTGAGCAGTTAACAGATACAAGAATGAATGATACAATTCTCTCTTTTAATTTGGAAGGCAGACATGGTACTAAATCAATAGCCTTGTAACTAATTGCATTTGGGTAACTCACTAATATATAAAGGTTGCTCTATGTTGGGTTCCCGAAACAGAGCCAAACAGAACTCTACATTGCAACTAACTAACAACAGCTGCCTAGCCTCCCTCTTTATTCCAGCTCAACTTACGTAGATCCATTCGTCCTCCTCCCTTAGCTTCCAAGTTGCTCAGCTCAGTTCAATTCTGTGAATTTTATCATGATAAAACTTGTATCACCTTCTAACTGTTGACTTCTAAAACACACTCCCTTCTGTGGATCAATGATGGCTTAGACTTGAAAAATCTTTGATCTGTCGACCAATAAATTTTTTTCAGTCCCAAACCATATATACATTTCAATTTGGTCTCTTCTATTAGTGATTTGTTTAGGCATTTGTTAAAACATAACTTAAATAATAATAAAACAACTTCTAGATTTAAAAGCTAATTGCAATTATGAGGGTGACATATGATTAATTCATATAAATTTTAACTGTTGACATGAGAAGAGTATCAGCAAGCATCCACAAATAAATAAATAAAGTAAAAAGATATCAGTTTGAAAGATATTCGGTAGACATTCCGTGTTTGGAAGCTATATAAATTGGGCCTATTAGAGTTACTCCTACTTGGAAGTATTATATTCACCGTTAATCGCTAGATCAACACACACACGAGCGGGTAGACTGACCCACATGCACAACCCACTACATGACACGAGCCACTGCGGATTAAAGTTCCTTCACTTCTAAACTTAACCAATGAAGACTTGGTCTTCTGTCCTCAGGAGTACTTTTATTTATTTATTTTTACTTTTTGTGAATTGCCTGTTGTGTAAGGTTGAATAGGATATAGGCATAATAGATCTTTCCTTTTAATTTAATCTTTTTTTGTTTTTTTGGGTGGTGGGTTGTGAGAGTTGAAGCAGCAACCCCATCCATTAATGTTGTTGCAGCAACTAGCATTACGCCACTCTTCCCTCAGCACCTATAAGCATATTTTGTGCAATAGTAGTATCAAATAATAACCTTCTGGAAAAAAATGATTTAAAAAAAGAGAACGAACTCAGCAATTTAATTGCGGTTTTCACCACAGAATAGGAAACCGATTATAAAATAAAATATAGTCGAATTGTACCCACACTGAGGGGAGAGAATACTAGCCATACACATTTCATGGATCATTGGATAACTGAAAAAGTAAATGAAATAATATTGGAAGTATGGTATACATGAATATAGATCATCAGTGTAAAATTGATCCCCCACCTCTTGCCTCAACTGAAAAGGCCATGTTATACAATTTAAAGATTAGGAATAATGGTACAACCTATTTTCCTTCTCTCCTTTTACTTTACTTTTCTTTCCTATAGCATGTAGAAAAATTGAATTTGAACCAGATGATGCATGCTATTATGCTGTTTTACAAAAGGGGATAATTACACCAAATTATGGATGTGATCTTTAAAAAATGTGACATTTTACACATGGCAACAATGACTAGCGGTAGATTATTATTATTATTATTACATGCTCATTGCTCTAGTAGATGAAACCTCTGAATCACCCTCCTGCACCTCCACATCAGCTGCCTCACCATTTTGCTGCAAATGCATACAAGGCAGAGTGAGACACCAAACAAACCAACAAACATATTTCTTTGACACCAAACCCTCCAACCACACAACAACCCCCCCCCCCCCCCCCCCCCCCCCCCCCCCCCCCCCCCCCCCCTCTCTCCTTCTCTCTTTTAATTTGGAAGGTAGACATGGTACTAATATGATTTCCATACCACTTGATCTTTCAACTTGGCCTCAGCAAGGTAACGCTCCAAGGCCCCATCTCCAAAAAGAATTTTGCCACCCCATCCTGGGGAATTTACTGAACCCACCGACTCCTCATCAACAACAACAGCATCTACTTTGTCATTTCCCGTCTTCATATCTGGAATCTGAAAAATACAAGCAACGCTTCCATAAGCACAATATAATATATATATAAGTCATGTTTAGCCCAATTTCTTGGCTTTTTCCTAGGTGGCGCTCCTAATGCTCTTATAATTTTAAAATGCCACCTAACAAGGGCAATAGAGTTTTCAGAGACACTATTCCTCTATTCTTGTGATTTAATTAAGTTCTCTATTATGATAAAAAGAATTAAGTTCCCTATTATTTAACAAGTCTATTAAAATATGACCCATTCACATCTATATCTATTATATATGCACACATTGTAATCCGATTAAGTTCCTGTTTTCTATAAAGTCTACTAAAATATAATTCATTCACATCTATTGTTGTGATCGAATTTCATATAAAGTTAAAAAGAGTTAAGTTCCCTATTATTTATAAAGTCTAATAAAATATATCTCATTCACATTTGTATCTCTTATATAGACATATATAGTGATCTAATCAAGTTCTCCATTTTGTTAAAAAATTTAAAAATCCCTATTATCTCATTCACAACTTTTTGTCTCTTTCCTACGTGGCAAGGCTCTCCTAATGCTCTTTATAATTTAAAATGCCACCTCATAGGAGCAATAGAGTTTGGGAACTCTATTCCTCTATTGCGGTGGTCTAGTTAAGTTCTCTATTATGTTAAAAAGATTTAAGTTCCCTATTATTTAACAAGTCTATTAAAATATGACTCTCTCACATCTATATCTCTTATATATGCACATATTGTGATCCGATTAAGTTCCCTATAATCTATAAAATCTATTAAAATATAACTCATTCACATCTACAATCTATTTATCTATTGTTGGGATCTAATTTCGTTTCACATTATGTTAAAAAGAGTTAAAGAGCCCTATTATCTATAAAGTCAACTAAAATATAACTCATTCACATTTATATCTCTTACATATATACATACTGTGATCTAATTAAGTTCTTTATTATGTTAACAAAAAGTTAAGAGTCAATATTATCCATAAAGTATGCTTTCTTTTTCACTTCCAATTTATTTTGCGATGTAACTCTTCGATTTTTGTGACTTTTGCTTCCTAAAAATTCGTTTGTATGATTTTTATTCAACCTTAATTTCTATTTTTAGTTTGAGTTGTGATTTATATATATTTATATACATCTAATTCAACTAATAATTATGGAACATTATTTTGTAAAAATATATTCTTTCCCATGGGATACATGGGTCAACTAGTATCATAAAGAATTATAAAACAATAGCAGCTGCATCCTGAAAGGGCACATGCCATGATAGCAAGTTTTATACAATTAAGTGCTGCCCCTCACATACCTCATACATAGCCTCAGTTAGAATGGTTTCCAGTATGGCTCTTAAACCCCTTGCTCCGGTATTCTTAGCTGTTGCTTTCTTTGCAATCATTCTCAGTGCTTTCTCTGTAAAATGTAGCTTCACCTGAAGATGACAAAGTTGTGTACATTAAGCACATGAAGACATACCATTTCAGTTAAACAATTAATGCATGGAGAGAGAGAGAGAGAGAGAGAGTTCTGAACAAGGGATGCATAGGACATGCTTACATTGTTCATGCTAAACAATTTCTTGTACTGCCTTCCGAGAGCATTTTTCGGTTCCGTGAGGACCTGTCGTGAAAGCAAAAAGCCATGATGTATATTAGGCAATTCTGAGGATGGTAAAGAGACAGAAATTCTATGCAATTTACAACAAAAAAAAAAAAGAAAATCCTAGTTTAGAGCATGCCCATCCCACCTCTATTTTGAAGTCAGTAACTTCAAGAAAGAGAGGAATATAAAAACGACTGAATTGTTTCAGAAGTCATGCTCCAAGCAGAATCCAAAAATTCTCTATATTATGGAAAAAAAATCATTTAAATCAAGAGTACAAGCTCTATTACAAAAAGGAAAGTAGATCTAGAAAGTATATCTACATGTGAATGAAATGATTGCTTCACTATAAATCAGCTTCTCTCTTCTTCTTTTTTCAGTTAATCATTTCCCACAACAATGAAATGGTTATTTATTATTTCAAAATATCACCAAAAATAAAGTAAACAATCTGAGTGCAGCAGTTCGTTATTTGCTACATAGAGCATGGTTAATGGGAAGCTGTATTGGATTGGGGCAGAAGTGCGTCCAATACCAGTAGAGAACACTTTTGGAATTTGTGGGAAAACGTTTCAGATACATATGGGATACTAGATGGAAACTTTAAAGAAACTAAGAGAAAACTAGTAAGAAACTCTACAAAAACTATATGGAAATTTAAAGCATTCATTTTTAAACAATTTCTTCTCCTAAAGTTCCAGCCATACATTCAATTATACTTTAGAAAATATCCATTTAAGTATTCATATAGGTTTCCACTAAGTTTTCTAAAGGTTTCCTTTTCGTTCTGCAGAAGTTTTTTATGGTAAGATTTCTGTGAAGTTTTCCATTTGATTCTTGATTGTTATCCCACTTCCAATTTCCCCTATATTTTTTGGCCGTGTTTCCCGCTTCCATTTCCCCCATCATTTCCCACGTCCACTTCCTATTTTTTGTATCTAAAGATTGAAACAAATTCCTAATTTACTACAGAAAATAAATTTAAAAGCATGCACTAGTTTGTTTACCTTCGTAACATCATCTGATGCATTTTTCCAATACAAGTTCCTCTTTGAATTTGTCCTCAACTAAAGAAGAAGCTCCAAGGAAACATATATATATGTGTGTGTGTGTGTGTGTGTGTGTGTGTATACCGTGACAGCAAGCAAAGAGATATATGATCAAAGTCCACTATGCACCCACCAGATCAAGAAAAAGTTGGAAAATGACATTCAGAACACAGTAAGAATAAGGGACGAGTTTGGGACAGTCCTGGTAAAAACTCCCCATAAGCCCAAATCAAAGCCGAGGGGGGCAGTAAAGGAAAAGAAGTAGAAAATGTTGGGGCCCAAGTTTGAAAGACAGCTTGAATATTAGACCCTTTTATGCCATGACATGATAGACACGCGTGTGTACCAGTTTCCCACACAACGTGAAAAAAGCTTGGGACACACCTCTTTACCAAAACCAAAAAAAATACCTCTTTGCCGTGTTCAGTGGCCCACCTCTTTGCCGAGTTTAAAGATACCTTCAATTGAATCCTCTCAAGAAATGAATATGACATTTCTATACTGTGTATTAATGCAGGCATTTTTGGCTGGGGGCAGGACAATACAAACCGTATCCAACCCATACCAGGTGCAATTCTCAAGTTAAATCTCATCCCAACATGTATCCTAATTCTGGCATACCATTTCCCATTTAACTAGGGGCTGGGAGGATTATGTTTCCAAATAACCTGTCCCAATGCCATAATTCCATGCCTAAGGAGAAGTAAAAAAAATAACAGTCAAACAGAATGAATCAAATTATAAGCAGATCGATTTACCTGAACAAGTTGATCCTCAGTTAAAGCTGACAAACTAACCAAAATAGGAAAACGTCCAATAAACTCTGGTATGAGCCCATATGCAATAAGATCACTACTTTCTACCTGAAAGCACAACCAGAATCTTTCAGGTGTATAATGGATCTCAACGTCAAAGAGGAGTGAAACAGAGAAAAGATTATGTTTGGAATTTTGGAGTAGTCCAGAGCCAAGAATTTAGCACAGGGATAGCATATTTTCAGAATTCCAAATGCTTTGGATGAGGAGGTGTTGATTCTCACAGTTCCCAGTAAGGATGATGTCAGTATAGCATTAGTTAATCCACCAGTTCTCATGTTAGCACGAACAGGTGCTCCAAATCCAATAGAAGAGTCCTGCCGTCTGGCAAACAATCACATAGAATCTCACTGCTTCAACCTTCCTCAAACTCCACATAGAGCAGCCAATAATATGCAGGAGACAATTTCAGCCAGGGAAACAACATTAGAAGAAAGAGTTACCTCTCTGAAATGGTTTTTTCCAAATCAACAAATGCTCCACCACAGATAAAAAGGATATCTTTTGTATCCATCTGCATAATATTGGAGCATAAATAGAAGATAGATGGGCAAAGTAATAGCTCACATTAAATATTGAAAATATAGAAGACGATGCAAATGTTGTAGTTCTGTGATAAAGCAAACCAAAATTGAATGTCTTACAAAAATAAGAAAACATTCAAAGGGAAGCGTGCAGAACCATTTTTGGAGAACAGGCATGAGAACAAAACGCATAACCTTTTTCTTTTTCTAACGATAAGTAAAGCGAGGGCATAAACCTAGTAGGCTAGTAAACTAAACAGCCATTCCCCAGTGCTAGTCACCATTTATGGAGCGTTCTGAAAGGGGTGGACGGAGTACATGATGCAGCGAGTGGTGATGGAAAACCACTGATAATTTCCACAAATCTGTTGAGTTTCACACGAAGATCCCAAAAAAGTAGGCAACTATTGAATGTGATTCTTCAACAAGAATAGAAGAACAATAGGAATAAAAGAGAAATCTCTTTTTGAATATTATTGATCTCCAAAAGCAGCTTAGGGCAAAGGCAGATACATTGTATTTATTGGTAAACACAAACCCTAAACCTAATCGATGAAATTAAGGCCAAAATTTAAAAAAAAATAAGAAAATTACCCCAAAAAAATAAAATTTGAGTTAGGCTCAAATTTGGACACTAGACATATAAAGCTTGCAAAAAAAAACCTAGACCAAATCGGATTCATATAGGCTAAGATATTGAGCAATCAAATATTTTCAAAAAGGGCAAAATTGCAAATCCCAAGGCCTAAGCAACTATGGATTTCTCTTTTATTTATCTATTCTGCCAAAAATAGATAAGGTCCATAGTTTACTATGGATTTTGATCACAATCATGTTTCCAATTAGACCACTAACTCACTAAGTTTCACATAATTTTGTGTCTGAAATTCTTGATATCCACTCTGCCTCACAGCAGATTTACCTTCCAAATTATTAGCACAAAGTAGCTCCCTTAGACCCAGAATCCAGAGCTTGGCACAGCCCAAGCTTTTGCCATTTCACCCAACAATCGCCCCAATATCTCCTAGTAACTGAAATAAAATTTGGTCTTTCACAAGAAACATGCATGTTTCACTCTTTTGGATCCGAATTTGCAAGCACATGTTGTAGACCTACAATCGGGACATCTCACGTGACAAACATTGGGAAACTCTAAACACTTGCACAAGTATAACAAGAGTTACATGTCTGACTTTTATAGTGTAAAAAGAATTTTATTTGTGAGTTTCATTATTATCTCTTTACTCATGACAATCAATACCAGTGTTAAAACCAAATAAAGCTGCTCAGAAGCCAAATGGATTGTGCATTGTAGATATATCAAAACACGACTTGTGCACAAGTAAAAGGAAAAAACTTGGGTTTCTTCCACGCAGTGTAAAATGAGTAGTATTACAATTTTTTGAGCTGGTGACCTACAAAAGATCCAATAGCCAGAAAAGTACCCTAACAATTGATAATCCTTTGCTGCGTAAGTTTCTCTTCAAGGAAAGTATATTAAAAAACGTGTTTATATATCTCTTTTCCCCACCCATCAAACAGACTCCTCTACCATTCACCATCTCTCCCTTGCATTAATATAAACAACAAATTAAAATCTAAATTTATGCTGTATAAAAACATGATAAATTTTCAGCAAATTCCATAAGGAATAACATTTTCATTGATTAAGGCATTAATCTTAACAAGGTAAGCTAAAAAGAACTTCGTTTTGCACACAATTTCTCTTCCAAACATAAACCTTGCTTCATTCAAATCTCTAACATTGTAATACAATATCTATATTGTAGTTTTCATCAAAAGAAGAAAAAAGAAGAATAAAGCTACATATTAATTGGATCATTATATTGTTTCGGAAAAAAATATGGTAGCTCCTCTTCATCAGCATGTCAAATGTAGATTTAAGGTGACCAACAGTTTCTTAATGGACATTTTGTCAAACACCAACTTGTTAGCAACAACTCAATAGAGAATTCAATCACCTTTTATCCATCATGACCATGGTTATCCCAACATGGTTAATTACTATCTTCTCCAAAGAATAAATTCTCCAGAAATTCATGCAAATGGTCCTTTGGCCCCACATTTCTGCAACTAAAGAAATAATAGAAAAAAAATCAGAAGTTACCAATACCGTAAATCCCAAACAGATCACAAATTGCCATTACAAATTGGATCTCATAGTTGATTGCATTTATCCCAGGAGTATTTGTTTAAGGTAACAAATAAAAAGCAGCCGAAAAATCCTCTTGAAGAAATATGAGGAAGGGGGGAAAAATGAAGAAAGATTGAGATTTGTATGAAGATAAGGAAAGGATGTTGAAGAGGGCAAGGATGTTCGAGTCTTCTAATAGAACTGTAGAGGAGTACATGGTATTCCTACCGTTGGAGGATATCTATGAGGAAGTCTGTTGATAATGGATGAGTTCATTGATGATGGTTAGAAACATTGAGCTTTGGTAGTTCTTTCATATATCAACATTATAAAAAGCATGTAAAGTTAGTACTTGTACACCAGGTGTAACTGGAACATTGCCATATACATATATCTATGTATTAAAAGTAGATGTAGATACACACTTCTATATATATGTCTTTAACTTTCTCTTCCTCAATAAAATAAATTCGATTGAGTCACCAATTGTCCAAAAAGCTTGAGCTACTAGAAAATGGGCTCAACAATGTATATCAAACTATTAACACTCCCCCTTACATGTGACCTCGTCGCACACTTGGAGAGGTGAATAAACCGAACAGAACAGGGGGAACAAACACAAATAGAACAAAGTGGACAATAACAACTATAACACGAAAACAAAAACAAATCACAAGACTTGAATCCAAGACTTGAAACCAGAGATCTTATACCACGTTAAGTCACCAATTATCCTAAAACCTTAAACTATTAGGAAATGAGCCCAACAATGCATACGAAGCTATTTAACAATCTCTTCCAAAATGAAGTCTTTAATTGGAACCTAACTCTCCAATTTTGCCACTATGTCCAACCACCTAAACAAGGAGCTAAGAAGTACGAACACGGACATGTGACATGTCAATTTTTAAAAAATGTAGGACATTGACACGACAAGGACAAAACAGATATATACATATTATATATATTTTTGTGTCCTATTTATAAATTATTCAAAAATAATGAAAAAAACATGTAAGATAACACTAATTAAAATTAAAAACCATGTATTTCATAGTTTAAATGTCCAATTAGGGATAAAACAACATAATTTTTATTTACAATTAGATCCTCATTTATTTTCTTCAAACTTGTAGCATGTTTTATATGTGTTTAAGCGATAAACATGTGTGTGTCTCAAGTATCCAAAGTGTGCTTAATTCAAAAATAATATAAAAATAGTACGACACGTTTAGACACATGCCGGGCAGTGTTTGAAAAGTGTCATGTCCAATACGGGATTGGATACGGACACCACCTTTTTAGAAGTGTATGTGCTTCTAGACAAGGAGCATCAAGAAATGTTGTCATGCTTCTCTCTCTCTCTCTCTCTCTCTCTCTCTCTCTCTCTCTCTCTCTCTCATTTTCTTTTTAGTTTCTTTCTACCTTAAATCCCCATCATCAACAATAGAACTTAGTGCCACCAAGCATTAACACCACCATCAATTTCCTCCCCCACCCCACCACAACCCAACCCCAAGGTTTTCTCTCTCTCTCTCTCTCTCTCTCTCTCTCTCTCTCTCTCTCTCTCTCTCTCTCTCTCACACACACACACACACACACACACCAACAACACTCTTTTACAACCACAAAACTAAGCACCACTACCAACCATTGCTGCCAACATAACCTTCTTCACTCCCTACAATCAAAACCCAGGACACTACAATCACTTAATTTGATGATCCAACTCCACAAAAAAACACCTGTGCAAGAGAAGTTAAATCAACTTAAATTACCGCTAGTCACCACCAAAATGAAACCACAACGCTATCTCTGCCAACCAGATCTCAACACAGGCTTTCTAAATGAAATTCACTCATGGTAATTGGAATTCCTAAGAGTGATGTGACAGGGCTAGTGGTTGCAATGGAGTTGGGCAGTGGTGGTTTGGGTATTTCGCATGGGCTTGAGTGGTGGTGAATGGTGATGGTGAATTTGGTAGAAACAGGGGTTGGGTTAGCAAGAAAAGGTTGATGAAGATAAGGCTCCAATAGTGAAGAAGAAGAACCAGGAGAGAAACTATCACATACAGGCAAAATTATACACATTATAATGCCACATGCACATCACATAACTTTTTCCGTAAACTATAGTTACAGCAAGTTGAAGGGGGAAGTGTGGCTGAAAAAAGGAGAAAAAATTGTTCAAGTAGGTTTCGATGCATTTTAAAGTGGTAATAATTGGGCCTATAGATATAAACTTGTGTCTCCCATGATTATGACGAACCAAAAAGTTAATTTTGACTTGTAAGCAAGCACGCTAACAGCAATAAATATATGCTCCTACTTTTTTTTATTACATCTTTGATACCTGCAGTCAAATACCATAAACTGTGTTCACATACAGGCAAAGATTTTTTTTAATTTTTCCAGGCAAGTGTAAACAAAGATTACTAATTATCCACAAAACCTCTGAGCTCAAATAACTAGAAGCCCATCTAAAATTACCACTGAATTTTGTGGAATGGGTATATTTAAAAACATGATGCAACGAAAAATTCTGAAAAAGAAATAATTAAGAGGCAAATCAAAAGACATGAGAATCCAGCTATATTGATTAATTGAACAAAAAACTAAAATTTCTAACTTAGTCAATCACAATCATATGTTTACACTGTTTAACTAAACGAAATGGCCTAAGCAGACATTTCTAGGAAGGAACTAAGTCACCTAATCTGCCACCCAAGGGTGACAGATCGTGCTCTGGTTCGCGGATCGGCAAATCCAAAGATAAATCGGAGAAAATTCGCAAATTCAATTGTGTCAGTTGGCGAACTCTTCGAACACGATTTGTGAATTAGCTGTTTGAGCCAATATTTTAATGACGTGTTATAGATATAACTCTATATGCACTAGGTTTGTGTACCAGTTGTTTACCACTCACCAAACAGCCCAATCCCAAATGTCCAATCTAACTTCATTGTCAGCTTTATCATTTAAAGAAAAGTTGGTTCCCTCATTGAAAACTATCAATTGTCCAACTTCATAGTATATTTAAAAGTTGTAGTAATAAATGGTGGTGAACCTTGAAAATTGTGATTTTACTTATAGTGTAAAAATTTTAAACATAATTAATAATATAATTTTTAATTATATTTAAATATAAAAATAACATAATATAGGAGCTTTGGAGGTGCTCTCAAATTTACAAAATTTAAAAATTGACGATTTCGCGCTCACACTCCTAGCACTCGCTCCCGCTCACAATCCGCGAACTTGTGACTTAGGGAAGGAATTGTGATTGGTTCAGATACCGCCACTCGTCTAACTCTCCTAGAAGCATGTCCAACACTTCTTCAACGTGTTCTAACTCCTAATTTAAAAATGAAATATTATAATTTTTTTACGCTTTGATGATACTTTGTTGCTTCAGCACCACTTATCAGACCCTCCTAGACACAATCCATGTTGAGAATCCTTAAAATAACAATTTTTGACATTGTTTGGAAAAAACTTATGCACCGTTAAGGTATCTTGAAACATTTCTAACAAGAATACATCATGTGCATGACTAAGTAAGAAATGGACAACTTCTTACAAGAAAGAAAAAAAATAGCAATGAAGATCGAAGGAAAAAAGAAATGTAGTTAAAAAAAAAAAAAAAAAAAAGCAAGGAATAGAAGTATGCATTATATACTTATCGACAAAAGGAGTATGCATTATATACATGATATTTGTAGAAATTTATATTCCAAAATTTGCAAGTTTGTGAAGGATTATATAAATACAAAGTAGTTTACTTATTTTTCTTATCTGCTATGCATAATATATTTATATGGTGTCATGCCCTTGTCTCCTCCACAAACTACCACCCTCGGTAGCAAATCTCCAAAGCCACTTCCCTAACAAGGCTTTATAAACATAGCCAAGTTCCAGATACTCAACCCAACTTCCTTAATCAGAAGAAAAACTGTGTTCAGTCCACTAAGTGGTACTTGAACTCTTCCCCCAAACCAAACACACAAAAAGTCTCTCATCAACTCAAGTCTATGAGGAAAGTGATGAGGGGTAAGTTTGGATTGAATACAGAGGAAATGGGGTACAAAGCCTAGTAGGGAATCTTATGGAGGGGAACTGTGGAAAAGTCTTATGAATGTAAGCAAGGATTTTTTTCAAGTCCATCTTCTTTAGGGTCGATGATAGGAGGAGGGTGGGGTTTTGGCATGATTCATGGTGTGGGCAGACTCCCTTGAGGGAAGAGTTCCCAAACTTATTCAGTTTTGTGATTATCTTATAGGATCAGTGGCACAGTGTTGATTTTCTTCACCATCAAAGAAGGCAGTGTTGTTTTGGAGAGCAGAGAAAGGTTGTTTTGGAGAGCGGAGAAAGGTTGGGAGGTGGAATCAGTGGAGAATCTTCTTGGGAGGCTTTAGGGAAAGGAGATTCAGACGAGACGAGGGACACATTAGCTTGGAAAGGGAACGAAAAAGGTGTATTTATTGTCGAATCCTTCTACTCAATCCTTGTAGGAAGAGGTGAGGACCGCTCTCCTTGGAAGTCGAAGGTTCCAGTGAAGGTGGCATTCTTTGCTTGCCACCTTGATGACAGGTAGAGCTGCCAAGCCATGGGAAATTGTTCCCTTATGTTTGATGCAGTGTCTTTCAAGAGAATGAAATAAAAGATCTTTGAGCATTTGGTTAAGGAAGATTTTTTGTTTTCTTTGTTATCTTTAAGCTTTTGGGAGATTTACATATCCTAGCCATAGTTATCAATCTCGTACCCGTCAGCATACTGTTTTTGTCATTGGTGTGGTACATACAGATACCAGTGCATTTCGGCATACCGTTTGGGATTTAACGTAATAAAAATAACATCTTCATAAAAATATATTTATTTAATAGTATAATTTAGTATACATAATGAGAAGGAAAAACAATTCTACTTAGGAATGTTTCTAATTGAAATAAAAAATGCCTATTTTAAATACTCAAATAATAAAAATGGCAATTTCACATACCAAATGTGCAACCAGTTGTATCCCATGCTCCCCATTTCATTCTCTCATCTAATAGAAAAGCAACTTCACTTTCCCAATTCCCAACTTCAACACATCGTCTTCCCCAACAACTCTTCACTTTTGAAAACCCTCAAAAAACTTTGACTTTTCTCACAAAAGCCGGTTATGGTTGTGAGGAAGAGAAGACACTATGGGTATGGCTTCAAGTACAAGCTTATCACCAACAAGGTTGATCGACACCGATACAAATTGAAGAGGTTGGTTATGTTCTACAACGTGGTAGGTTCAGATCTGGTAAGATCATCACTTATCATGCAATGTGTATCGATAGAAACCGGTAAGACCCCAGCATAGACAAAACAAGCCGGTATCACCAAAACACGTCGAAAAACGTAATGGAGGATGTTTGTTAGCTTGATATACATTGTTTGAACTTTTAGGTCAAGTGGTGATTTAACAGGTTTCCAACACAATTCTTCATATCTATAAGAAACTTAATTGACCCCAATTAAACTAAGCCATTTTCTTAGAATGACATTCATCAATCTCTCTTTCATTTCAAAAGAAACAGTCATCCTTGTCCCCATAAAATAGCGATTAACACCTGTCCAACTATTCAAACAAATTAATGAATCTTGATATATAACCATTGGACCTCAACACATTTTAATGAAAAGACTATAAATGATGATCACCCACAAACTCGAATAAATTTTGATGATTTTGACCCAATTGATTTATAAATTACGTTTCATGAAAACCGCACTTACCAAGTACGACTATAGTACTCGATTTTTTCCCTAACTCATGTCACACGATTCTTATAATATGAAGAATTTACTTATTTGGCATCAGATGCCTTCGTTCTATGCACGCTAATTTTGGTCCACAACGAACGGCACTAAAGGCCAAGAGTACCATTTTTCTACTGAAATGGTACATCTCGGTCCATAACAGCCGGTACGAAACAGGATTAACAACTATGATCCCAGCTAAAATATAGATTGGGTCGGGTCCATGCCAAACCCAGAACTGACTCGAACTTGATAGGTTCCAAATTTTTGGACCCAAAAGCGAACTGATCATTTAATGAAACCAAATCGAACTAACTCGACTCAGTTCGGATTGGTTTGAGTCTAGACCGGTTTGGGTTGGGTCGGTTCCACTTTAATTGTATATTATTTAACTTATTTATTTAAAAAAACAAAATAATAGGATTAGCCTGGCATCCTTAATTTTTTCAAAAAAAAAAAATTTGACATATAAGCACAAATCAACAATAATTAAGCACAAATAACAATGATCTAATGGCATATATAAAGTATATATAGACTTTTATGAGATATAAAAATCAAATCTCGGTTCGATTCTTGGATCGGTTCTCGATTCAGCTCGGGTCCAAAAATGTGGAACTGAGAACCGAACCGAATAGATCGAGTTGCCATTTCTTAGACCCAAAACCGAACCAATCTTTTGGCTAACCCAACCAAACTGACCCACAGAGGCCGGGTTGGTTCGGTTCTCAAATTTTTTGGTTCGTTTGTGCAACACCTAATACAAGGTTTCACCCCCGTTAAGTTGGTGCTTTTTGATACACTTCTAATGAAAAATAAATAAATAGCTAAACTGCATATAATCATGTCTTTACTTAGTGTAGTAGTCCACCTTAATTTCATCCCTTCGGTTATCCTAGCATTTGCCTAAATGGGAGCCACATGTCACTCTCTCCGCTTGAGCAGTTAGCAATCTGGATTATTCATGGTGAAGACAATTTCAAAAACCACAACAGCACAAAAAATGATTGTTTTCACCTCAAAATCAGAAACCTAACATATGATGCAAATAAAGAGTCAAAAGCATATAAGACAACCAGAAACGGAAATCATATATATAAGCTATGAAAGTGGTCAAGGTGTCCTTACTACATTGCACACGTCTGACATGTTAAAAAAATAATATTAATTTCTTAGTTTCAAGCAATTTTGGTGTGTAATAACACAAAAGGGAACACATAGCAAAACCAAAGGAACAATTATAAGCAACACCAACAGAAGTTTTGAGGCCAAATGTAAAGAGATTAAGAGACCAACATAGTCTGAAGAATCTCCCTGCCTTGAAGCATTTGTATTGTGCAAGTGCCCAGCATTTCTCACACAAACACGTCTCGTCTTATGGATATATACACATCATACCCACAAAACTAAGTTTGTAGGTGTTGCTCCTAGACTGCTAACAGTAACTCATGAACGTTACTGTCTTTTATGGTATATTTGGGTTGCCAATCGTAATGGAGGGAAGGTCCTGGGTTTGTCAAAGTAAGGCTGATAAAGAAGTTCTAGTTGCATGTTATTATGAGGGCAAAAAGATTAAAAAAGAATAATGGGAGGAATTAGATAGCCGGAAATCACCCCTGCAAGCCTTAGGGACCACACCAAGGATCAAGGTCGCATCACACAATCTCAAAGAGGCTTCAAAGACACTGAAATTTCTTCTGATCTCATCTCTATTTACTTGGATAGTATATAGATATATATAAGCTACTAGAGGTATTTTGCTGCAACTAGGACTTCGACTCCCAACTTAGAAACTCAAGACATTTGACTTACAAACCCATCTAAATCCAGCACCATATATACTGATCTAATAGAATGGTTTGACCACAGTGCGACCCATATGTGACCACCACAGCCCGTGACTAGCAAATCTAAAAATTTACCAAAACACCTTAACAACTAAACTGTAAGTAAATTCAAATACAACAAACCAGCAAGATAATATCCCTAACCTATAATAAGACTCGACCGAAGTTAGAAATCAACTTATTTTCCTTTCACAGGAGATTACGCACGAAAAATTCACATATTACCAAAATGTCAATATCTTGATTATGTTGCACAATACACCATAGTCCTACCGCGATATAAGAATTTTGGGATTGAAATAATGCCTTCTTTATGTTCCACTGCCTGCTCCTTATAGGTGCCAGCAGATTTTTTTTCCTCTTTCCAAGGTGCGGCTGCACATGTGCACCAGGGGGTTGGGTTGTGGGGGGGGGGGGGGGCGCGGGGCCTGCATAGCTTCTCACATTCTGATGGCATTATTACTAGAGAATCTTAGAATCTTCAAGTTCAAACAGGGAGTTAGAGATGACCAACATAACTACTTATACAAAAAAGAAAAAAAAGATGACCAACATAACTGCAATTGCAAATATCATAACAACACTAAGCCGTAGATAGGCACCTTTGGATGGGTAGGAAAACTGAGTTGTTACCTCCTAACATCTGGACCGCAAAATATACATCCTAATAAGCACTGCAAGAATTTTGAAAGCCCCCAAACCAAGAACAGCGACTCAAGCAATCAAGTTCCAGAATACTTTAAATCAAAAAATGCAAGTTACAGAAATTATGTGTGTTCATTGGGGAACAAATGATTTAATTACAACAATAGTAAGTTTGCGACGAAGTGAGTGAAATAATAGGCTAACAATATGCTATGTGTTGAACAATAGACGAAGGACATATATAGGCTTACGATACCTGAATGCTATCACCCCGAGGATGCTTCCTTGCCCCCTTTTCAGGAACATTCACTATCTATACAAAAGATACATTTTGTGAACAAATGAATGAAATAATCCATGTGAATATATAAATAATTAGACAAGTCCATGGCAACAGTTTTTTCCTTTCGACCATATTTCAATTAATTGAAGTAGAAATTATAGAAGTAACATAACATGCTGATATCAAAATGGCCCAAATATAGGCCCATGAGGATGCCAAAGAGCCCACCAAGTCTAAAACATTCTAAGCTATTCATGGGCATTTCATCACATGGGACATTTGGAGAGGGTTCTAGACTTTTCCTCACATGTGCAAATATAGGAAGAGTGTGGGAGATTTTAGAACTTGGAGGAGGCTTCCTTGAGAAACTTTGTATATAAATATCTTAAATATTTGTATGGATGATTCTAGAGGGGGATAACTAGATGCTTTGAAGAATATAACGAGATACACTTTACATCGTTATCACTAACGCAATATTTGCATCAGGAAGGATTTTACAGTTAAATAAATACCAAGATAATCATGTTAACATAAAAATAATTCAAGCAGCAAGTTCTAAGCTTTGAAATATCAAGAAAAATTAAAGTAAAATGTCATGTCATGCACAAAATAAGTATACATTTTAGTTGATATTGTCATAACTTAAAAGAGGTTTCAGAAACTACTAAATCCTAAGTTCATTCAGAAAAGCCCCTTCATTTTTTACTCAAATAGTTTATCCCTACACTTTATTCCCTCAAACATTAGTGATTCTTACAGGAAAGAATAAGTGGCATGTGAAGTACAAGCTTCATTCTTGTCCAAACGATCAAATCAAGTGGTATATAAATGTTTTGCAATCTGGAGGGACACCAAGTCACTAGTACATGGAGAGTTAATCTGCAAAAGTGGATATTGTATTAAGCATGATCAACTAATTCATGTCATTTATTATTTACGCTTTTCTTTTGTTCCCATGAGTCTCACCTATACATAAGCCAGCAGTTTTTGAATGGCTAGGAGAAAGGAGTATATCTAGTCCTAAAACTAATAGAAGAATGTGTACATGGAGAGAGAATATTTTGTTTCATGTCTTTTCTGTAAAGCAGATGTGTAGTAGTGTAGATATCTTCATGTGGTGCTTATCTATGTTGATGCCATTTTAGACTGAGATTGAATGTTGGGAAGAGTGCACTGGTTCCAATGAGAGAGGTGCTGGAAGATTTGTAGGGTTTAGCTATGGTCTTGGGTTTTAATTAGGTTCTCTTCCTACTGGGTATCTAGCGCTTCCTTTGGGTTCTTTCAAAGCCATTTCGATGTGGGATAGTACTGTTGATCAGTTTGAAAAGATTGGGGAGATAGAAGAGATAATATCTATGCAAAGAGGGCAAACTCACTCTTATCAAGAGCACATTCAGCTGTTTGGCCACTTACTTTATATCTTTGTTCACCATTCTTGCTTCCATTGTAGAAAGGTTGGAGAAGCTTTAAAGAAATGTCCTGTGGAAGGGGAGAGATATGGAAGATAAATTCAAGAACCACTTACTTGAATGGGATTCAGTTTGTAGCCCATTGACAGAGGGGCTTGGGCATTAGACAATTTAAGCTTTTCTAATAAGCCTTGTTAGGGAAGTGGTTGTGGCATTAAACCTTGATGAAGGAGGGGGACTTGTGTGGAAGGGTGGTTGATTGCAAATATGGTGTTGAGGTTGGGGATGAACGTCTAAGGTGGTTGCAAGCTCTATGGAAATGTATCAGAAACGGTTGGACTGCTTTTACCATCTGACGTCTAGGATTGGTAATGGACCAAGGGTAGGAGAGTAAAATTTTAGCATGACATGCAATGTAAGATGTAGCTTTGAAGGAGGCTTTTCTATAGTTTTATAGTATTGCAGCTGATAAGAATGCTCTTGTACATGGTTACTTGAGGATGAAAAGGTTTGAGGATTGCTTGGGAGCCTCAATTCAGTAGGGCAATCCAGGACTGGGGGTTGGAGGCAATAAATATATTCTTTTGAGCTTTTGTGTGGGATGAGAATTCGACGGACGAGGAGGATGTGCTGAAGTGGAGATAGAAGGGAAGCATTTCCCAATGAGATCTTTCCATTCTCTTCTCATGGGTTGCACAATACATTCCTTCCCATCGAAGAGTACTTGGAAAATTGGGGTGGTTGCCTTCAAAGTTCAAAGGAAACATTATTTGATTGGACAGCCATGCTGGACACCCTTCCTACAATCGAAAATGATTTTATCAATCTTTTCGACCTTAGTTCCATAGGAGCAAATCAGAAAGATTGAGAAATATAACCATCTGACTTGATTAGTTCCCAATAGCCATGAGATGTTCATATTAGGGTGATCCTTTTGTGAACGGATGCCCCTATTATACTCAGTCTTTGATGCGATTGCTCTTGTCTCTCTTGTCTCAAGACAGACTGAACCATTTGCTGGAGGCCATAACGTAAATCGCTTTCTTGAGCTTGCATACCAAGTTAGGATTCCTAGGAGAAGAGAAGCCTGGAGTTGGAGGAGGCTGAGCAACTCTTGAGTGCACTACAAAATAATAGCTCTACCCTTATTCTTCCACGATCGATTTGGATTGCTATGACCTTGTTTCTCAGGAAATTAGCGTTGTGGAAGATCCTAAATCAGGTTTGAAGATTGACGAGAAGACTGCCACTGTACTGGATGGTACGAACTGCCTAACCAAGAATTAATGTAAAAAAGAAGTGTTTCGAATCATTGCTATTTGACTGAATCCACATCAATTCTCAAACACCATTGTTCTCTGCTACATTCAAATAAGTATGATGTTGAAACATATCTTCTTCTTTTTCCTTTATCGTAAAGGATCACCCAAACTGGGAAAGAGTGTTGCTCCCCCCATTGGTGTTGTGTATATAAAGAAAAAGGAGTTGTTGATGAATCATTTGATTGTTCGTTGCAGTGGTTTATCACCGTTGGAGTATGCTTCTTTCTATGTTTGGTGCATAGTTGGTCATGCTGAGATCAATCTTCCAGCTTCATGAGTAGTGGCTGAAGTGGGTGTCATGTGAAGAGGGTGAGGTGAGGAAAGCATGGAGGATAGCACTGCTATGCCTTATGTGGTGCGGGGAGGGAGAATAATCAGAGCATTTTGAGTATGTAGAGGTGGTTATCATAGGATGAAGATTTTTTTTTTTTTTTTTGATAATGAAAACCTTCTATACAAAACCCTTAATGGGCAAAAGATTGTACACTGGGAGTATACAAAGAAGGAGCTATACAACATCTACAAAATATAAGTCCCCAATGAGGTCTATGAAAGCAAAAGAAGAAGCACAAAACTATCCTTTAGACCAGAAATGAAAACTATGCAAAAAGGATTAAAGCTGATTAAAATCCAGTTTTGCCTCCTCAAAAGTTCTTCTGTTCCACTCCCACCAAATACACCACATCAAGCATAATGGGGCCACCTGCCAAGCCTTTTTAATCCTATTAACACAACAACCCAAATACCAAGTTTCCAAAAGCTGAAAAACGGACACTCCAAAAATCGCAAAAATAAGGCTCCACAGTTCTCTTGCAAACTCACAATGCAACAAGAGATGATTAACTGTTTCTTACACCTTTCTACACATGCAAAACCAATTTGGAAGCATTTTTCCCTTTTTTCCCAGGTTGTCAATTGTCAAAATGGCATCCAACGCAGCAGACCATGCAAAAAAAGACACCTTTGTTGGGGCCCCTACTTTCCAAACACTTTTCCAAGGGACGTTACCTACAGTGCCTCGCTTAATTACGTGATAAAAGTTCTTTACAGAGAACTTACCACCATTTGCTTCCCAAACCACTCCATCTTCTCTCTCCCTGGGCCTCGTCATGTCATACAACCAATGGAAAAACTCCCCAACAGTGTCCAGCTCCCAGTCCTGTACATTACGTTGGAATTGGGGTTCCCAAACAACCCACGTGTCCATGAGTCTTCAGTACTCACTCACCTTAGCATCCTTATCCGACGCAATGTTGAAGAGAGTTAGTAAAGCCTCTGCAAGAGGAGTACCTTGGCACCACTGGTCAGGCCAGAATTTCAGTCTACTGCCATAAACTAAAACAACCCACCCTTTCCCTATACCTTTCCAGAGACTAACTCCGTAAGAGCTCCTCACCTCATAGGATGAAGATAACTTAATCCTTTTCATTTTTGCCTCGAAGGGAAGTTTCTGACTCTTCATTTCTATTTGTAGATTTTGTAAGAGAACTCACATTTCTTTTTTTCAATTTTTGTGTAAGTTATGGAAGAACTCAACTTTATTGATGATGACTTTGTCTTGATTCTGTTTGCACCCCTCTAGGCACTCTCAGTGGATATTTTATTTAGATATGAAAAAATAAATCCATAAAACCTACTGCCTTTCATCTCCCCTTTTACATTGATGAACCAAAAAGCTTCCCTTTTTTATGTTGCCACGAGGGGGTGGTTCTAAACCTAGAAGCTTCTATAACCTTTCCTCACTGTGAAAGTTATCATAGGCACCATCAAAGTTTTCTTGTGCTATCTCATACCAACTTTGTATCAGAGAGTGTTTCATTTTGCTTGTCCTACATTAATATCTAAGAATAGGTACATGTGCTCGAATCTCCTACGTGTCAAGCCACGTCAGCACCACATCTCCTTCACCTCCATATATCTAGTCCCACGTGTTAGCCTGTAACACGTGGACCAGCGAGATATCTCCATAATGCTCCCCTCAGGAGTCGTGCCTTGCTGGCCGAGGATAATACGTGAGACATCTCCTCCAAGCTTGAGCACCAAAAGGGCCCTTACACATAAATGGCCTCGAGGCACCTGCCTTAGCAGGGCAGGGAATCTCTGCCCAAAAGCACCTCGCCCCTGATCTAGCACTCGACACCTATTGGCTAGGCTATGGAATATCTCCACCAAGTGCACTCTCCCTTGAGCCACCTCTCCATTCCTTGGCCAAGATTCTCCATAACGTAGATCGGGAGCAAGACTCAGAGACCCCCTCAAGGTCACCCTCACGTAGGACCACCAATAGTGAATCAGAGGCCAAAATTGAGGGTGGGTTCATCGAGGTGGCCTCACCCTCGAGAAGTGTCACCCCCTCGAGGGCCTCAGCCCTAGACTAGTATATGAGAGAGAAAGAGAGAGAGAGAGATCCATCAAATATATGTTGCTAGAGCATTTATGAAGAAGGAAAAGGTATATAATGAAAGTCAACTACTGATACCTAGTTGAATCCTACCTACCTCAAAGGGATATCAGTTGCAGAGTTAAATCTCTGATTGTCGGCCCTTAGGGATTAGCTACCAGACCTTGAACACTCACAGATTGGCTCAAACCTCGAGGTCCCCTCGCCTATATAAAGGAAGACATTCCCTCAACAGAAGGCACAATTATTACTAAGGTTCTCAGTCACTGGACTCTCTCTCTTCCTAGGACTGCCTCAACTCCCAATCCTCCACCTATCTTCGGTGGTCCTTCTTCATGTCAGCACCTGCCATTAACTTCCCAAAGGGCCTTTCCAGTCGGTTCATTCCATCAATCCGGCATCCCTCGCACACACACTGAGCATGCTCTAAAAGTTATGCTTCTAATAGAAATCAGCAAAATGGACTCCTAGAACATGAATCAAACAAAACAAGCACAAAGCCACCAAATTAAGAATAGAACTCCCAACTCTATCCTAATCTTGTTTGAATTCCCTTATAATTATCATAATCTTCCTTCACGTAAGGGCCACACTTCTAAATAATGCAGGACCACCGTCTAAGGTGTGCACCCACACAAGCACAAAACTTTCAACTCAATTTTCATCCCTTGTACCCACACCTAATGTATCTTGTTGATCTCGAGTATAATTTAGTGTGAGTTGATTTGAGCTGAGAATGGTGTATTTCACTCCGAGTAGATAGCTATAATTGTCCATGATTTTTGATAATCAGCCAAACACATCTCACACAATGAAGGCGATGTCATGCTGACAGCAATTTCAATTTTCTAATTTACTGAGTTATTTGAATTAGTTATCAATCTTTGACTCGTGTTTGCATCCCATTAAGTTGCCTATCAACAACAAAAAAAAAAATGGTTAATTATCAATCTTCAAAACAAAAAGAAAAAAAAAATAAAAGAAAACAGTGTAGAATGTGAAAATTTGCAAGAAGCTAATGGGACCACAAAAGTGAGGCTTATGCTGTCTTCCTCTCTCAAATATTTTCCTTTTCTTCCCTCATCATTACATTCTCCAACATAGGAGATATTGTTCATGTCTCTTTCGTTTTATATACTCAAGCTTGCGACAAAACAAAAGAATACATCCTTGAATATCTTAATCCAGTTGATTTTTGCTTTATGCTGTCAGCCACATTCTTCCCCAGCTAGTACATCGTAGCCTCTCTTCAGCTTCTAGGCTTTCCTAGAACACTAAAATAAATTGTTAATATTTGATTGCTTCAATCATACCTTCATCCATGTCAATACAGCATGCCAAAGCACAAACAGCATCTCCACTACAATGTTTATTCCAGAAGCATTCAAATATTTCCTAAGGATGAATATGTGCACCAGCTCCAAGAAATTTTAACAGTAGCCAAACCCCCAAAGTCCAAAACTATTGTATTCATCACAATGGACAAACTCATGTTTACTCTCTGTAATGAATTAGAGAAGTCTACGAGGCCAAAAATACTTGTTAGAGGCCATGATATTATATAACAACACATCAGCAAAGTGAATTACATTTCAGGATACAACCACCGCAGGATGGACTGTATTTATCCTCAAACGTATTTACTGGAACAAAATAAAATAAACCACCAAGCATTGTATGACTAAATCACTCACAGTTCCTTCCAGCATTTTCAGTAATGCCTGCTGAACACCCTCTCCAGAAACATCTCTACTAATATTTAAGCTCTCAGCCTGGAGCAATATCCAACAGAAAAGAAACTTTTGGGTCTGGAAAAACATACACATCAAATCAAAAAATAAAAAATAAATAAGCAGTAGAACCTTTTTGGTTATCTTATCAACTTCGTCAATGTAGACCATCCCTTGTTGAGCTGCTTGGACATTAAACTCAGCAACCTTCATGCCAAATTTGAGAGCAGAGTTTTCTAATTAATGAAAAGTCTCACAAGTGGAAAACTAAAAAAGCAGCATGAAGTTGTAAATATAATAACGCCAAAATAGAACATAAATTAAATTTTAAAAATATTAAAAAAAACTTGGAAGAAACAAATAACTATATTCTAAAACCAGTAAGGTGAGAGAAAATTCCATATATTTTTTTACAAACCTATATAGGCATATATTACAAGCAACAAAAATTAAAATAATAGAGTTTGTAAATGAAAGAAAAAAATATTTTCATAAAACTTTATTAGAAGCATCTAAAATGGGGATGCAAGCCCCGTACACACTATGCATACATCAAAAAGCTATACCGCTAAATCTATACAGGAATGTACAATCCCCCAAAAGACTCTACAAAAGAATCAAGAACAAGAAGGAAGGAATCCCATAACTAAAAGGTACAGGAAATGAGGAACATGCTCTTCAAGCAACGCAACAAACTATTCTCATTCTCAAAAGGTCTCCCATTTCTCTTCCTCCACAAACACCCAAGTATGCATAAAGGGGTGATCTCCCAAGTCTTTTTACAACTTCCTCTAGGGCAACGCCGACTCCAAGAAGCAAAAGATCCTTTATCATACAGGCACATCCAATCAATACCAAACTAGCTAGCTATGTGCATACTACAATAAAGTGTTAGAGTTGGCCCAAAAGTGCAACCTAGCTATCAACAAAAGGAAGCATGATAGTCAGAAGAAGAGATAATTGTAATGAAGGCAAATCCGTTGGTAGAATTGGAAACGTCAGATAGGCAAAAAATTGCATATTAAGATGATGTACATTTAACACATACACGAGAAACATGCAATCCACACTGGGAGAAGCTCATTGATAATATATGAATGATACATGGGAAGCTTGTGCATAATATATTTATGCCGTATTTTAGGTAGGCCTACCAAAAACAAGAGTTACTAGTTTTTCAAATTCTGATAAATTCAAACTCTTGATAATGCACTATTTATTGAAGTTTATGCACACTTAAGACCAAAACATGCACATTATAAAAACAATGTTAGAATTTGGGCAAGCATAGAGCAATATGGAAGTGAGATTAGTTAATAAAGTTCAAAACATGTCAATAGTGTATTTTTTTCCTGGCCATGATGCCACAAGTTGCCAAACACCATACCATTGGGCACACTCTCCAGTGCCTAAAGATTAGCAGCTTGGTGGTTCCACCAGCTGATAGCCAGCTTTCCCAGGGACTGCTCCGATGCTTTGACAACTCCACTAGGTCTATCCTTGTTTTAAAAAATAGTGCAATAAAAAAGCATTATGTAAAGGAAATCTGATTTCATGCGCTCTGCTAGGCCCATCTACAGAAAGACCATGGACAACCTAAACCGCGTCCCACCCCTGCCCCACTTCTCTCCTCAAAGAATCACAGGCTGCCCCACTAAAGACAGAGGATGAAACTAGAAATCATTGAAGGAAATGTTTATAGAAGGACATTTAAAATATAAAAGAAAGAAAACCTAAAAAACAGAAGAGTCTCGTAAGATGCATCTGTAATCTCCTATGGATTTGTATCCACTTCCTTCCTTCTTTACTCACCACAATCCTTCAGGGGTACATGGTTTTTTGAAATCAATCTCATTTTTTTTTCTTTTTGTTTTTTTTTTTTTTTCGGGTTTTTTGATAAGTATTCTTTGACATCAATCTCAACAATCCAATATTAACCCTCAGGTCTCCCTCCAACTTCCCAGCTTAAGAAGTGACACTATGGAGGGCTGCTCTATTTTTCTCAGGAGATAAAGACCAAGTAATTACTTGAACTGCATCAAGTTCTTCATGATTGAGCATCCCACGACCAGACAGTTCTGAAACTTCACAAAGCCATCCTTACCACTCTGTTCTAGATAAGTTGCAATAATTTCGCGGACTAAATAAGGAAAATCCTTCATGCCTGGTTATGTACTTGACATTCTGCACATTCAGCACTCAAAAATACCATCAGCTTCATTAGTACTGTATTCAGCTCATGTTCCTTTTGTATACGGGCCACTACAATTGAAAAACTTAAAAAAATTAAGAGAGAGTTCAATGCCCAAATCAATTCAGAAAAAGACTTTCCAGCCTCCAAATTGCAGAAAATATCAATGGGGAAAATTCCCCTCGATCTCAGTTCGGTAGCAATTTGCCAAGCTTGCAAGCCATTGATATTCAGCTCCTAATAAGCACGGACACTTCAATGAAAGTAATGAGTCTGTGTCAGACAAGCTTCAGTACTCGTTGGACACCCTTCAACATGTGTTGGACACTTGTCCGCACGTGTCCTATTATGTTTTTAATTTTTCTAGAACAGGTTGCACTATGGACACTCGGGGGAGGCACGTCTATCGATTAGGCACGTGACACGCATAGGGACGTTGGTGCAAGTTTGAAGAAAATAACTTCGGGTGCAATGATTAAAATTAAAAAAAATGTGAATTTATACCTATTAATCCATCCTTTAGGCTTTTTAAAAAAGAAGCCCTAAAGCCAAAAGCTTCCAATTTGTTTAGGAATATAGCTTTTTAAAATAGATATTAGGACCTTTGTTCACTCTTCTTTTTTGAGATATAAATTGTGAAAATTTTAAAAATTGTTACTATTTGGATATAGTACAATATAAATATATTTTTAGCATTCCAATGGAATCAATATATATATATATATATATTTAGCGCAAAAATCAGTAAGTCATTGTTCTGATGTGTATATAAAAATATTTACTTCTTTGTCGTCATATCCCAGCCGTGTATGTGTCGTAATTTGTTCAAAATTGCCTCATCGGCATCCATATCATGTCGTTTCCATGTCCAATGTCCATATTCAGGCCTAGTATGTCTAAATATGAAATCTCAATAATCTAACCATCCTCATTTCATTATCCCAAGTAAATCTTAGAATTTATAATTCAAATGTCTGTGTAAGATGAAAACTGCTAGATATAACATATGACGTATCTTTAGCTCATCTCAAAAGCCTAAACAACTAATGCTTAGTTTCAGGCAACTGTTTTTTTTTTATTATTATACTTCAATATCTCTGTAGGTATAAGCGTCCAACTCTCCTCAATACAGGGACACTTAGGTAACTCACCACTCCTCCGTATCGCTTCTCCGTATCACGCTTGGCTGCACGAGGCAGCCTACCGAAGCGACATGTGCAGCAAGCCAGCTCACTCACCGAGGATGGCGCGAAGAGCACCTCCTCTGAGCTAAGACTCCAAGCTTAGACATCGAGATCCTCGTCTATAGGTAACCTCGGGACACCTCATTCACAGCATTCGCCTATGACCTCATGTTCGACACCTCCTGGCATGACCATGGAACTTATCCGCCAAGCGCATTCCCATAGTTACCATAATTCTCCACGAGCGTACCGCCACAACCTAGATTGGGAACAGCACCAAGGGGCCTCCGCACGGGACCATCAGAAAACAAATAGATTAGAGACTAAAGTTGAGGATTCGTCATCTGGCCGGTCTTAGAGAGAAAGGGATCTCCAAGCAAACGACAAGCGCATTTAATGTCTGAGTTGCCTAAATCATTGTCATCACTGCCACTCATAGAGGTGCAGAGCTAGCATTCAGAATGTCAGTCTTCAAGAAGCCCTCAGACTAAAGAGTCAATCCTCTGCCACAGGTCTAAGGAGGCAATCACTAAAGACCTCAAAGGTTGAAGAACCAATCACAGAGGATCTCCCTTATATATATAAAGGGAACCCCCCTTCTCCATTAACAGGGACATTTATTCTATATTGAATGCTCACCACTAACCCTTGAGGCTCTCTCTGTCTCTCCAACTCTTTAGAACACTGTCAGTCTCTCTTTTCTTAAAACCGTCACAACTCTCTCTCCTCCACCTCCGGTGGTCCTCTGCCTATATAGCGCCTGCCGTAAACTTTTCAGAAGGTCACCCTCTATAGGTTTGATAACTCTCCTCTCGCATAACTCTACACACAATACTCCACTGAGGAAGAACAGTACTCGTTGTTTATGGCATCGAAGAACAATACGCAAGTGTCCTCGCAAGTGTCTTCCCAAGGGGTTAAGGACTCGTCGCTCTCAACCCTCCTCCTCCTTTCGAAGAGCGACTCGATGACTCGACTCACCCGGTCATCCTCACTGGCATCAACCACCTTGAAGCCCTCACCGGAAGCATGGCCTCGAAGCAATGAGCTCAGTAACTCATGCTTGAGACCTTGCTATCAATGCAAAGGGGGACACCTCCCCTTCCAAACCAACCAGCGGTCCCCTTGGCACCCTTTGGCAGCAACCTCTCAACAATGATTTTTACAAATATGATAAGATCTACACTTAACTCCATGATTTGTATTTATTCTGTGCTATGATGTTTACAGACCTGAAAATATCTACACTTTCACTCCATGATTTGCCTTTATTCTGCTTATTAACGTTATCTTGCATTGTTTATATTTATATCTCGTTAGAAGTATCTAACTGTTTATAAAAACAAGCTTTGATGGAGGACCATAGTTGTGGCTTGTGGGTAGTTTACCCAACCGTGCGAAAGTTGATTAATCTCCTCTGATCTCCTGATTTCCCGCCACGAACCGCCCCCCTTTAAGACAACAACAGTTGCGTTGCTCCCTCCCTTCTGTCTTTGGGCCTCCCCTCCCTTTCAAAAAAAAAAAGGCAGCAGTAGAGTCCAAGGGTAGTAACGCCGCGACCCCACTGCGCGGCAAAATGACAACCCACCTCACCAATCACTCTGCATGACAACCAGCACCGCGACAAACACCCGCAGCCTGTTACTCCGTAGCAAACCTAACACCTCCATTATGACATGCCATGTTCGTACACATGGATATGCATAAAAGCCTGTCAAGTTGTCATTTTATAAAGTTAAGTTAGTGGAAAATGACATCATCAGTGACGTCACGCTCCACCACAAATTGGACAAGCAAATATGATATTTTATCTTCTAAATAGCCCTACTACATGTACATAGGACCACTAAAGGCTGACTTCTCCATTTTTTTGTGTGCATTATAATCGTTCTTTCATAAAATATCACACCTACTTCTCTAAAGTAATACAAAAAGTGGAATTCAGCTAGTGGGAACAATAATGTCGTGCATGACTAATCACTTCTTGTGATACAAGTATGACACACACGAGACAGATATTCAAACCCCACATATTTATATATATATATATATATATATAAACAGTACCATTGTAGCTTTTTGCATTACAAATTATTCTTTTTCTTTTGTATTATGATGTATACAATTGCTGACCCCCCTTTTAATACTTCGCATGGTAGAAAATTTGTGATTTCTCCTTCATATATAATTTTTATGCTATGGCTTCATGAAATCTTTTGAATTATTCAACTTATATTTTCTTTTTAATGCTTTTTGCGCTACGAGTCACGAGGTTGACCCCATTTGTGGCATCACCTCCATAAAAATGTTTAGTGCGCTACACTTCTGCATGGAGCACGGGAAAAACTCTAAGTATCGAGATATACTTTTTCACACTCAGAGACTTTTGCATGGAGCAACGAGGAAACATCCAAGCACCGAGCAAAGAAGGATTTTCTACCTATGGAGGCCCACCACATCAGCTTAGACCATCACGTCTTCATAATGCAACCATAAAACACTATTTCAAGATATCTTCTCAGTAGAAAATACAACCCCTCTTCAATTTTAGCCAATGATCCACACCGATGCCATGCGTTGTGACACAACAGCGACTCCGTTGTGTCAACATTGAGCGTCATTGCTCTTAAGCAAAATGACACACCTCGAGGTATGCTAACCTCGGTGTCAAGCATCCTCGGTCTCAAATGGAATGACTCGCCTCACCCTTAAGCAACCCCACCTCCAAGTAAAATATCTCGGCTTAAGGCATGCTTCTCTCAGCCTTGAGCGCCCGCACTCTCAAGTGGAATGACTAGCCTCACCCTTGAGAGCCCTCGCCTTTATGAAATGACTCGCCTTACGACATACTCATCTCAGCCTTAAGTGCCCTCACTCTCAAGTAAAATGACTCACCTACTATATGTGCTTGCCTTCGAGGCCTCAGCATGCTTCTCTCGCCTCGCCTCACTTTACCTTTAGCTCTCCCCTCACAAGTTCCTTGACCGGAGAGGGAGATAAGGACCCTCAAAGAAAAAAAGTCACATTTCAATAATAATTGATACTTCATTACTGCAAGCTAGATGATCTACTAGCTCGAGGCATAGACCTTGAGGAAGAGCCAATGCTTCAATTTTTTACTCCGCTTAGGCACGTAGTGTCCTAACCTTGAGCTATAAAATATTTTATAGCTCCAACTCGGCTAAGCGCCAGTGTGAATTTAGCCTCAAGTATCATATTTCTCCAAATACTCCCCTCTAGAGTCAAGATTCTCCAAATGTTTTCTCCAAACGCTCCTCTTTGGGGTTGAGGTTCTCCAAATGCTCCCCTCTTAGGTTGAGGTTCTTCAAATGATTTATAACTCAGCTAAGCGCTCGTGTGAGTTTAGCCTCGAGTATCATATATCTCCATAAGCTCCCCTCCAGCATCAAAGTTCTCCAAATGCTCCTCTCCGGAATCGAGGTTCACCAAATATTTTATAACTCAACTACGCGACTGTGTGAGTTTAGTACTGAAAGCATGTTCATCATTCATGCATTTGTTTTGTTTCCCTATTATGAGTGTTCCATTATGTGTGGTTGCATGTCCTTTTTATTGTTGAGTTTACTTTGTTTAAACCACCTCCTCTCACTAACCATATGTGAGATTTGCTGCATGCAACTTCATCACTTGAATTGATTTTGATACCATAAAATATATTGAATCTGTTGAAAGATTTGCTCCGAATTTTATATGGATTTACGAGCAGCATCCATTGCTTGCTTTGCTAATGTGCTATACTTGTCATGTATATCTATATGCATACATGTGTATGAGATGTATATACTCTTTGCCTCCAGATTCATGTAAGTGAGAGTTAATATGTCTGCTTTTCTTTTATGGAGATTGGCCATTTATTATGATATGGACATGCCTATAAAGAAATGATAATTTCTTTATCTTTTCAATAAAACCTATATGTTCACATGGGTCTGACCCATTTTTTATAGAAGTTATGTTCCGGTGCTTCTCAAGTTTTTAAAAATTCATGCACCATGAATTATCCTTTATAGAAGTTGCCCAAGTGTCATGGCCTATGCATCATGAGAGAGAGATTTTTGTCTCTTACTTTATTTGTTTATTTACTATGTACTAATGCTATGGTCTTATTATGATGCATATATACAAGGCTTAACTTTATTATATGATATTGAATATTATATTGCATACAACAAAGGTGTTTCACATGAGTCACCCACTAAAGCCTGTTTGTTTAGCTTTTTATTATGTTGTGGGGTTCAGAAAAGTATTCATTCAAGACAAATGTTTCATGCACTAAGGATTAAAAATACCAATACGGTGGAGAAGTGCATTAGGTGTGACAATGGGAACCATTTTTTTCCACCAAACCACTATTGCTAGCTGACATGTATTAACAAAAAGGGGTCGCACCTTCAACTTTTATTTGTGACAGGAGATGTTGCACATCGCCTCAGCGAGACCCAACAACCTCGGTGGACTCACACCTCGGCTCGCTACCTTGGTAATTCGACCTCAATAACCAACCTCGGTCAAACCGGCCTCAAAGACCCACCTAGGTGAGCAACAGGTAAAAAAAAAAAAAAAGAGAAAGGAGCCTCAGCGTCCGGCTCGCCTCGCTGCCTCAGTGACTTACCTCGGCCCAGCCCCCCTCGGTGCAACCTTTGCTTGTGGATCCTAGTTGTCTCCACGGCTAGCCGGTGACACCAGAGACCTCGACCCTCGCCTCAGTGCACCACTCATCTGTCACCTCGATGCTTGACGAAGACCTAACTCCAGCCAACAACCCAACAACAAGGAACCTTCCCCACAACACCTCTTGGTACCCAGCTAGCAGCGCACCTCCAAAGCCTTGGTCGGGTCACCTCGGTGGAAACCATGTCGCAATCTCGGCCCTCGACAACCTAAACTCGGTGAATGCCCAGGATCACCCCGGCAACCCCTCGACCTCCGTGGCAAAGACTGACAAACAAACCTAGATCTTTGGCAAAACCCCCTTCTCTCCCTCGCAAGGAAGCTCATTCTCCCAGTAACGTTTAGTACCCAGCCTCGGCCTCGCAACAAACACCCATTACCGCGACTATCTACTTCACGCACGCAAGCCTCGGCAAAGGCAAATTTTTATGAAGCCTAACTCTCAATAAAGCTGCAGAAGACCTCCTTGGTGAAAAACCCCACCTCAGCACCATCTCTCCCCGACAAACCTGGCGGCAATCACAAACCAAGGTAGAGCTGGCACTTCCTTGGCCCAACCACCCTCGCCAAAACCAACGACTCTTGACAATCGCAGTGCAACCCTCGGCAAAACACTCGACAAAACAAATCACGGCGGAGCTGGTCACCTCGATAGCCCGTCAAATCTCATCTCGACAAAGACCCACCTCGACAATGCTTCACCATGACCTCGGCGCTACATCACCTCAACAAAGGTCTTACTCGTCGCCTTGGCGAGACCCAGCAACCTCGGTTGAACACCTTGATGGTTCGTCGTCTTGGATAATCTCAGCGAGACCACCCTCCTCAATAAGACCCAGCTTCGATGAAGCCAAATCTGACTAGGCACCTCGATGACAAACCAGCTGGGTCCTCGCTCGAACCCCTTCGAAGCCTTGACCGAATCCTCGGAGAAGATCTGGAAAGTTTGACAGACATTAATTATTTTATTTTTTTGTCAAGAGGCAAAATCACTATTCTGAATCCAGACCGGACCGGCAAGTTGAATCGACGATAAACCAGGAACTAGGCTAAGTAACAGACCGATAAGCCCTCTAAACTTGTTTGGGTCAAACTTTGGTCAAACCCAGCCAGAACCGTTGTTGAACTGCAACCCATCATTTACATCGGCTGTTGGACCGTCCTAAGGGGCACCTCGAGACATGGGTCACTCACCATTATACCCAATAGGTATTACAATTAACCCAGTAAAGTACATTGCATCCTTTGCAATCACTTTGATAAATCACATCACTTTGCCAAGTGTGAAATATCTCCAAATAAAAGGCTACTAGCCTTTAATTGACCGATTAATCAAAGCTATCTCCAGTATGTGTGTGCACGCATCCTTAGAATTAGTGCGGGCACCCGCACAAGGGGCATATTGTAGGTATAAGTGTCCAACTCTCCTCCATATAGGGATACTTAGGCGACTCACCACTCCTCCGTACCACTCCTCCTCCTCCTTACGCTTGGCTGCACGTGACAGCCTACCGAGGCGATATGTGCAGCAAGTCAGCTCACTCACCGAGGTGGCCCAAAGAGCACCTCCTCCAAGATAAGACTCGGAGCTAAGACATCGAGATCCTCGCCTATAGGTAACCTCGAAACACCTCCGCGACCTTCATCCATGGCCTCGCGCTCGGCACCTCCTAGCACGGCCATGAAACTTCTCCGCTAAGCGCATTTTCGTACTTAGCATAATTCTCCACATGAGCGTACCATCATAACCTAAGTTGGGAGCAGGACTTAGGGGCCTCTGCGCGAAAACATCAGGAGACAAGTGGATTGGAGGCTAGAGTTGAGGGTTAGCCGTCTAGCCGGTCTTAAAGAGAGAGGGATCTCTAAACAAACGACAAGTGCATTTAATGTCTGAGCTGCCTAAATCATTATCATCACTGCCACCTATAGACGTGCAGAGTTGACATTCACAATGTTGATCTTCGAGAAGCCCTCAAACTAAGGAGCCAATCCTCTACTATAGGTTTGAAGAACTAATCACCAAAGATCTCAAAGGTTGAAGAACCAATTATGGAGGATCTTTCTAATCTATATAAAGGGAACCACCCTTCTCTATCAACAGGGACATTCATTCCACATTGAATGCTCACCACTAACCCTTGAGAATCTTTCTGTCTCTCCAACTCTTTGGGACACTGTTACTCTCTCTCTTTCTAAAACTACCTCAACTCTCTCTCTTCCACCTCCGGTACTCCTCCGCCTAGATAGCGCCTGCCATAAACTTCCCAGAGGGTCACCCTCTACAGGTTTTACCACTCACCCCTTGCATAACTCTACACACAATCTCGAACATGATTGCTTTCTCAGGATTATAAATGGCCAAACCATTAGCTGTTGCTGCACTTTGTTCACAAAACCAGCGGAGGCAAGCTTAGGATTCTTTGTTCTTGGCTCATTAATTATATGGGATTTACAAAAAGGGTCAATGTCAGTTAGTTTGGCAGCTAAATCGGGTTAAGCAAACGTACAAGCAAGCTGATCCCAAACTGTTCATGAATGACTGGATTCATTTGTAGCAAGCACAGACACGAATACGAGTGTCAGACACAATACATGTCGAACCCGCCAACACTGTAATTTTCAAAAAATGCAGGACACGACACGGCAAGAATAAGACTAAAGAATATATTTTTATATTTTTTATATGTCATATATATATATATATATATATAAAATACAAAAATGTAAATAAATATACAAGATAATACCAATTAAAATAAATAAAACGACATATTTCACTAATTAATTGGCAATAAATTATTCATCATTAGTTAATTACATTTCATTAAATATGATGAAGTAAAAAAACACATTAACAACAAAAAAGTTGTTCCGTCAATACATAATATTATAAAATCATAACCAACTGAAAACATTAAAATGTCATTACATTTCATCTACTATCCATCATCATCTAATATAAAAACCATAAAAAACACTTGAAATAAATTAACCACCTATATAAGTAACATACTTCTTCTTCTTCTTCTTCTTCTTCTTCTTCTTCTTCTTCTTCTTTTTCGATCCAATAATTAGTTTTAAAATTTATAGTTGAGTCCCCACTGCGTCCCTAAAGTGTCCAAAATAGGACGCACATGTCCAATCCGTGTCCGATGTAAACATAAATAAATAAAAAAATTGAACACGTAAAACGAAGTGTCTGACACGTGTCTGCAAGTGTCCCACACAAGTACGGCTCCTCCAATGGAATGTCCGTGCTTCCTCGTTTGCAGCCTTATTGAGAAACCAGGGCATAAAGAGCAATAATGAAGAGGAGAGATGCAGAAGGAGATGAGCAAGGGGAGGAGAAGAAATGTTCTTGCGATGCTAATGCTAGAATTTCTAATGACTGTGCAACAAAAGAAAGAAAAACTAAAATTCCAGGCCATTGATACACAACTTGGTATGGATTTAGAATCCCCTAGACAAAAGGAAGCCTCATAGAGAAGGAGGTGGGGGGCAAAAAACAACTATTATAGGAATGTAGAGAGAAAGGAACTCCACTTCTAACACTGAATAAAACATTTAAAACTTAAACTCAAAGAAAAACAATAAAATAACCCAGATCACAAAGCTACTGAATTTATCCTGGACATTTTCACACTTCCACTCACACCAAAAGAGAAACTGTTTGGATCATCTAAGGATGTCATAAAAAGCCAAAATTCCATCACTTTCACATCATGAGTTCATCAGCAAATTAGTCATAAGGTATCAAACTCTAAAGATAATATCACTTATGTCATACCAATGTATGTCATGATTCTTCATCAGTGCTTTGTTCTTATCACAATAAGCCAATTAGCTAAACATGCTTTACAAACGTAACTAAGAAAACCAGTAAACAGATCACAAGTGCTAAAATAGTAAATGTACAAATCAACTGATGGAAATAAACCATCACCCCACAGATAAACCATGCAGCAACCATGTGACACTCTGGAGAAGTTGTATGCAACAATAAGTACAAAAGACACATAATGGTTATATCCAGCCGAATCAATTCTGGACAAAGACTGAGCTGTTGGAAAGCAAGCAAAACATAAAAAGGGGTTGAGGACTTGAGGCAAGATTCCTCTTTTGACCTTAAGTTATCTAGAATTTGAAAACTATGAATTCCCTCTTACCTTAATATACTAATTACTAAGTATGAGTTATTAAACTCATAGAAATATTTATACCTCACACGAATACCCTCAGCAACCTTATTCTTCTTCAACAACAGAATAGGTTTAAGTATGTTACCACATATAGGACTGCAAATCAGTACTAAACTAAATTACAAGCCCAAGCCCAACCCCAACAACAAGAGGAAAAAGAGGAGAAGGCTACAACTCTACGAATACACAATCCAACAATAATAAGAGCAACAAAGTTGAAAAAATAAAAAGAAAATACAAGAAAGAATGAAAGAAAGAAAGATTTTGCAGACATCCTAGCAAGCAAAATTGCACATCATGCCAAAAATCAGAGAGTAAATAATATTGACTATCTGTTCCTAAGATTACACGTGGAAAAAATGAACCATACCGTGAGCAGTTTATATAATATTGACTCAACATCTTCTCCAACATAACCAGCCTGCAAAAAAAGAAGACTTATCACTTTAAATAGGAGTGAAAGTGATATACAGAAGTTACAAACAAGAAGACAGCTAATATGGCAAATCAAGTATGAAGTTTGCCGAAAAACATTCAGACATTACCGAGTGCGATAGTACATGAATGCTATCTATTGTTGTAATCTCAATGCCTTCCAATTTTTATCTAGATATGCACATTCATTATTGCAGTTATGTTTGGGGAAAATTTTGAAATGAAACTTAATTTAATAAACATTAAAACCTACAGTTCCTACTAGTACATAGTTATCTAGTCCACCAAAATATTTTTGCAACAAATGAGCTATGATAACAACAAAGATAATTCAATTCAATATAAAATGTGGAATGCATACAGATAAAGGAATGATGATTTGTGCAGTTTTACTTTTTTGATAACAAAGGGTGGTAGAAAAATCAGCAATCAACTTGCCTGGGTTAAAGTTGTCGCATCAGCAATAACAAAAGGCACATTCACAAAACGAGCAAGGGTTTTCGCAAGTAATGTCTTCCCTGGTTCACAATAATTGTGTCACTGGAGGAATATAAATAGGGTAGCCTGTTTGATGTTAACACATTGTCCAAACTCTAAAGTAATAAAATTACCTTTAGATTGCCAAGACACCACTGATTATTAATGCAAGACACAAGGAAAAATTCAGAAACAACAACATAGGAACAATACCTGAACCAGTAGGGCCCATCAACAGTACATTACTCTTTTCCAACTCCACATTATCGTCATCATCTTCTACTGCAGATATTCCCGATTCAGCTCCTGACCTAGTATTCAAACATGCTTATTGTTACCAAATAGAGTTGAAAAAGGCTACTAATCTAGGTTGCTGGAAATAATATTGCAATTTAGGTACAAAATTGTCCACTATCACTCTATCAGCATAAATCCCACAAGTGAGGCCGGATATGATTAGACTGGAAGACAGTTTATAACTAACCCTTTCCGCAAGGAGGCATGATATATCCTCTTGTAGTGGTTATAAACAGCCACCGATAGCACCTGCAACATAAAAACAAACCATATGGGAAATGCATAGCAAAAAACTATTTAATCTAAAGGACACGTCGGAAAAACAAAGAAAAATAAACCTACTTAACTTTGTAAATTGGTAAATGATTTCACAAATATTGGCAAGATTAGTATTCTAGAAGAATGAATAGACACACCATCTTTTAGACTTTTAAGTAGAATCCTAGAAAGACAGGAGGATAGGGTGTGTAGAAAATGCTCACTTAAGGAGTTTTGATAACATGGATAAGACATAATACAAACAAGGTGACACTTGGCAACTCCAAATTTTTATCTCAAGCTACAAATGAAACTTTGGAAGTGGAAAATTTGATCACTTTATCACTTTAAAACATGTGGTTTGAGTTTTCTCCAACAATGGAGAATGATGCAAATCATTGAAGGCCTAACAAGAAGAAATCTAGAGATGAGGAATTTAAAAGTTTGGTTCAGTTCGATGCATAACCACTATTTATGTCTTGATATCTAGAATCTTTAATATGCTAGACTGAGGCATAATTATTTTATGAAATAGTGTCACTAGTGGCAATTTGGTAACTTTTGACAAATAATGATATATTATAAAAACAAAAAATGGGGGCACAAAACAATTCAAGCCTTAGTCTAGAATTATGGTAACATTTTGGTAACTTTGCTGGTAGGCCATGGTCAACCTTTGTTTGGGGCTTAGTTATTTAATTTGGAGATTAATTAACAAGAATGATTCAGATCTTAACCACCAAGATGACCTTGGGGAAGAGATTTCCAAAAAAAAAAAGAATAATATGCATCCTTTATTTCACATAAATTGGGGCAATAGATTCTCCTTGCATGGGGGGGCCAACCAATCCAACTTTCAGGATCATTCAGAAGGCTCAGTCCTAGACCCTGACTTCAATGATGGGAACAACCCCTGCACTCTATCCAAAATTCCTCAAGTACTTGCTGCACTTCCTGAGAAAGAAACCTCCCCCCCCCCCCCCCCCCCCCCAAAAAAATAAAAAAAAAAAAAAAAAGAGGTTTCTTCCACAGCTCCAGGGATCTTTGACAAGGGGGCGCACTCTCCTCTTTTCTATTTATTATTTCTCAATCATGAAGTCAGAATCCTTGATCCTGTGACTCAGCCTGATCTTGATGATTGCCAAGCTGCCATAGAGCGCTATGTTCAAAAATAGAGCTACGCCAATGGCTGAGATAAGGTATGAGTTCTTTTCTTTTTTTTTTTATGAGTAAGATATGTAATATTAACAAGGAACTAAGGGAAAACTACGCATATACAACCACAAGTATATCAAAAACCTATACCCACTATACATCAAAATTACTCAAAATGCTCCAAAATCCAAAAGTTATTTCATTGATGGATCAACCCATCCCTCAAACCAACTGTACAAAACAGATAACAGTGTGCTTTTCAATTAAAAAGAGTTTCTTCCACTACATTGAAAGATCTTCCGTTCTACTTCATCCAAATGGACCACATAAGACATGTGGAATCAAAAACCACAACTCTTCCCTCCTATTGCCCACACGAACCCCCCTCCAAGGCATTGAAAGATTTCTAGCACTTCTAGAGAACACCCTCGTCATCCCAAATTGCCCAAGCACGAACAACCAAAGAGCTTTGGGTTCCTCTTATAAGGCAAAGATGAGAAGCTGTGAGTTTTTATGAACCAAAAGACCATACAAAGACGTAAGAGAAATGAATATGGCGAGTATGACAAAGTCTTGATAATTGGGACTATCTTCGAATTGGATGTGTGAGATGATGCAGGCAAAGACATGATATCTCCAAAGTCTTAGATTGAAAGGTGGGTCTTCAAATGATTTCTCATCCCTTCTGACATGCATTCATTGCTTGTTATCAATACTATTACTTCATTTTTATTCAATGTAAGAATGAAACTGGCAAGACAGTTGAATTTCACGTTTCATGACATCAAACTGAAGTTCAACATTGCTACAAGTTCATGTATATGTCTAATGTAATCCAAATTTTGATGCATTAACTTTGCGGTACAAATAGTTAAGTGATGAGTAGTAAACCTAATGAGTGATAATGCAAGAATTTGTGGATATAATAGCAAAACTCTGATAAAGACAGAACCTTTTTGGCGCGTTCCTGGCCAATGACGAACTTATCAAGTCCCTTGCAGATCTCCTTAGGCGTCGGCAAATCCCTCCCCAAATTTGACCCACCCCAACCATTCTTCTCTCCTGTGGAATCACCACTACCATTACCAATGCCGCTGCCACCTCCACCAGAGCCACCAGGACCTGATGCCCGTATGACATTAACTCCGGGAGCAAAAGGTGGACCAGGGGGTGTATGCACTGCTAGCCCATTCCCAGCTGGTGAAGCCTGAGAGGGTGGAGGAGGAGGAGGGGGCCAATTCTCCGGGGGTTCACCACCATAGGACCTTAGAGTCTCCCAAAACGACACTCTGAGCCTGTTGCCGTAATCATCGTCTTCGCGGCCATCTTTAGTACCGCCGGGTTTCTTGTCAGAGGAGTCCTTCCCTTTGACCCTCCCAATCTCGATGAAGCTGCCCTGAAGTGGGGCAATCTTGTACGGCCGGAAGTAGTAAGCGGTCTTACAACTGGGGCAGAGATTCACGGCTTGGTAGGTTCCTCCTTTATTATTGCCATTAGAGTCAAGTGGCCCACCAACACTGCCGCTGCCGCCACCACCACCTGGAATTGAGAGATTGGAAGATAGTGGAAGGTGGCGATTGGAGAAGAGGAGATCCATGCTCTTGGAGCAGCGGGGGCAGTTAGCTTCGGCCCTAATCCTGCGGGTGGTGTGGAAGTCGTCGTGGGAACTACCGCCGTGGTCCCACTTGTACCTCTCCTGCACTCCGACCAGCGAATCTCTTATCCTCGTCCTCGTCCGCTGATAGGACCCCACATGCAGCAGGCAATTTGCGAACCGACTCGATATCTGCAACAGCCGCTCCTGATTCGATCGGCTTGTCGACGTTGAGGACGCCCAAGACGTTGACGTCACTGCCATTTCTCTAAGCTTCTTCCATCTCCAAATTCCGAACATCCTCCGAAATCAATTTAACAACATACACAAACGCACACAGTTCCAGATAGAGCAAGATAGGGGACCGGAGTTTAGATCGATAGAGAGAGGAAAAGATGATGAGAGATTGGGATCTGTGAAATAATAAATTACAATTATACAATTGCAATTTATATACATGCGTATATAATTTTTAAATTATAAATAATCGAATCCAGTAAAGAAAGCATGGACGGAAGAAGCTGAACATTAAAGATAGAGCTGGGAGTGTTTGTAGGAAATGCAAAGGTAATGGTTTGAGTCCGAGAATGGAAAAGTCGAGTGACGAAAATTGCTCACCATCTTTTCCCAACCCCTCGTGTTTTGGCTTTTGACCAATACTCACAATAACATCAATTTTCTATTTTTATCTTTCCTTTTCTTCTTCGTTCTAGTAATCTTTGATAACCTAGATGTTTGATTATATTTGTTAATATTTATACATGAATCTATATTTAGTATATGCGCTACACGAATTGATGTTATTTGTCCTTGAATCTAACAATCCAATTTAATCTAGAAGTTGAAATTTTTAAGAACACTTGGTTTTTATCACTAAATCATTCGAATCTGAGACTTGCATTATAATCGAAGGATTTGAGTTACAAAATTATCTCATTTGGAATTCCAAGAGACACAATTGGTTGGATCGATTGATCCAAGACTTGTTCTCATTACTTTATAATCAAACCTTGATCCGAGACTTGTTCTCAAGTTATTTATCTTTGCTTGCTAGTTAGTTTAGATAATTAGACCTTTTCCAAAACAATCAGAATTTTATTTTCTTTTAGAAGTAATATTTTTCTGAGCAATTGAGAGGATTGTTCTAGTTTTTTTGGTTTTGTATAAACTACTGCTCTTGTGAACGAGCTCGCGTTCCGAGAATATACTACTTTGCCATTTTGCACTTGGGATTATCTCAAGCATAATTTTAGTGCGAGTCAAGTTTTTTATGCCGTTGCCGGGGAAGCTTGCTTTTGCACAAGTGATCGCAAGAGGTGTGCTAGAACACGAACCTTAGTCAACGCCAAATTCAGCAGACTGCTTCACCATCAACCTACAACCACAGAGGAATCGTCGACTAAAGCCACGCGATAACTTCGTTCCATTTTTTTGTGTTAGAATCTTAGGATCTTAGTTGTTTTTCTTCTTTTTAGGGGTCTAGGCATCTTGTAATTAGGAGGCAGAATTAGAGGTGGTTAGGCTACGTGCTAAGTGTTTTTTGGTGGTTTTGACTTGTATACGGATATTGGAGGATCGATTGGGTTGCTTTTAATTTTTTTGTGGGCAACAAAGTTGATATTTTTGTGGAGTTTGGAGGCTCGAAAGGACTTAACTTGATTTATGTGTGCATTGTATTTGTATATCCTTATTTTTTAGAGATTACACCCATCGTCTTTGTAGAGTCGACCCTTTATGTAACCTCCTACCGGGTTATTTAACTCCATCACCTACTCGTTTGAATCCAACAAACTTACCTCGATTTCCATTCATTGATTCACAACCCATACCTATGGAAAACATTAATGATCCACTGGGACATGGCCCGACAGGTGAAAATTATGGACAAAACAGAAACAATGGCCATGAAAAGGGAAGCAACACCGTGGAAGCAAAAGCCCAACCCGTACTATAAGGAACTACATGATCCCTCTAAGGAAAACACCTACATCTGCCATAGTACTTCCTACACATCAAATTACTCTAAATCTTAAACCAAAAATGCTACAAGCCATGGCCTAGTTTCATGACTTTGATTCAGAATAACCATACACACATATCAAAAACTTTGAGGATGCATGCTCTATTTTTCAAGACAACACATGTCCTCAGGTGGTTTTACTTTTAAAACTCTTCCCATTCACTCTAAATGATAAGGTCAAGATGTGGTTTAATTCATTCAGGCTTATGTCCATACATTCATGGAATACACTTTAAGGAAAGTTCTTGAAAAAGTTCTTCCCTAAAAATTGCACTGAGGCACTATGACGTGCCATCTCTCAATTTGCACCGGTTAGTGGTGAGACTTTCTTCCAATGTTGGTAGAGGTTCAAGGGCCTACTATTCATATGTCCACATCACGATTTCCCAGAATGACACATCATAAACATGTTCTATTCTTCATTGACTCCTCAATTGAAGATAGTTGTAGAATCCATGTGTGCGGGAACCTATCCAAACAAAAACTCCATAGAGGCATACAATTACTTCGACTATCTAGCCAACTTGGCAAGAGATTGGGCTAGTATGGAGACTCAAAATCACACAAACAAACCCACTACCACACATGTCAGAGTCAAACACCAATTTCGGGAAGTAGAAGACCTACAAGCTAGAGTCACGTCACTCATGTGTAAATTGGAGGCTTTGAAAACTTCTAAGGGCACCACTACCGTACCGGTTGAGACACCCTCATTATGCTTAGTTTGTAACACATTGGATCATGACACTGTATCATGTCCAATTATATCGGGGGTAAGCGAAGCACTTTTGGTCAAGTAAATACTATTAGTCAATTTCAAGGGGGTGCCAAAACCAAAGGAGTGAGAATAATCCTTACTCCAATACATATAACCCAAGTAGGAGGAATCACCCTAATTTTGAGAGGAAACAAGAGGATCCTCATAACCCTCAACCATTCCAACAACCCCCACAATCCTTTCAATCACTAGCGCAAACTTTCCAAGGTCAACCAATGCCCTATTCCACATAACTAGTACCATAACCATACATACCTCAACAGGCACAATACCAATCTCCTCATAGGAGAAATAATAAGGACAACCAAGTGACCAATGATCTAAGAGCACTCACAACTAGGGTCACAAATCTGAAACAATCGCAAAGGGAAACCAACACTATAGTCAAAGACATCCATAAGATGTTGATGACTTAATAGATATAAGGGCAATTTCCTGTCCAACCCCAACCAAACTCTAAACCTACAAATTATGTTAACACTACACATGAGCAGGTTCAGGCCATCACTACCCCTAGGAGAGGAAAACAAATAAATAAAACTATCATTCCTAAAGAAAACAACTAAGGGAATAAGGATGAGTCTATAGGGTTAGGATATGAACAAGAGAGAGAAAAGAGAGACAAAAATAATGAGAGTGAAGAAAAAAAAATGAGAAACATTCTGAGCTATTTAAAAAATTAATTGATGCATTTGAAGGCGTGGGCATTGAAGATTTGAAACACGCCCCATTTACCCATAGATTGACTAACCCTAAGAAAACGTCTTTGAATTCTAAAATCTATGATATATTGAAACAAGTTTGAGCCAATATTCCTATCTTTGATGCCATCAAACAAATACCTTCCTATGCCAAGTTCTTGAAGGACTTGTGTGCTACAAAAAGGAAGCTGCATGTAAAGGAGATGGTAATGATGAATGAGAGCCAAAGTTCCATCCTTCAATGCAAAACCATGCCAAAGTATAAGGACCCCGGTTGTCCTACTATTTCGTGCATCATAGGAGGCCATAGAATAGATCGAGCCCTTCTTGACTTAGGTTCTAGTGTGAATCTTCTTCCTTACTATGTTTATAAAGAACTAGGTCTAGGAGAGTTGAGCTTGACTCGAGTTGCATTAGAGTTGGCCGATCGTTCTATTAAAGTTCCTAGGGGAATCATAGTGGATGTTCTCATTCAAGCAAACAATGTCTACTACCCTATTGATTTCATTGTATTAGATACCCAACCAATAGAGACTGAGTCCTGTAAGCGTCATATCTATATCATTCTAAGATGACCCTTCCTTGCAATGGCTAATGCTATTGTTCATTATAGGAATGGGTTACTTAAGCTTTCATTTGGTAATATAACTTTAGAGATGAACATATTCATAGTGGGTAAGCAAAAGGGAGAGGTAGATAACATTGAGGAGGTAGACTTCATTGAGTCTATTATCTAAGGGTATCTAGACTGATAGTTCATAGATGATCTAATTGAGAGGGCTCTAGTTTGGAGTGAGCTTAATAACCAATTGGAATCTGAGTGTATGAGTTATAGGGACCCATCTAGAGTTGGGGAAGGGAGTGAGTCTTGCATGCATGTGGGTCATTGAACCCCCACTTTTGAACCTCTTACCTCAAGTGCCATAAAGCTAGTCCCTTCTGAGCAAAAGTCACCCACACTAGATAGGAAGCCCTTACCTTCTACTTTAAAATATGCATTCTTAGGTGAAGGTGAATCCTACCTGGTTGTCATATCCTCTAACCTGTCTGAAAGCTAAGAGGAATCGGTGTTAAAAGTGTTTAAAAGTCATCGAAAAGCTCTAGGTTGGACTATAGCGGACCTTCACGGTATTAGCCTTCTCATGTGTACTTATCGTATATATCTCAAGGAAGAGTTTAAATCAGTGTGTCAAATGCAAAGACGCTTAAACCCTAGCATGAAAGAGGTCATAAGAGGAGAAGTACTGAAGCTTCTCGATGTGAGTATTATACACCCTATCTTTGACTCTAAGTGGGTTAGTCTAACCTAAGTTGTCTTTTAGAAGTCAGGAGTTACTGTAGTAAAGAACGAGCTTAATGAACTAGTTCCCACTAGAATTCAAACAGGTTGGCAAATGTGTATAAACTACTATAAACTCAATGCATCCACTAGGAAAGATCACTTCCCACTTCTGTTCTTGGACCAACTCCTGGAATAAGTAGCGGGGCGATCATATTACTGTTTCTTAGATGGGTATTTTGGCTATAACCAGATAGATGTCGCACTAGAAGACCAAGCTAAGAATACATTCATGTGCCCCTTTAGCACCTATGCATATAAGAGAATGTTCTTTGGCCTATGCAATGCACCTGTTACCTTTTAAAGGTGCATGATGTCTATCTTTAGTGACATGGTTAAGAAGATCCTAGAAGTTTTCATGAATGACTTCTCGGTTACAGGGATATTTTTTAGGCTTATTTAGAGCACCTGGAGAAAGTTTTGGAGAGGTGCAAGGAGAGCAATCTAGTGCTCAATTGAGAGAAGTGTCACTTTATGGTAACACAAGATATAGTCCTTGGACATATAGTGTCCGACAAGGGGATAGAGGTAGATCAAGCTAAGGTTGAGTTAATCCATCGCCTCCTTACCCTTAAGAGTGTCAAAGATATTCAGTCTTTTCTCGGGCACACCGAATTCTACTAGTGATTCATTGAAGGGTTTAGTGTCATTTCTAGACCTTTGTGCCACTTACTTTTAAAAGAAGTTCCATTTGTTTGGACACCTCAATGCCAAGAAGCCTTCGACAAGCTCAAAGGGCTTCTAACCACTGTACCTATTATTATGTCACCTGATTGGTCTTTACTTTTTGAGTTGATGTGTGATGCAAGTGATTACGCAGTGGGAACTGTTTTAAGGCAAAGAGTAGACAAGAAGCCATATGTGATATACTATGCTAGTAAAACCCTAAATGAAGTCCAACTGAACTATACCACAATAGAGAAAGAGCTTCTTGCTATGGTCTTTGCATTAGACAAGTTTAGGTTATACGAAGTTGGATCTTTGGTTATCATATACACCAATTATTCCACACTTAAGTATTTGTTGAGTAAGCCCGATACAAAATCACGACTCATCCGGTGGATTCTCTTGCTTCAAGAGTTCCATATAGAGATTAGAGATAAGAAAAGGGGTTGAAAATGTATTTGCCAACTATCTATCGAGGCTCCCTACTGATGGGGATGCCCAAGACCCCCTTCCATTTAATAAATACGTTCTAGATGAGCAACTCTTCTACGCTTATGCACTTACACCGTCCATGACACTGTGGTATGCCAACATAGCTAACTACTTAGCTACCGGTAAGATTCCCTCGCAATGGTCTAGCATTGATAGGAAGAAATTTTTTAGACATGTGAGGTATTTTTATTGGGAGGATCCATATCTTTTTAAATATTGTCTAGATCAAGTAATTTGTCGGTGTGTTCCTGACGATGAGGTGAAAAGTATTATGGAGTTCTATTATTCACAGGTATGCGGTGGGCATTTTTCCTCTCGTAAAATCACTGCCAAGATCTTGCAAAGTGGTTTCTATTAGCCCACCATGTTTAAAGATGTCCACATCTTTTGTACATCTTATGACAAATGCCAACATCTAGGAAGTCTTTCTAGGAGGCACATGATGCCTCTTACCCTTATCATTATTCATAAGGTTTTTGATTGTTGGGCTATCGATTTTATGGGACCCTTTTCTAGTTCATATGGGTATCTTTAAATTTAACGGCCATAGACTACATGTCTAAGTAGGTAGAAGCTATACTGACACGTACCAATGACCATGTTGTTGTGGTCAAGTTCTTGAAGGAATATGTCATTTCTAGGTTTGGTATGCCGCGAGCTATAATTAGTGATAATGGCTCCTACTTTTGTAATAAACCTGTAGCTCTATTGATGAGAAATTATGGGGTGATATACAAGGTTGGTACACCTTATTATCCCCAAACCCAAGGCCAAGTGGAGTTGGCAAATAAAGAAATTAAGCAAGTCCTTGAGAAAACTGTTAACCCTAACTGAAAGGATTGGTCCTTGAGGTTGGTAGATGCTTTGTGGGCATATATGATAGCTTATAAGACCATCTTAGGGTCTTCTTCATATAGGCTTGTGTACAGAAAAGCGTGCCACCTTCCGGTAAAAATAGAACACAAGGCTTATTAGGCAATCTGCCAATTCAATGAGAATTTATATGAGGTGGGCTCATTTAGGAGATTACAACTCAATGAACTTGATAAAATCCAAAACAATGCTTATGAGAATGAAAGATCTCTAAAGTAAAGATGAAATCACTACATGACCAACATATCCTTCGTAAATCCTTCGAGGTTGGTCAAAAGGTCCTTCTATACAATTCCTGATTGCATTTGTTTCTGGGTAAGCTTCAAAGTAGATGGTCTAGATCTTTTGTAGTGCGGGTTGTTTCACCTCGTGGGGCAATTGAAATAGAAAATCACAAGAATGGTAAAAACTTTAAAGCCAATGGGCAATGCCTTAAGCCCTACGTTAGGCTGGAGTCAGGAGAAGTTGACTGTGTGGATTTATGTGATCCACTGCCTTTCGAGTAAACCATATTGCCTTCTAATATGTTGTATAGTAGTTGTTAGGATCAAGTCATGTCTAGTTTTGGTGGGGGGGGGGGGGGGGAGTGGGTGTTGTCGTGCCCTTTTGTCTTCCCTACCCGTCCGTCGCCGTGTCCTTTCTTTTTTTTGTTGCTTTTTTGTGCATCACGAACTATGCTCATCTCTAGTTGGGGGGGTCTACTTCGTAGTGTGTTTTAGGTGTCATAGTTTAATTCTGTATATACAAAGGTTAGTTTAGATATGTATTTAGGTTAAGTAAATAGAACAATAAAAAAAAAGGGAAAAAAAATTAAAATTTTGAACTACCGTTCAAACGCTGGATCCTGGCGATCGAATAGGAAGAGACTTGTCTTGAAATTTTATCTTGCCATTCGAATGCCCAAATGTAGCATTCGAATGGCCAGAGAGCTAGATATTTTGATTTAACCTTGGCATTTGAATGGTGTCGTGTCCAGATTTTTTGTACTCGAGGAATACACACACAAGCGGGAAAAATACTGTACTCTCTCGTTAGAACTTATCCTCCTAGAAGAATGAGTGCAACTAGGTTTGAATTGAAAATTGATTTGAATAAAGGGTTTTTGGAAAACAATTTGGAGTCACTATCTAACTTGATTAAGGTGAGTTAGGTGGCCTAAAAATTAAGCACAATCCGAAGACCACACTTAGGGTTTTTGAAAACTTTCTCAAGAGTGGGTTTTTAAGAAAATAGGTTGTTTGGCAACCTTTGGAAAATATTTAAGCCCTTTTTTTGAAAATAACTCCATTTTGGTCCTTCGAAAACAGTGATCTTAAGTTCAGAGGTGGGTTATGTGTAGAGAAGACGCACTAAGCCATCACCTTATCCCGCCCTTGCAGTACCTACATGTCTATTCACCCTAGATTCACCTATTAGAGTCCCAAAACTATCCACTTTAGAAAAGAATTTTTAAAAAGAAATTGACATAATGCATGATATGCAAGTGCAAGAATAAGACTTGATTTTAAAAATAGATTTGAAAAGACTTGATTCGATTTTAAAAATAGATTTGATTTGAAATTGGAATGGATTTGAAAAGATAGATTTGATTTCAAAAGAAAGTTTTGGAGATTGGAAATAGAGATTTGAAAATAGAAATTTGGAATTGGAAGTTTGAAATAGATTATGGAATTGGAAACTTAAAAATAGTTATGGAATTGGAGATTTGAAAAAGGTTGTGGAATTGGAATTTGAAAAAGGTTGTGACCGCACCCATGAGGGTTGCTTACGTATCCTTTTTGAGGAATCAGGTCAGTTGTAGTTTGGACAAGAGTCCGATTGAAAATAGAAGGTTTTGATTTGAAAAAGAGTTGGAGTTGAACTTAGAATAAAAGATTGGAATTTGGAATTGAAAAGATTAGACTTTGATTTGGAAGGATAGAACTTGGAAGAAAGACTTGGACTTGTTTTGAAAATATTGAGGTTTGAGAAAGATTTGACTCGAATGTTGGACTTGGAAGATTAGGAAAAGATTGGATTTAGAAAAGGCTCGAATTAAGAAAGTTTCAAAATAGGAAAGTTTCATTTTAGGAAAGTTTTTGAATTAGGAAAGGTTTGATTTAGGAAAGTTTTGAAATAAGAAAGGTTTTGTTTTAGGAAAAAGGAATGTTTTTGAAATAGGAAAGTTTTGATATTGGAAAGTTATGAAATAGGAAAGTTTTGACTTAAGAAGTCTTGGATTTGAAAAGTTTTGAATTTTAGGAAGATTTGAAATTAGAAAGATTTGCATAGTTAGATTTGGAAAAGGTATAGAATTTAGGAAAGGTTGGAATTAGTAAGATTAAGAAGTTTAAAGTTTAAGGGAAGATTTAAAAGTTTAGGTTTTGGAAACTTAAGGTTTAGGAAAGTATGAGATTAGGAAGGAGTGGATTTAGAAAAGATTTGGATTTGGAAGGATTGAGATTCCTATTTTCTAAAACAAAAGATTGGATTTTGTTTCTAAAAAGAGGTGTTTTGATTTTGTTTCAAAAAACGGAAGATTGAATTTAGTTTCCTAAATGAGGAGATTGGATTTGGTTTCCTAAAGAGAAGATTGGATTTGGCATAGATTTGGAAAGGAAAGTTTTAGCAACCCTAGATTTGGAAGACTATAGTTTTGATGTAGAAAATAGGTTTTGGAAACCTAGGATTTAGATGTAAAAAAGGAGATTTTGAAAACCTAGGTTTTGAGGCAAGAGTGGAAATCATGTTTTAAGAAAGGAAATTAGGGTTTCTTAATTGTTGTTGGCTCTAGGGTTTAATTTGGACTCTAAGAAAAGAGATTTTCAGAAATTGAGTTTTTAGAAAGGGAGATTTTTGGAAAGAAATCCTAGAGAGGAGTTTTCAGAAAGTAAACTTGAAAAGAGAGTTTTTGGAAAGGAATTTTGGAAAGTAAAACCTTGAGAGAGTTTTTGGAAAGAGAGGTTTTGGAAGGAGATCTTAAAAATGAGTTTTTGGAAAGCGAATTTTGAAAAGAGAGTTTTTGAAAAGGGATTTTTGAAAAGAGTTTTTCTAGGAAGGAGTTTTGGAAAGAGTTTTTAGGAAAAAGATTTAGGGAATGTTTCTAGAAAGTGAATGTTACAGAGAGCTTTTTTTTGGAAAAGAGTTTTGAAAAATAGATTTTTGAAAGCAGTTTTTGAAAACAATTTTGGAAAGGAGATTGGAGAGAGTTTTTAGAAAGTTTATTGGAAAAGAGATTTTAGAAGGAGAGATTTGAAAAGAGAGTTTTAAGAAAGTATATAAAATATCTCGCTTTCCTGAAATGATTCTAACCATAAGAAGACTAGAACCACTCTAAGATAGTGGTTTTGAAAGCAACAAGGATTTGAAAATATGGACCATGAAAGTCACTTTAAATGTAACACTTTCCTAAAGCAACCCTAGCCATGAAAAGGCTAGAATCACCTTAGGATTGTGATTTTGGAAAAAAATTTTGAAGAAGAAAATTTAACGCAACTTTTGAAAACGGTTTTGATGCAAGTTTTGAAAACAAGTTGGAAAACGAATTTGGAGGAATGCAAGATCATGATATTCACAATGCAAGTTGGGGTTATGAACATACAAGGTTAAGGCTTCACCACATAATCAAGGGGGCTGAACCCACGTGGTCTTCGGTTAGACTAAAAGAAAGCCCCTGACACGGTGATCTTCAATAGCCTAATTCTACACAGGGACCGGGAAGTCTCTTGTTTCAGGCATGCAAGAAGGGGGGGGAAGAAGATAGGGGAATAAAATAGGAAGCCTACCTTACGTCTTCTTTTATTTGCTTTGCTTTATGTGCTTTGTTCTTCTTGCTTCAATCTTCACTTTGCTTTGCGTCGATCTTCAAGGGTTTATCTTGATCTTCGGTAGCTTCAGGTTGCAGCACTTCAAGTCTTCAATGGAGGCTTTGGAGGCTAGTGTAGGAGTGTATATGTACTAGGGTTTGTGTATAGAGGCTGGGGTTTGGAGAACCTAAAGAAGACTAGGGTTTGGAGAGGCTACGAGCTCTGTGTATCGAAGAATAAGGTTTTTGGACTGAGATTGCGAACCCTTTTCACGCTGGAGGAGGCTCTGTATTTATAGAGAGAGGATTGACCTAGCGCCTGTTGCAGTGGCGCTAGGTAAAAGTTTACATTGGTGCCAGGCAAAAGTTTACATTAGTTTACATTAGCGCCACTCCTAGTGGCGCTAGGCCAAAATTTGGCTTGGCACCACTACTAGTGGCACTAGCCACTTAGGAAAGTTTTAAGGTCGGCAAGCAACGTATCTTCAGAAGATTTGGGCGTCTATACTAGTGACTACCATGCAATTTTTAGCCTGCCTTCACTAAGAGTGACTCCAGAAAGTCCAGAAATGATTTGAAAGGGTTCGGAGTAGCCCGAAAGGCCGGAAAGGAACAAAAACCCTTAGAATATAGTCCCGGAGGTATTAGACTTGAAAAATGATGACGAGATTTGTTAGAAGGGTTGACCGGGCCATTCGGGGCAGAACGGTCAATTGGGCCAAAAAGCTGTCGAGATGAACTCGAAATATCCCGGAAGAAGACTCAAGATTAGAAAACATTACTTAGAATGTCCAAGGAGGTTACCGGTTTGTTACCCAGAGCCGATGTGGTTAGAAAAGGTGACTGGCCCACTAGGGGCAAAACGGTTATTTGCACCGGGTTTATCGAAACTGTCTCGGAATGACTCAAAAAGGTAATGGAATATCGGGAATACTATAAGAAGCATTCTCAGGAGGTTACCGGTTTGATACCCAGAGCCGGTGTGGTTCCCGGGGCGTTCGGATGCCTAGGGGCAAAATGGTCATCTTGACCGGAATGTCTCGGAATTGGCCTGAAACTGACTAGAAGGCACCTAATCATGCCGGATTGTCTTTAAGACAATCTTGAAAGGGTGGACTTATCGTTTTGAGGACTTAGGTATTGTCTCGAGAAACATGCCGAAATGGCCCCAGGGGCAGTTTGGTCATTTTTCACCGAACTGGGCTAGTAGGCATTGGTGTTGACCTGGGTTTTGAGTATTTCCGTCGCTTTGACGGTGGTCCCGTGATATAGGGGTTTGCTAGCAATTCCCTATATCGACCTGTTTGCAAGTGTTTTCGCCACTCTGACGGTTGCGATGTTTACTAGTATTTTCATTACTTTAATGGGTCGAGATCATTCTAGAGACTGCTTAATCTTTGGAAGTAGTCAGGTGGACTTAGCGCGTGAGGAATCAACTTTCTCGGAAGGGGTGCCGAAACAGACATTTCTGCATTGTCGGGCTAGCAGCCACCAAAGGTGAACCATTCTACCATCTTGGGGACTTGGGGTCTCGTCTCGGTCGATGGGTTTGAAGGGACTTACCGTTCCAAAGAGTTTCTTTGGAAACGTGTCGAACAGGATAGACTTGCCGCCTCGAGGAATCAACTTTTTCAAGGGATGTGCCGGAGTGGATTTGGAATTGGAATTGGGACTTACCGTCTTTGAAAAGATGTGCCCACTGGAATTAGACCAAGCAATGCCGCCAAGGGCATTTTGGTCATTTTGCCTGTATTTGGGCCCAATGGACCCGCGAAGCAATTGATTGACGGGATTAGACTTGAAAAATTGAGTTGACTCAAAATATGTCCATATTGACTTGAATACAAGTCTGGATGGACTGGAGACTGCCGAGCGGGCAAAAATGGGGTGCTTACAAATGGCTGTCCCTGCATTCGAATGGTCTGCTTCGTGAGAAACCCCAAATTAAGCCTAGCGTTCGAACGCCCATATTAGCGTTCGAACATCGAGTAAAATTTCTATGTTTAAATGAGGCTATCCGAGTAGTCTTCTTTCATTCTTTTTTATTCTAAGCAACCCAAAAGAGAGTCGAGAGAGACGAGAGAAACTAGAGCGAAAGAGGAATTGAGAGGAAGAGACTTGACAACCATTTGCTATTCAATCCGAGGCTTTCTAGTGCATTTGTGGGTGAATCCTTCCCTCTCCTAGCGTTCAACCACGGTAAGTATTCATTTTTTTTATGCCCTACATCCATGGTATTCTCATTACATACAAACCTAGGCATTACATGATATTGATTGGGGGTTTGGACTTCATTTACATGGGTGTGCACGGGTGTGTAGTTGGGTAGTTGAATCCCTAACAATCATGTTCATGGCACACTAACAAAATAGTGTCCACCATATGTTTAATAAAATGCTCCTTTGATGTTTACACTTAGACCAAGGGTGTAGGGTTTAATTGGATTCAATTGAATCCTAAAGGCTCTTTAGGCTTCACTACGAGATTAGGGGAGTTCTGGTCTTAGAAAAAATTTACATGTTGAACCCTACCAACACATGTGCACACTAAGTGTTTGACAAAATGCTTGGGTGGCTAAGATGACATAATTTGATAAAAGTGGGTACTTCCTAAGGCATATAGGGTATCATGGGCCATTTCTAGGCATAATGACTACCCAATTTAGTTTGTTGGGCATTAGGCACGTATCTCCCATTACATGTGCATATTTTTGAACTATGTTGTGATAGGATGTCATGTTGTTTGTTGTGTTTTGTTTGCAGGTGTTGGTGGTGTGTTTTTTGGGGTATAAATATGAGTGATAAGGCTTCTAGAAGTTTGGGTAAAGCTAAGCCTACGGTCAAAAATCTAGCTAAGCCTAAGGAGGCTAAGGGAAAGGCTCCAGTGGCGGCTGCTTCTAAGGATGTCTATGATGCCTCTAGATTCTTAGGGATACATGAAGAAAAGGTGTATAAAAACATTTGGGTCTGAAACGGAGCAATTATTGAGCGAGAGATAAGGCTTAATGCAATTACGAAATTTGGCTGGGAAAAAAGAGTTTACTAATAGGGTGTGGCTAGAGTTGGCCAAGTACAAGTGAGAATGCATTTTGACCCTATGTGTCGAGTTCATGGTTAACATCTCTACCCCAGTAGCTGAAAGGGAGTGAGCATATCAAGAGTTGGGTTTGGGGGAACGAAAAAATTTTAGATCCTAACATATTCTCAAGTTACTTCGGGCTTAGGCGGGTAGAAAATGCCAAGTTTGAGTATCCTAATACAAGGGCCCCTCTTTTGCAGGTCATTTGCGAGCAATTGGTTAAACCGAGACAAACCTAGGATGGGGTGGTGTAGTGTAGTAAATTAAAGTTAAAGGCTAAATACCTCATCCTATTTTTGTTTTCCTGCCACTCTTTGCTGCCATTAAAAGGGACAATGGACATGAGTCTGAACCGAGCGCAGCTGCTTTGGGCCATTAGGACAGGAAAGTCCATTAACTTGCCCCGATATATGTTCATGCAGTTTTACCATGCCTACACATCTCCTGACCCTCGGGGATTGATTCCTTTTACATCCATGCTTACCGAGCTGATTAGGAACTCGAAGTCAAAGAATCTCTTGGATCTCATTATGCAGGATCAAGAGAGTCACATATATGATAACACTTTGAGCCATTTGGAGGGCCAAAAGAAGAGAAAGAGAGAGCTAGAGGAGTTGAAGAAAAAGGTGAAGGGCAGAAATTGGATGCCTTGATTATTTTGATCGATGCTCAGTTAAAGAATATTGAGGATCATATAGAGAGGCATGCTGCTATTCTTCAAGAGATACTTACCATGATGATGAGGGGGTAGCTGCCAATTGGAGGGGCTGATGATGATGATGAGGATGGGCTTTAAGAGTTTAGATTGTGTTTGTCGCGCCCCGATTTTTAGGTGTCTAAGGTCCTTTAGGCTTGGAGACAAAAAGCACGGAACTCTGTTACTAGAACTCATCATCCTAGAAGAACAAGTGCGACTTGATTTGAAAATTGGTTTGACTAAGGGCTTTTTAGAAAAATAGGAGTTGTCACCTAACTTGATTAAGGTGAGTTAGGGCACCTAAAACTAAGTGTTAATCCGAAGATTAAATTTAGAGTTTTTTGGAAAAGGTTTTGAAAACTCCCTCAAGAGAGGGTTTTTAAGGAAATAGGTTGTTTGGCAACCTTTGGAAAGACTTAAGCCCTTTTGGAAAATAACTCTATTTTGGTCATTTGAAAATAGAAATCTACGGTTCGGGGGTTGGTTATGTGTAGGGAAGATATCCTAAGATCATCACCCTATCCCGCCCTTTCGGTACCTACATGTCTAATCACCCTTTGATCACTCACTAGAATAACCGGTTACCATTGTCCACTTAATATCCACTTTAGAATTTTAAAAGCGGGGTTTAGTCATCACTTTTGGGATGGATGATGCATGATGCAAGTTTTTGGAAGAAGTTTGAAAATAATGGGGGTTTTGATAGAGTTTGGAATAGAAATTTTGAATTGATTGAAATTTTTGAAAAAGGGATTAGAGTTGAAATAAAAGTTATGACCGCATCATTCTAGGTTGCCTACGTATCTCACTTAGCGAGAATCAAGTCAATCGTAGTTCGGGCAAGAGTCCGATGAAAAATAGGCGCATTAGGGCCTTTAGGAGTTTTGAGGACACTTTGGAGTTTTTGAAAAAGTTTAAGACACTTTGAGGTCTTTGAAAAAGTTTGAGACACTTTGAAGACTTTGGAAAAGTTTAAGATACTTTGAGGTCTTTGAAAAAGTTTGAGACACTTTGAAGACTTTGGAAAAGTTTAAGATACTTTGAGGTCTTTGGGGAAGTTTAAGACTCTTTGAGGAAAGGTTTAAGACACTTTGAGGTCTTTGGAAAAGTTTAAGACACTTTGAGATCTTTAGAAAAGTTTAAGACACTTGGAGGTCTTTGAAAAGTTTAACTCAAAATTGGATGGTAGAGTGCTTTGAAAATTTTTTTTGGATCAACTTAAGGGAGTTTTGGAGAAATGCTTTGGCATGACTCAAGAGATCTTGAAAGTGTTTTTGAAGTCTTGTTTTGAAACCTTGGAGGCATGACTTTAGAATGTTTTGATGAATTAGTTTTTAAAAGTGGTTTTTGAAAATGGCTAAAGGTTTGGAATCCTAATATGGACAACCTTGGAGGTTGTTCTTGATGTGTCAACTTTTCTTGGAATCCCTAACCATGAAAGAGCTAGGGACACCTTAGGTTTGTGACCTTTTGAAATCATTTTTGGAAATGTCTTGAAGATGGAGTGTAAGAACATTTGAAGAGTTTAGAGAGTTAGTCTTTTGAAATCGTGAGAGTAGGAGGTTTTGGAAAAATAGGTTATGAGAATAGTTTAAAATTGAATGATCATTTAGAAAAGGGTTCAAGAGTTGGAACCTTAAAGTGTACTAACCTAGGTTGGGTTGGCCTAGGGTTAGGGGTGACCTAAGGTTAACTAACTCGGGTTGGTTTAACCTAGGGTTAAGATGACCTATGGTTAGCTAACTAAGGTTAGGTTAACCTAAGGTTAAGGTGACCTGGGGTTAGCTAACTAGGGTAGGGTTAACCTAAGGTTGGAATGACCTAGGGTCAGGTTAACCTAAGGTGAGTGAACTAGGGTCAAGTTAACCTAGGGTTGGATAACTAGGGTCAAGTTAACCTAGGATTAGACAACTAGGGTCAAGTTAACCTAAGATTGGATTGGAAAATGGTTTTGAAAATTGGTTTGATGCGCTTTTGGAAAGAACTTTGAAAAACAAGACATGTTATGCAATGGACTTTGGTGAACAACCTTTTTGAAGATCATTTTCATGAAAATTTTGACTCTAGCCAATAGTATGGTTTATATAGTTGGTGTTTGGAGACCATTCCAAGGAAGGTTTCCTAATGGCCATTATAACCTTTATCTTGACAAGAGTGGGGATTTCAAAGATTAACATAATGATGGCAACTTTTGAAAAATCATTTTTGATGTAAAGATGGAGAGAATGCATTTTTAAGAATCATTTTTTGAGAAAGATTTTGAAAACCATTTTTCAAGAGAACCATTCCATCAAGAGAGGGTCCATATGACCAAACAAAAAGGAGACCACTCAAAAGAGGGTTCCATAGAGCCATTCCAACCACTACACTTAAAAGAATGAAAATCTTGAAAATTGGAGAATTAGAAAGCAACCCTTATGTAAGTTAAAATGTCATGATGCCAAAGTGAGAGTTAGGGGGTTAGTAGGGAACTCTCTAAGGCATGATTTCTAAGGTCTTACCCTAGGCTTCAAGGGGACAACTCTTGAAACTATTTTCAAAAGAAATATAGAGCTTGGAAATGGCATAAAAATAAGAGCATTGTAAGCATTGTAGAACATGACAATAAGCATAAAATGAAGCCAAGCATACAAGACATGATCAAAATGGTGATATGCAAGGAGTCGTGATCACATACAAGGCTTTTAGGCTACACCACATAAACAAGGGACTCTCACTTACTTTCCTCTAGGCATGATCTAAGAGCCCTCTTGGCTCAAGCATGCAAGAATGGGGGATTGTAGATGGGAATTAAAATAGAGAATAACCTAAGTAGGCTAGGAGGGAGAAGAGAAGAGTGGGGGAAGACACAAATGTAAAAGGGATACCACCTTTTGCCTTCAACACACTTGTAGTCTTGAAAAGATACTTTGATTGGAGCTTGAATGACTTCAAGAGGGCTTGAGGGGCTGAAATGGAGTGTGTAATGGTGTATAAGGCTTTGTAGGTGAAGTGTATAGGCTTAAGAGAGGTGAAATCTAGCCTAAGTGTTAGAGGGGTGGAATATATGTAAGGATTCGAGGTTCTGAAGCAGTTTCAGCAGAGCTTCGCATCAATTTCAGAGATGGAATATGGAAAGGGGGGTCTGGTATTTATAGGCAATCTGGAACAAGCCTGGCGTATGTAGGACATGCGCAACTACTATTCCATTACCAGAATGACACGTGGCACACTGTGTACTAGTTAAATCTCGACTGTTGATCGAAATTTGGTTGATCTGATCAAAATTTGAGCGTATATAGCATATGCTCCATCATTGGAAAAGTTCATCCAAACTTTACCTAGATAATTGAGCTAATCGGGAAGGTTTCGGGAGAATCGGTTGCACCTACGGTGTTCTCCCAGGGTTTCTCGTGAACTTTCATGTTTTCAAAAAGTTTGAATTGTGTTCGGAAGCGTGAGATATTGTCTCGGGAAGCACACATAAAAGGACATCTTTGCAGAGCGTCTGTGATACGCTCTAAGGGTATTTAAAAGTAGCTGTTTTCGTGCTGTGTGATCAAGGCCTTCGGGAAGCGATCTTTTCGATTGGATCGTACCGATGGAAAGTACTCTGGAAATACTTTCAGGAATTTCTAGATTTACACATTTCTCAAGTTGTTTGACGGTGCATTTTAATCAGGGAATTTGAGAAAAAGTCAACCTTGGCAGAGCGTCTGCGAGACGCTCCAAGGGTTGTCGAAAGTAGCAGTGTTTGAGCCATATGATGAAGGATTTCGGGGAGCGAACTATCCGATCGAGCCGTACCGATGGAAAGATCTATGGATGAACTTTAAGGAATTGCTTGATTTACGCTTTTCTCAAGTCGTTTGACGATGCGTTATTACCAGGGAATCGGGGAGAAGAGACAATTTAGGCGGAGCGTCTGCGAGACGCTCTAAGGAACTTTTATCGAGTCACGAGTGTTTAGCGTTGTAGGGTCCTTCTTAGGTTAAATAAGGGTGTATGGCGAGGCCCTTTGTTTGAAACCCTAGGACCGGTGTTGTTTCGGGGCGCGTTTGGATTGTCAGGGGCAAAATGGTCATTTTGGCCGGTTAGGGCTGGGAATAGTCAGGAATGGATCGAAATGTCATGTTAAGTGTACTGAATCGTTCAGGGATGTTTTCAGGAGAGTCTTTTATTACTCGGTGGAGTTTGTGTAGTGCTGAGGTATTTAGTGGCAAAACGGTCATTTTAACTAGCGTTAGTCGAAATGGGACCATAATTGGACCAAATGGCGTGTGGGGGATGCCTAACAGTTTAGTAACATTTTAGAAAGGTGGACTTATCGTTTTGAGGGATTTTGAGCTATCTCAAAACATGCCTGGAGACCCAAGGGGCTGGTTTGGTCATTTTTCACCGAGTCGGGCTAGCAGGCGTTGGTGTTGACCTAGGTGCTGGTTCCCGAGACCGCCTGGTCTCGAAAAACTATCTGTGCGGTGTTGGTCTCTAAGAACGCACGGTCTTAGAGAGTTACCTGTAGGGATGGTGTTGGTTCCTGAGAACGCCTGGTCCTAGAAAGCTACTTGGAAAGGTGGTGTTGGTATCTGAGAACGCTTGGTCTCGGAGAACTACCAAATGACAGACATTCTACATTGGCGGGCTAGCAGGCGTTAGAAGTGAACCATCTGGAATTTGATGAAGTGTTGGTCCCCGAGGTCGCCCAATCCTGGGAAGCTACCTGGATGGCGTTGGTTTTCAAGACCGCCTGGTTCGGAAAGCTGCCTGGAATAATAATGGTTACGGCTCCAATGGGTCCTTGTGGGCCCGAGAAGCGACCAATTGGTTGGATTGAAGATTGAAAGGCTCGTCTTGAGCCAGCATGTGCTGAGATGCTTGAAACCAAACCCGGTCGGGCCGGAGATTGCCGAGTGGGCAAAAATGGGGTGCTTACAGTGTTTTTATTTGATGTACTTACTTTTCAGTCTAAAACTCTTGTTTTTTTTTTTTTGGGATGCATGGATGTTTTGGGCTGTTTTTAGATGTTTATGGATTATTGGTTTTTGGACTTGGATGGATAGAACAGTTGTTTCAAATATTTGATATAATTTATGCATAATTTCAATTGGGTTTAACGAGTTATTGAGGCAGGTTGTTATGTATCTAATGTGTGTTGAATTCATCCAAAACAGGTCGGTTTTCTGGTTGCTTTGTAATGGCATATGACTCTTCACATTCTGAAGTTAAATAGATATATTTTGCATTAAGGATGTGTTGAGATTTTCTTGAGAACTGGAACCATATCAAAAACATTGTATTGTGTAATTTTAGAGGCTGAGATAACTGATAACCATTGTTTTGCATTGTTGAGCAGATTATCATCTTGATTTTACAAGCTTGCATATTTTAATACATGACTATCTATGTTACATTGAGAGAGAGAGAGAGAGAGAGAGGATAGCTTGCACTATGCATGGGTTGTGTTATTGAAGTAAAATTATTACAATTTCAAGCAATTTCATCAAAAAAAGTGGAGATTGAACCTCGTGAGCTTTAAAGCCTAATAATCACTTTTCTGAGTGATTTACATTTACTCAACGATATAATTATTGAAATTTAGTTGCTTGAATAACTTCATTCATTATTTGACTTTGGTTTACGTATTGAGTAAGGTGTCGGAATTATGACATCTTACACATGTTTGAAGTTTTAAACTTATTGTGTTTCACGGACTACTCCTTAAGGCCAATTCACTTCTTTCGAGTCTTTTTGAATTTTTGTTTGGTAATTGTATACATATGATATCAAAAAGCGTGTCAATGCTGAATTGTTCCCATAAGTGTGGAAGTGGTGCATTCCTAGCCAATTTGTGAAGTTGTTGTGTACAAAAAAAAAAAAAAAAAATTATAGTGTAAAAGGATAAAGAGATGTGATGGAGGGGAGCTGAGAAGTCATTGAAAAGAGAAAAGAAAATAAATTAGAAGTGAATGTTTACTAATCATCATGTGTAGTGCACAATGCACGTGTTGAGATCCTTTGGGATTTGCTTTCTCTCTATTCTTTTGACTTTTATTAATATGGCCTCTAATGTCCGGGTTTGCATAAGTTTTTAAATTCTCACATGTTTAAGTCATCATGTCAAATTCCTACTTGTTGCTTCGACTGTAAATATTCTTTCATGAAGCTATGCTAAGTTGATACATTAATTATTTAGCAGGTTTTAATGTTTTGGAATTGCTCTATTGCTTGTGCTTTACATTTACTTGTAAAACGAGTATTTCACTAAGAGAACCTATATGTTCAAATGTTTTTGAGTGTATGATTGGAGAGATTTGAATCAAAATTGTAGGGTGTGATTATTGAATGCGTAATGGTTAATTTTTGGTGACACGACTTTATTTAGACATTTGAGTCTCTCAATCATGTTTCACTTGACACTTTTGTAATTTGTATGTCGAGCAATGGTTGATTTGAATTATTTACATTGTTATATATTTGGGAACCGTTGTCTTAAACTATTTTTGATGATTAATGTTTGTGGGTACCATCACTGAAAACCCTCACAAGATACCACTCGTCCACTAGGGTAACCTAGGGGTTTAAAGGCTTGGTGTATTTGCTAAATACACTCGGGACTTGTCGCTCTCTGTTTTCGGATGCTAGGCCCTCCTCTCTCTTTCTTGGTCTGGGGGTGGGAATTTGGTACGGTGTTCTCTCATTAGAACTCATCATCCAAGAAGGACAAATACGATGAGGTTTGAATTTTTGAAATGAAATTGATTAGGGCTTTTTGAAAAGGTTTTTGGAGTCGCCACCTAACATATTTAAAGATGTGCTAGGTCATCTACGCCAAGTAAAACCCGAGGGTTAAACTTAGGTTTTGGAAAAGGTTTTTGAAAAACATCCTCATGAGAGGGTTTTAGAAGGTAAACAACCCTAAAAACATTGGAAAGCCCTTTTGAAAATTGACTCCAGTTTTGGTCTTTGAAACAGAAATTCTTAAGTCCAAGGGTTGATTACGTGTAGGAAAGATGTCTTAAGATTATCACCCTACGCTGCCCTTACGGTACATATATGTCTAATCACCTTTTACTCACCGAATTATGACTCACCAGTTACCCATATTTAATGCTATCTCTTAGAAAACTTTTAAAAATAGAATTTGAAGAAGAGTTTGAAAGAGGGAGTTGAGAGTTTGAAAAGGGTTATGAACGCACCCCACGAAGGGTTGCCTATGTACCTCTTTAAAAAGGATCAGGTCAATCGTAATTTGGACAAGAGTCTGAAAGAATTAGAATTTTGAAATGGGTTCCTATTTCTATAAATTTTTCATTTTTAAGAAGTTTCCTTTTCAAGAAAGTTTGAGTTTGTAAGTGTTTCCTTTTCAGGAAGATTGGACTTTTGAAATGTTTCCTTCTCAGGAAGATTTGACTTAAAAATGTTTTCTTTTCAGGAAGATTTGATTTGATTTTGAAATGTTTCCTTTTTAGGAAGATTGAGATTTGAAAAGATATGATTTTTTTTTGAAAAGATTTGATTTTGAAAAAAGCAAGTTTGGATTGTTTTCAAAATAGGAGTTAAATTAGGTTTAAATTTGGAAGGTTTTGAAAAAGGAGCGATTTGAGGGATTTGAAATGGAAGGTTTTGATTTGATTGAAAAGGAATGTTTGGAAAAGGGAAGTTTCGATTGATTTGAAAATTGAGGATTTTGAGGGTTTGAAAATGGTAGGATTTTAGCTTAAAAATGAAAAGTTTCCAAGTTGGAAAAAATAGGATTTTCCTAGGATTGGACTTCTAAGCTTTAATAAATATGAGGGTTTTATAAATGGTTCGAAGACCGAGTCTTTTGAAAATATGTTTTAGGGCCCGAAACCCTAACTTAGATTTTAGACATCCAAATGAATATCGCACTTTGCCTAAAGCTATTCTAGCCATTGAAAAGCTAGAATTGCTCTAGGCTTGCGGCTTTGAAAAGCAATAAAGGCACGAAGCCAAAAATGTAGATCTTTTGGGTCCTTTTGAATGTCACACACTTCTTGAAACAACTCTAGTCATGAAAAGACTAGAATCATTCCGATACCGGGTTTTTGAAAAGAAACAAATGAAGGCTAACAGAAGCCATTTAAAATGTCACACTTTTCTAGGAAAATCCTAACCATAAAGGGTTAAGATCCGCCTAGAATTGTGGTTTTAAGAAAACTACTTTAGAAAATGGTTTTAAAGGGTAGAGGAATGACATGAATGCAAATGCAATTTGACGATAGTAATGGCATGAAACATATAAGGTTTAGGTATCACCACATTGCAAGAGGGCCCTAAGGTCATGCCGTGACACAAGTGAGGGCCAAGAAGAGAGTCCTGATCAGTAATTTCCTCTTGTTTACTCTTGACATGGACTTAACGTCCTCTCATTTAAGGCATGCAAGAAAGGGGGTTTAGAGATAGGGGATAGAAAAATAGAAGAACCCAAGTGGGTTCGGAGGGAGAAGAGAAAGTGGGGGAGTACGGAAAAGTAAAATGAGGATTACCTTGTCTCGTTGCTTCTTTTTTTGGTAAAGGCTCGAGCCTTTGACTTGGAAAGGCTTTGGGAACTTCCGGGCAGCGAGGCAAACCTTCGGTAGAGCTCGGAAGCTAAGGCTTCAGGAGTTCAGACTCAGACTTGGCCAGTGGGACTTCAAGAGAGAGAAAGAGAGAGAGAGAGGGCTTCGGGAGCTATCGGGGATAGAGGGGAAGGGTTTTTGAATAGTTTTTTGACCCAAAATGGAGGGAGGGGGGGGGGGGAAGAGAAGTCTATATTTATAGTGCAAAAATAGCAGAGTGGTGCGCCACTCTTAGTGGAGCATGGCCTAATTTTGGCCATACGCCACTATGAGTGGCGCAGGAAGGTTTAATGAGGGCTTAAAAAAAGGTTGGATACGGGGCTGGTCGATTTGTAACTGATTTTGAGGGGTTATGCGCCATTATTAGTGGTGCATGGCTAAAGAAAGGTTATGATTCACTTGAAGTGGAGCAAAGAGGTTCTGATTTGAAAAGGGAAGGTGCCGAATGATGGGGCCCAGCTAAAAATGGAATGGAATACTTTGCAAACTATCCCAGAGATTACTGGTTTGATTTCCAGACCCGGTATGGTTAAAGAGAGTGACCAAATTGCGGTCACCTTGTCCCAGGAGTTCTAAGATTGACCAAGATTGACCGGGGTTGCCTAGGTTGACCATAGTTGACTTGGGTTGACTAGAGTTGATTGGAGTTACCAGAGTTGACTAGGTGTTGCCGGTTTGATACCCAAAGCCGGTGTGGTTTCCTAGGGTAATGAGATGCCTAGGGGCAAAATGATTATTTTGATCGGGGAACCTCCAGGAAAGGATCAGGGTTGACTGGATGGCACTGGACATGTCAGACCATCTAGGGATGGCTCTAGAAGGTGTTCTTATTATTCTGAGGACTTGGTACTTTCTCAAGGAACGTGCTGGGTCTGTCGGGGGCAAAATGGTCATTTTTCACCGAAAAGGGCTATTAGGCGTCGGTGTTGACCGGTTTGGATCTGGTCTGGACTTCCGTTCAAGGAATTGGTACTTTCTCGGTGGATAAGCTTGAAAGGGTCTTATTGCCTTGAGGGATAAAATTTCTTGAAGGTCATGTCGGACTGGGACGGTCTTCTGTTCTTGAGAGATTTATGCTTTATCAAAGAACGTGACGAGCTTGGACGGTCTTCCGTTCTTGAGGGGTTTGTGCTTTCTCAAAGAATGTGTTGAATTAGCAGACATTCTACAATGGCGGGTTAGCTGGTGCCAGAAGTGAACTGCTCTTCCATCTCTGAGACTTAGGTCTTTTTCGAAGATGAGTGTGAAAGGGGCTTTATCGATTTGAGGAATAAACCTTCTCGGTGATCATGCCATGCTAGATTGAATAGCCTTACCGTCAATGAGGGATCAACTTTCTCGAATGAAGGGACAAATGGATTTGACTTTGGATTTGAATGGAGTTATCATCTTATGGAAGATGTACTGGTCTGGATTGGACTGATTAATGCAACAGGGGCATTTCGATCATTTTGCCTCTATTGGGCCTAGTGGCCCCACGAAGCGGTTGACAAATTGGATTGGATTTAGGAAGCCGGTTTAGGCTTAAGTATGCTTGTGTTGATTTAGAGGTGCTTTTGGTCAAGCCAGAGATAGCCGAGAGGCAAAAATGGGGTGCTAACAGGACTCCTACAAAAATGGAGATTATGTTTTCTTTTTTTAGTTTTGCTAGGGACTAGCAAAAGGTTAGTTTGGGGGGGGGGGGGGGGGGTATGATTAGACTGCATAAGTGCAATCTATAGCTGCTAAATGACCTTTACTAGCCGTAAATTAGGGTTATTATACTCTCTTTGCTATATATTGTATTTAACCTTGTACTTAATCATATTTTAGGTATTTAAAGGTAAGGGAGTTGATTTGGAGTCAAAGAAATAATCCAAACTACAGGCATGGCTTGTCGAGGAACGTTGCTAGGGCCCAGTCTTGGGAAATGTGTAAGTTTTTGCTATAGCTCAGAATGAGATGAATGATACACCGTTGGAAAGCTCGCTTCAAGTTACACATGTTTGCATCTAATGAGCGTCGCCGAATTTTGACTCTAAGAGCCTCAAACAATTTGAAACCAAAAAGGGTGAAAAAGGCCTCCAACGTTTGAACGCCAAATATACCGTTCGAACGGTCAGCGGCTAGGCAGAAACCAAAAAGGGAAAAAAAGGCCTAGCGTTCGAATGACAAAATCTACCATTTGAATGGCCAGAGAGCATGCAAAACCGATTTAAGCCAGGCATTCGAACGGTGAAGAAGAATGAACATTGGCGTTCGAACGCCTGTTTAGATGTTCAAATGCTAAGGCAAATTTCAGAAGTTTTCTAAGATTTGGACTGCGATCCCTATAAATACCTACTCAGTTTATGTTCAAGGAGATAGACTTTATAGAGTTTGTTTTATAGTTTTTATCCTAGATTAGCTTAGATTAATTAGGTTGTTGCTTTCTCGCAATCGAATTCACTTCAATACAAGTTTATATATAAGTTTTCTAGATTCCTTGCATTCAATTCAAGAGTTCTTTCATTTCTTTGCACTAGTTCTAGATTTTCAGTATTTATTCAATTATTTCAAGTTTTTCATAGATGGAAATGAGTAGCTGAATTTTTCCTTCTCGGAATCGATTGTGAAGACCAATTGAAGGTCTTGGATAAACAAATGATGTGAGATTTTGGGTTTCAAAGTTCAATTTTCTATTTTTATCTTTCTTTTTCTTCTTCGTTCTAGAAATCTTTGATAACCTAGATGTTTGATTATCTTCGGTAATGTTTATGCGTGAATCTATATTCAGTATATGTATGGCACGAATCGATGGTATTCATCCATAAATCTAACAACCCAATTTAATCTAGAAGTTGAAGTTTTGAAGAACACTTGGTTTTTATCGCTAGATCTTCTGAATGCAAGACTCGCATTGTAATTGAAGAATTTGAGTTAAAAAATTATCTCCTTTGGAATTCCAAGAGACACAATTGGTAGGATCGATTGATCTCGAGACTTGTTCTCATTACTTTATAATCAAACTTTGTTCAAGTTATTTATCTTTGCTTGCTAGTTAGTTTAGATAATCAGACCTTTTTCCAAAACAATCAGAATTTTATTTTCTTTTAGAAGCAATTTGTTCTTATTTTTGTGAGCAATGAGAGGATTGTTCTAGTTCTTTTCGTTCTGTGTAAACTGCTTCTCCTGGGAATGATCTCGTATTGCGAGTATATACTACTTTGCTATTCTGCACTCAGGATTATCTCAAGCATACATTTGGTGCGAGTCAATGATGTGAAAGGCATGTCTGATGTGAATGGATGTAATGAATGGATGATACTCATAGGATGAATGAATTTGTATCTCTTTTCTCCTTCTTCGAAACAATCACACTTGCACTATGGACTTTCATTGAGGATAACATGCCCATGTTCTACCTTTAAATTAGATATGAAAGGTCATATATTGAAAACTACTACCAAAGGCAGTTCCTGTTAAAAAGGTTTCATTAGGGATTGGATATTTAAAATGGGATTGAGCTTTTCTATGTTGCAGTAGCCGACCTCATTAATCGCATGCTGCATATTAAACCAATAGAAATAGTCTCCAAAGCCTTTGATCAAATAAAGACAGCCCGTGGTATTCATAAAATAGAAAGGAAATTGGTACTCCTTTACTTTTTAGTTGCATGGATGAAAGAAGGATTTGTTAAAAATTTTTCACTCCATAATTATACATATTTTGATAAGGTTTCCAAAGAAACTAGAGCCACTACATTTCATTCACATGTTCCAACACTTCAATCCGAGATTGTAAACCCTAAAATTAGAGTCTTGGCAATCATTTTCAATTATGCTGTAACGACTCAGTCCGATTATTTTAGACCTCTGAGCCCAAAAATTGGAGTCTCAACTGTTGTGCCTTGATTTTTTGGACTGAAATTAGAAAAACCTAAGCTCTTTTGAGGAAGAACTCTCCTATGGAAAGACCAAAAAAGTGAGACAGGTTTGATCTCTTGAATTGACTTTGATAAGGGCTTTTGAAAAAGTTTTGGGGTCGCCACCTAATTTTGATAAAGGTGTGTTAGGTCACCTAAAATTAAGAATGTTTTGAAAAACACCCTAAGTTTTTTTAAATGGTTTTGATTTCGGAAATGTATTTTTGGTTTTTGAAACTTGAATTTTTATTTGTGAAAGCCCTTTTTGAAAATGATTCTGGATTGGTCTACGTACTAGAAATCTAGATCTAGTGGTTGGTTACATGTAAGGGAGGTATAAAAAATGATTAACACTCTATCCTAACCGATAAAAATCGGGATCTACATGTCTATATGATATCTCTACTCAAGAATTTTCAATTTGTTAAATCCACTAATATATTTTTAAAAATGAGGTTTGGGTCATCTCATTGGGGATCAATGATGTATGATGCACAATTTTGAAATATGTTTTGAAAATAAAAGATTTGAATAAGAGTTTTGGAAAGATGGTTGAAAATAGACTTGGATTTTTTTTTTTTTTTGAAAATGCTGAGTTGAAAAAGGTATGTTTTGTGAAACTTTGTACTTTTATTTAGAATAAAAGATAAAAATTATAAATTTTGATAATGAATTTCACTAATTGTTTATCAAATGAAAATTTCATAATTTTGCACTAATAGGACCTATGGGTATGTCAATTGTTTCGGGCTTTGTGCGGGGGAATTTTCTTATCGCAAGTTATAACTAGTTGAACTAGAACACGAGTGCAGCGCAACTTCTCCGTCACCTGCAAAACCACTTAGGGGTGAGCACTAGCTGACCAAGGTTGCTTGGCTGGAGGTACTTCGAAGCTCAAGTTAGTTGAGGGTCTGGTTCACAAATGAAGAGAGGGTGCATATGAAGAGTAGAGCCTATTGCCAGTTTATTTGTCTTACCTCCTTCTCGCTTCCACATGCAGCTTTATAGTAGTGTGCCTATCACTCAGGTCATGGCTCGGGTAGTCAGGCCTCTCCCCCAACTCTAGTAGGAAGCCCCTTTAATGTTTACACTTATACTAAGGGTGCAATTAGGTTCAATTAGATTCAATTGAATCCCAAAGGCTCTCTAGGCTTCACTACGGGATTAGGGGAGTTCTTGTCTTAGAAAAAATTTACATGTTGAACCCCACTAACACATGTGCATACCAAGTGTTTGACAAATACTTAGGTGGCCAAGGTGACATAATTCGGTAGAAGTGGGTACTTCTTAAGGCATATAGGGTATCATGGGCCATTTCTAGGCACAATGACTACCCAATTTAGTCCGATGGGCATTAAGCACGTACCTCTAATTACATGTGCATATTGTTGAACTATGTTATGTTAGGATGTCGTGTTATTTGTTGTGTTTTGTTTGCAGGTATTGGGGTGTGTTTTTCGGGGTATAAGTATGAGTGATAAGGCTGTTAAAAGTTTGGGCAAAGCCAAGCCTATGGCCAAAAAATTGGCTAAGCCTAAGGAGGCTAAGAGAAAGGCTCCAGTGGCGGGTGCTTCTAAGGAGGTCTATGATGCTTCTAGATTCTTAGGGATACATGAAGAAAAGGCGTATAGAAAAGTTTTTGTCTAAAACAGAACGGTTATTGAGTGAGAGATAAGGCTCGATGCCTTTACAGAGTTTGGCTGGGAAAAAGAGTTTACTAATAGAGGGTGGCTAGAGCTGGCCAAGTACAAGGGAGAATGCATTTTGACCCTATACGCTAAGTTTATGGCTAACATCTTTTCCCCAGTAGCTAAAAAGGAGAGTGAGTGGATCAAGAGTTGGGTTCGGGGGAAAGAAATAATTTTAGATCCCAACACATTCTCGAGTTACTTCGGGCTTAGATGGGTAGAAAATGCCGAGTTCGAGTATCCTAATGTAGGGGCCCCTCCTTTGTAGGTCATTTGCAAGGAATTGCTTAAACTGGGAGAAACTTGGGATGGGGAGGTGCAGTGTAGTAAGTTAAAGTTAACGGCTAAATACCTCATCCCATTTTTGTTTTCCTGCAATTCTTTGCTGTCGTTAAAAAGGACAGTGGATATAAGTCTGAACCGAGCGCAACAGCTTTGGGCCATTGGGATAGGGAAGTCCATTGACTTGCCTTGATATATGTTCAAGTAGTGTTATCATGCTTACATATCTCTTGACCCTTGAGGATCGATTCCCTTCACATGTATGTTTACGGAGTTGATTAGGGACTCGAAGTTAAATATTCCCCGAGATTTCATTAAGCAAGATTAAGAGAGTCCCATAGATGATAACAATTTGAGCGGTTCGGAGGGCGAAAAGAAGAGAAAGAGAGAGCTACAGGAGTTGAGGAGAAAGGAGAAGGATGGGGGAGTGCCAGGTCAAGGAGAGAGCTCGGGGGCCCAGGGTGCTAGTTTGTAGGCTGCTGTGGATCAACAAGGGCAAAAATTGGATGCCTTGATTATTTCGACCGATGCTTAGTTGAAGAATGTTAAGGATCATGTGGAGAGGCATATTGCTATCCTTCAGGAGATGCTTGCCATGATAATGAGGGTGCGGCCGCCAGCTAGAGGGGCTGATGATAATGATGAGGATGGGCTTTAGGAGTTTATTTGTGTTTTTATTTGATGTACTTACCTTTCAGTCTAAAACTCTTTTTTTTGGTTTTGGAATGTATAACTATTTTGGGCTGTTTTTGGATGTTTATGGATTATTGGTTTTTGGACTTGGATGGATAGAACGGTTGTTTCAAATATTTTGATATAATTTATGTGTAGTTTCAATTGGGTTTAATGAGTTATTGAGCTAAGTTGTTATGTATCCAATGTGCGTTGAATTCATCCAAAACAGGTCAGTTTTTTAGTTCCTTTGTAATGGCCTATGATTCTTCACATTCCAAAGTTAATTAAATATATTTTGCATTGAATATGTGTTGAAATTTTCTTGGGAACTAGGACTATATCAAAAACATTGTGTTGTGTAATTTTAGAGGCTGAGACAACTGGTGACCATTGCTTTGCATTGTTAAGTAGATTATCATTTTGATTTTACAAACTTGCATATTTTAATACATGACTGTCTGTGTTACATAGAGAGAGAGAGAGAATAGTTCGCACTGTGCACGGGTTGTGTCATTGAAGTAAAATTATTACAATTTTATGTAATTTTATCCAAAAAAGTGGAGATTGAGCCTCATGAGCTTTAAAGTCTTATAATCTCCTTTCTGAGTGATTTACATTTACTCGAGGATATAATTATTGAAATTCTATTGTTTGAACAACTTCATTCATTATTTGACTTTGGTTTACGTGTTGAGTAAGGAGTTAGAATTATAACACCTTACACATGTTTGAAGTTTTAAACTTATTGTGTTTCGCGGACTATTTCTTAAGGCCAATTCACTTCTCTCTAGTCTTTTTAAATTTCTGTTTAGTAATTTTATAATATGATATCGAAAAGCGGGTCAATGCTGAATTGTTTCCATAAGTGTGGAAGTGGTGCATTCCTAGCCAATTTACGAAGTTGTTGTGTATGAAAATAAAAATTATAGTGATAAAAGGATAAAGAGATGTGATGTAGGAGAGTTGAGAAGTCATTGATGTTGAAAAGAGAAAAAAAAAAATTAGAAGTGAATGTTTACTAATCATCATGTGTAGTGCGCAATGCACGTGTTGAGATCCTTTACTATTTGCTTTCTCTCTATTCTTTTGACTCTTCTCTTATTCATAGGGCCTCTAATGTTCGGGATTGCATAAGTGTTTAAATTCTCACATGTTTAAGTCATCATGTTGAATTCCTACTTGTTGCTTCGATGTAAACATTTTTTCATGAAGCTATGTCAAGTCGATACACTAATTATTTAGCGAGTTTTGATATTTTGGAATTGCACTATTGCATGTGCTTTACATTAACTCATAAAACGAGCATTCCACTAAGAGAACCTATATGTTCAAATGCTTTTGAGTGTGTGACTGGAGAGATTTGACTCAAAGTTGGAGAATGTGATTATTGAATGCGTAATGATTGATTTTCGATAACACGACTGTATTCAGATACTTGAGTCTCTCAATCGTGTTTCACTTGACAATTTTGTAATTTGTATGTTGAGCAAGGGTTGATTTGAATTATTTACAGTGTTATGTATTTGGGAACCGTTGTCTTAAATTGTTTTTGATTATTAATGTTTGTGGATACCATTATTGGAAACCCTTACAAGACACCACTCGTCCACTAGGGTAACCTAGGGGTTTAAAGGCTTGGTGTATTCGCTAAATACACTCGAGACTCCTACAAAAGTGGAGATTATATTTTCTTTTCTTAGTTTTGCTAGGGCCTAGCAAAAAGGTTAGTTAGGGGGTGTGATTAGACTGCATAAGTGCAATCTATACCAGCTAAACGACCTTTGCTAGCCGTAGATTAGGGTTAATTATACTCTTTTTGCTATATGTTATATTTAACCTTGTACTTAATCATGTTTTAGGTATTTAAAGCTAAGGGAGTTGATTTGGAGTCAAAGAAGTAGTCCAAACTGCGAGTATAGCTTATCGAGAAACACTGCCAGGGCCTAGTCTAGGGAAATGTGCAAGTTTTGACTTGTAGCTCAGAATGGGATAAATGATATGCCGTTGGAAAGCTCACTTTAAGTTACACATGTTTCCATCTAATGAGCGTTGCCGTATTCTAATTCCAAGAGCTTCAAACAAATTAAAACCAAAAAAGGTGAAAAAGACCTCCACCGTTCGAACACAAAAATCTACCATTCGAATGGCTAGAGAGCATGCAAAACTGATTTAAGCCTGGCATTCAAATGCCATATTCTCAAGTTCAAATGGTGAAGAAGAATTAACATTGGCGTTCGAACGGCAAGGCAAATTTTAGAATTTTTCTAGAATTTGGACTGCGATCCCTATAAATACCTACTTGGTTTATGTTTGAGGAGACTAACTTTGTAGAGGTTTTTTTATTTATTTATAATTTTTATCCTAGATTAGCTTAGATTTATTAGTTTGTTGCTTTCTTATAATCGGATTCACTTCAATACATGCTTATATACAAGTTTTCTAGATTCCTTGCATTCAATTCAAGATTTCTTTCGTCTTTTTGCACTAGATTTAAATTTTCGGTATTTATTCAATTATGTTAAGTTTTTCATAGATGGAAATGAGTAGCTAAATCTTTCCATCTCGGGATTGATTGTGAAGACCAATTGAAGGTCTTGGATGAACAAAGGAGGTGAGATTTTGGGTTTCAAAGTTCAATTTTCTATTTTTATCTTTCTTTTTCTTCTTCGTTCTAGAAATCTATGATGACCTGGATCTTTGATTTTGTTGGGTAATATTTATGCGTAAATCTATATTCAGTATACGTGCTGCATGAATTGATGGTATTTGTCCTTGAATCTAAAAACCCGATTTAATTTAGAAGTTGAAGTTTTGAGGAGCACTTGGTTTTTATTGCTAGATCTTTTGAATCTAAGACTCGAGTCGTAGCTCAAGGATTAGAATTACAAAATTATCTCCTTTGTGTCGCGCCCCGTTTCCGGACGTCGGGCCCTTCTCTCTTGGCCCGGGGGTGGGAATTTGGTACGGTGTTCTCTCGTTAGAACTTGTCCTTCTAGAAGGACAAATGTGACGGGGTTTGAATTTTTAAAAGGGAATTGATTAGGACTTTTTAAAAAGGTCTTTGGAGTCACCACCTAATACATTTAAAGATGTGCTAGGTTATTTACACCAAGTAAAACCTAAGGGTTGAACTTAGGTTTTGGAAAAGGTTTTTAAAAAAATGTCCTCATGAGAGCGTTTTTAAAAGGTAGGGTTGGTTGACAACCCTAAAAGCATTAGAAAGCTCTTTTGAAAATTGACTCCGGTTTTGGTCTTTGAAACTGAAATTCTTAAGTCCGGAGGTTGGTTATTTGTAGGAAAGATGTCCTAAGACAATCACCCTACCTCGCCCTTACGGTACCTATATGTCTAATCACCTTTTACTCACTTAATTATGACTCACCGGTTACCTATGTTTAATGCTATCCACTTAGAAAACTTTTGAAAACAATGTTAAAAAAAGAGTTTGAAAGAGGGATTAGAGTTTGCAAAGTGAAATGGAGAATTCGAAAAAGGTTGTGACTGCACCCCATGAAGGGTTGCCTACGTACCTCCTTAAAGAGGAATAGGTCAGTTGTATTTTAGGAAGAGTTAACATTTTGAAATGGATTTATATTTCTAGAAAGTTTCAATTTTTAGAAAGTTTCCTTTTTAGGAAAGTTTGAGTTTGAAAATGTTTCCTTTTCAGGAAAGTTTGACTTTGAAAGGTTTCCTTTTTAGAAAAGTTTAACTTTGAAAGGTTTCCTTTTCAGGAAGATTGGATTTTGAAAATCTTTCCTTTTCAGAAAGATTTAATTTTGAAATGTTTCCTTTTCAGGAAGATTTGATTTTTGAAAATGTTTCCTTTTAAGGAAGATTGAGATTTGAAAAGATTTGATTTGATTTGAAAAGAATAGGTTTTGGAAATATTTCATTTTCAGGAAGATTGAGATTTTTGAAATGTTTCCTCTTCAAGAAGATTGGATTTGATTTGAAGGTGTTGATTTGGTTTGAAAAGATTTGATTTGATTTTGAAAAAGGCAGGTTCGCATTGTTCCCAAAATGGAAGGAAGTGATTTGGGTTTTAAATTTGGAAGGTTTTAAAAAGGAGTGATTTGAGGGATTTGAAATAGAAGGTTTTGATTTGATTGATTTAAAATGGAAAGTTTGGAAAAAAAAAGTTTCGATTGATTTGAAAATTGAGAATTTTGAGGGTTTGAAAATGGTAGAATTTTGATTTAAAAATGGAAGGTTTCCAAGTTGGCAAAAACGGGATTTTCCTAGGATTGGACTTCTAGAGTTTAACAAATATGAGTTTTGAAAATGGTTCGAAAATCTAGTCTTTTGAAAACATGTTTTAGGGCTCGAAACCCTAACTTGGATTTTAGACATCCAAATGAATATCGCACTTTGTCTAAGGCCATTTTAGCCATTGAAAGGCTAGAATCGCTTTAGGCTTATGGCTTTGAAAAACAATAAAGGCACAAAGCCAAAAATGTAGACCTTTCGGGTCCTTTTGAATGTCACACATTTCTCGTAACAACGCTAATCATGAAAAGACTAAGATCATTTCGAGAACGGGTTTTTAAAAAGAAGCAAATGTAGGCTATTAGAAGCCATTTAAAATGTCCCACTTTTCTAGAAAAATCCTGACCATAAAGGGTTAGGAATAACCTAGAATTGTGGTGTTGCACCCAGATTTTTCGCACTCGAGGAATACACACACAAGCGGAAAAAATACTGTACTCTCTCTTTAGAACTCACCCTCCTAGAAGAATGAGTGCGACTAGGTTTGAATTGAAAATAGATTTTAATAAAGGGCTTTTGAAAAATATTTGGAGTCACCACTTAACTTGATTAAGGTGAGTTAGGTCGCCTAAAAATTAAGCACAATTTGAGGATCACAATTAGGGTTTTTGAAAACGATTTTTGAAAATATTAGCTCTAGAGAGGGTTTTTAAGAAAACAGGTTATTTGGCAACTTTTGGAAAATAATAAAGCCCGTTTTGAAAATAAACTCCATTTTGGTCTTTCGAAAACAGTGATCTAAGTTCGGAGGTTGGTTACGTATAGGGAAGGCGCACTAAACCATCACCCTACCCCGCCCTTGCAGTACTTACATGTTTATTCACCCTAGATTCACCTATGAGAGTCTTGAACTAACAAATATTCAATCTTATCCACTTTAGAAATGAATTTTTAAAAGAATGCTGTCTAATGTGTAAATGCAAGAAAAAGAGAGCTGAAAAATAGATTTAGAAAAGAAGAATTGAAGAGAAATTGATTTGATTTAAAAAGAAATTTGAAAAGATGGATTTGAAATTGAAATGGAAAAGAGATTTGAAAGATAGATTTGATTTGATTTTGAAAATAGATTTGAGAAAAGAGATTTAAAAAGAATTATGGAATTGGAAATTGGAAAAAAGTTGTGACCGCACCCATAAGGGTTGCCTACGTATTCTTTTGGAGGAATCAAATCAGTCGTAGTTCGACAAGAGTCCGATATAAAATAAATTTGAAAACAGATTTGATTTGAACTTAGAATAGAAGATTGGAAATTGGAATTGAGAAGATTGGACTTGTTTTGAAAATATTAAGGTTTAAGAAACCTAGACTTAGGAAAGATAGGATTTAGGAAAGACTTGAGAGTTGAGAAAAGGTTTGACTTGAATGTTGGACTTGGAAAATTAGGAAAGATTGGATTTAGGAAGGATGAGAATTAGGAAATGTTCGATTTAGGAAAGTTTCAAAATAGGAAAGTGTCATGTTAGGAAAGTTCCGTTTTAGGAAAGTTTCATCTTAGGAAAGATTCAAAATAGGAAAGTGTCATGTTAGGAAAGTTCCGTTTTAGGAAAGTTCCGTTTTAGGAAAGATTTCGAATTAAGAAAGTGTCATTTTAGGAAAGTTTTGAAATAGGAAGGGTTTCGAATTTGGAATGTTTTGAAATAGGAAAGTTTTGAAAGTAAGAAAGCTTTGAATTTAGAAAGTTTTAGATTTGGAAAGATTTGAAGTTTAGAAAAGTTTAGAATTTTAGAAAGATTCAAAGTTTGAGTTTTAGAAATTCTTGAAATTAGGAAATGTTTGAGTTTAAGAAAGATTTGAAGATTTATATTTGGAAAGTTAAGATTTGGAAAGGGATGGGACTAAGAGAGATTTGGAAGCTTAAAGTTTAAGGAAAGATTTAAAAGTTTAAAGTTTGGAAACCTAAGGTTTAGGAAGATATGAAATTAGGAAGGATTTGAATTAGGAAAGATTAGATTTGGAAGGATTGAAATTCCTATTTCCTAAAACAAAGGATTGGATTTTGTTTCTAAAAGAGGTGTTTTGATTTTGTTTCCAAAAATGGAGGATAGGATCTAGTTTTCTAAACGGGACGTTGGATTTGGTTTCCTAAAGGGGAAGGTTGGATTTGGCATGGATTTGGAAAGGAAAGTTTTAGAAACCTAGATTTGGAAGTCTATTTTTTTGATGTAGAAAATAGGTTTCGAAAATATATATAGTTTTGATGTAGAAAACAAGAGGTTTCGGAAACTTAGGTTTTGAGACCAAAATAAGGGATTGAAAATCATGTTTTTGGGAAGGAAAATTAGGGATTCCTAATTGTGGGTTCTAGGGCGTGACTTGGGCTCTAAGAAAAGGAATTTTTGGAAAATAGAATTTTTAGAAAGGGAGATTTTTGGAAAGAAATCCTAGAAAGGAGTTTTTAGAAAGTGAACTTGAAAGGAGTTTTAGAAAGAAGACTTTAGAAGAAGCTTTTAGGAAAGAGTTTTTAGGAAAGAGATTTAGGGAGAGAGTTTTCTAAGAAGGAAACCTATGGAGTGTTTTTAGGAAATGAATTTTAAAAAGAGCTTTTTGGAAAAGAGTTTAAAAAGAAGTTTTGAAAAATAGATTTTTGGAGGGAGTTTTTGAAAACAATTTTGGAAAGGAATGTAAAGAGAGTTTATGGAAAGCATGTTGGAAAAGAGATTTTTAGAAGGAGATTTTTGAGAAGAGATTTTTTAGAAAGTATGTAAAATACCTCACTTTTCTAAAGCGATTCTAGCCATAAGAAGTTAAAACTACTTTAAGATAGTGGTTTTGAAAACAACAATGTTTTGAAAATATGGACCATATTGGTCACTTTAAATATAACACTTTCCTAAAGCAACCTTAGCCATGAAAAGGCTAGAATCACCTTAGGATTGTGATTTTGAAAACAAGGCTTGAAAAAGAAGATTTTGATGTGAGTTTTGAAAACAATTTTGATGCAAGCTTTTGAAAAACGAGTTTGAAAACGAATTCTAGAAGAATGCAAATCATGATATGCACAATGTAAGTTGGGGTCGTGAGCATACAAGGTTAAGGCTTCACCACATAATCAATGGGGCCGAACCCACGTGGTCTTCGGTTAAACTAAAAGAAAGACCCCGACACAGTAACCCTCCAATAGCCTAATCCTGCACATGGACTAGGAAATCCCTTGTTTCAAGCATGCAAGAAAGGGGGGGAAGAAGATGGGGGATTAAAATAGAAGAAAACCTAAGTGGGTTAAGAGAAAGAAGAGAGAGGAAGATGCGTAAACGTAAATAGGAAGCCTATCTTGTGTCTTCTTTATTTTGCTTTGCTTTGTGCGCTTTGTTTTGCTTGCTTTGCTTCGATCTTCGCTTCAATCTTCAAAGGCTTGTCTTGATCTTCAAAGCTTCATAGGTGCAGCAATCCAAGTCTTCAATGGAGGGTTTGTGGCTAGTGTATGAGTATATAAGAGTGTGTATGAATGTATAGGAGGCTAGGGTTTGGAAAACCTAAAGAGGCTAGGGTTTAGGGAGGCTACGAGCTCTATATATCGAAAAATAGGGTTTTCAGACTGAGTTTGCGGATCTTTTTCACGCTGAAAAATGCTCTGTATTTATAGACAAAGGAATGACCTGGCGCTTGTTGCAGTGGCGCCAGGCTAAAAAACCTTTTGGTGGCGACACTAGGAGTGACATCCTAAAACTTAAGAAAGTTTTAAGGTCTGCAAGCAACATATTTTGAGAAGATTTGGATGCCTGTACTAGTGACTACAGTGTAATTTTTAGCTTGGCTTTACTAGGAGTGGCTCCGGAAGGTCTGGGAAAGATTTAAGGGACCGGGAATGACAAGGAAAGCTGAAAGGGGACAGGGGCCCTTAGAATAGAGTCCCGAAGGTAATGGACTTGAAAAAGGACGTCAGGGTTTGTTGGAAGGGTTGACCGGGCCATTAAGAGCAAAACGGTCAATTGGGCCAGAAAGCTACCAGGATGGACTCGGGATATCCCGGAAGAAGACTTGAGATTTGGAAACATTATTTAGAATGTTCCCAAAGGCTACCGGTTTGATACCCAGAGCCGGTGTGATTGAAAAAGGCGACCAGCCCACTAGGAGCAAAACGGTCATTTTGCACCGGGTTTGCCGGAATTGACTCGAAATGATCCGGAAAGATAATGGTAGGTCAAAACTACTATAAGAAGCATTCCCGGGAGGTTACCAGTTTGATACCCAGAGCCGGTGTGGTTCCTGGGACGTTCAGATGCCTATGGGTAAAATGGTCATCTTAACCGAAAAATCTCGGAATTGGCCCGAAACTGACTAGAAGGCACCTAATCATGCCGGATTGCTTTAAGACAGTCTTGGAAGGGTGGACTTACCATTCTGGGGACTTAGGTATTATCTCGAGAAATGTGTCAAAAAATGGCCCTAAGGGCGGTTTGATCATTTTTCACCGAAGTGGGCTAGCAGGCACTGGTGTTAACCTGGGTTTTAAGTGTTTTCGCCACTCTGACGGTGGCCTCGTGATACAGGGGTTTGTTGGCAATTCCCTATATCGACCTGTTTGCGAGTATTTTCACTATCTGACGGTTGCGATGTTTGCGAGTATTTTCGCTACTCTGACGATTCGCGATCATTCCCAAGACTGCCTGATCTCGGGAAGCTGTTAAAGGGACTTAGCACCTGAGAAATCAACTCTCTCAGAAGGCATGCCGAGATAGATATTTCTGCATTGGCTGGCTAGCAGGCGCCAAAGCTGGACCGTTCTACCATATAGGGGACTTGGGGTCTGGTCCCGGTCGACGAGTTTGAAGGGGCTTACCGTTCCGAAGAGTTCACTTGGAAACATGCCGGACAGGATAGACTTATCGTCTTGAAGAATTAACTTTCTCGAGAGAGGGATTGGAATTGGAATTGGAAAGGGGACTTACCATTTTCAGAAAGATGTGCCTGTTGGAATTGGACCAAACAATGCCCCTAAGGGCATTTTGATAATTTTGCCTCTATTTGGGCCCGACGGGCCTACGAAACGATGGATAGACAGGATTAGGCTTGGAAAGTTGATTTGACTCCAAATATGTCCACATTGACTTGAATACAAGTATGGACGGATTGTAGACTATTGAGCGGTCAAAAATAGGTTGCTTACATGTGGTTTTAAGAAAACTACTTTAAAAAAATGGTTTTAAGGGGTAGAAGAATGATATGAATGCAAATGCAATTTGACAATAGTAATGGCATGAAACATACAAGGTTAGGTATCACCATATTGCAAGAGGGCCCTAAGGCCATGCCGTGAAGAAAGTGAGGGCCACGAAGAGAGTCCCGATCGATAATCTCCTCTTGTTCACTCTCGACATGGACTTAACATCTTATTGTTTCAAGCATGCATGAAAGGGGATTTAGAGATAGGAGATTAAAAAAAAAGAAGAACCCAAATGGGTTCAGAGGGAGAAGAGAAAGTGGGGGAGTACGAAAAGGTAAAATGGGAGTTACCTTATCTCGTTCCTTCTTTCTTTGGTAGAGGCTCGGGCCTTGGACTTAGGAAGTCTTCGGGAACTTCTAGGTAGTGAGGCGGACCTTCGGTGGAGCTTGGAAGCTAGGGTTTCGGGAGTTCGGACTCGGACTCGGTATGTAGGACTTTGTGAGAGACAGAGAGAGAGAGGGCTCTAGGAGCTGCCTAGAATAGAGGGGGAGAGTTTCTGGATAGAATTTTTGACCTAAAACAGAGAGGGGGAGGTTTGTATTTATAGTGCAAAAATGGCAAAGTGGTGCGCCACTCTTAGTGGTGTATGGCCTAATTTTGGCCGTGCGCCACTATGAGTGGTGCATGAAGGTTTAATGAGGGCTTTAAAAAAGGCTAGATACGGGGCTGGTCAATTTGTAACTGATTCTAGGGGGTTATGCGCCACTATTAGTGGCGCACAGCTAAAGAGTGGTCATGCTTCACTCAAAGTAGAGCAGGGAGGTCTTGTTTCGAAAAAGGAAGGTGCGGGACGGCAGGACCTGACTAGAAATGGAAGGGAATACTCTGGAAAGTGTGCCAGAGGTTGCCGGTTTAATCTCAAGAGCCGGTATGGTTAAAGAGAGTGACCGGATGGTGGTCACCTCATCTCGAAAATTCTAGGGTTGACTAAGATTGATCGGGGTTGACCAAGTTGACCAGAGTTGACTGGGGTTGACTGGGTTGACCAGAGTTAACTAGGGTTGACTAGAGTTGACTGGAGTTGACCAGAGTAAACTGAGTGTTGACCAGAATTAATTGTGGTTGACTAGAGTTAATTAGAGTTGACCAGAGTTAACAGGGTGTTGACCAGAGTTAATTGGGTTTGTCAGTTTGATACTAGATCCAGTATGGTTTCCTAGGGCATTTAGATGCCTAGGGATAAAACGGTCATTTTGAGGGGTTTATGCTTTCTCAAAGAACGTGCCAGACTTGGACGGTCTTCCATTCTTAAGGTATTTATGCTTTCTCAAAAACGTGCCAGATTAGTAGACATTCTACATTGGTGGGCTACTAGGCGCTATAAGTGAATCTCTCTTCCATCTCAGAGACTTAGGTATTTTCCAAAGATGGTATGAAAGGGGCTTTACCAATTCGAGGAATAAACCTTCTCAGTAATCGTACTGTGCTGGATTGAATGGTCTTACCGTTAATGAGGGATCAACTTTCTCGAATGACAAGACAAATGAATTTGACTTTGGATTTGAATGGACTTATTGCCTTATGGAAGATGTGCTTGTTTGGATTGGACTGACTAATGCAACAGGGGCATTTCGGTCATTTTGTCTCTAGTGGGCCCGCGAAGTGGTTGACAGATTGGATTGGACTTGGAAAGTTGGTTTGGGTTTGAGTATGCTTGTGTTGATTTGGAGGTGCTTCCGGTCAGACAAGAGATCGCCGAGTGGCCAAAATGGGGTGCTAATAGCTACCCCTCTTTTTCTGTCTTTGCTTGTTGGATATAGAAAACGATAAAGTAAGGGCTCTATTTGGGTTGCGAGGCAATAGGAGGGAGCAAAGTTGATGAACTTGGAAATTGATTTTTGAAGATGATTTTTGAAATGACTTTTTTGGACAAAAAGTTTGAAAAACCTTCGAAAGCGTTTTGAAGTAGGGCTTTTGAAGGGAAAGCTTGGGAAACCGGACATTTGAATTGGATAGAAACTTTTTGAAGGGAAAAGTTTGAAAAAGGAGAAAATTGATTTGAGACAAACTTTTTGAGGGAAATTTTTTTAGAAAACCAAGAATTAAACTTTTTTCTTTTGCAAGGGGAGAAAGTCCAGGAAACCCCGTCATTTGACGGGAGATAAAAACTTTTGGAGGGAAAAGTTTTAAGAAACTGATTGGATTGATTTTGAACAAAAACTTTTGAAGGAAAAAGTTTAAAACCAGGATTTGAATTTTGAAGTAAACTTTGAAGGAAAAAGTTTGAAACTAGGAATTTTTTTTTTAGGATGAAAGTTAAAACCCGAACTTTTTGAGGATAAAATTTTAGAAAACCGGGAATGATTTTGAAACCAACTTTTTGAGGATAAAAAGTTTAGAAAACCGGGATTGTAACCAACTTTTTTAAGGATAAAAAGTTTAGAAAACCGGATTGATTTTGAAAATAACTTTTTTGAGGATGAAAAATTTACAAAACCGGGAATGATTTTGAAACCAACTTTTTGAGGATAAAAAGTTTAGAAAATTGGGATTGAAACCAACTTTTTTGGGATAAAAAGTTTGGAAAACCAGGTTGATTTTGAAAACAACTTTTTTGAGGATAAAAAGCTTATAAAATCGAAACTTAAAATTGAAACCAACTTTTTAAGGATTAAAAGTTTAGAAAAACGAGATTGATTTGAAATAGACTTTAGAAGGAAAGAGTTTAGAAAATGAAATTGATTAGAAACTTGGACAAAACATGTAGGAAATTCACCTTGTTTGGCAAAACATATAGAAAATTTGTTTTGACTTGAAACTTGAAATTTTGAAGACAAAATGTATAAAAAATTCATTTTGACTCCAAATTTGCACTTTTGAAAACAAAATATATGGAAAGTTCATTTTGACTCGAGACCCCTTTTTTTTTTTTTTTAAGAAGCTAAATGTTTAGGAAATTCATTTTGACTGTACACTTAACCTTTTTGAAGACAAAATGTATAGAAAAGTTACCTCGAACCGACACTCCTTCTGGTGGAATGATACTCCTTTGGGGAGGTCCACGGTTGATGTCTGGAATCTAATACTTCTTGGACTGGCATTCTGTCTAGCAGAATAATACTCTTTCAGGAAAATTGATTCTTCTTGAATCAACATTCCCTCAGCCAAAATGATACTCCTCTAGGGAAGTCCAAGGTTGATTAGGAAGATCGAGGATGGGTCGTTGCCCCATTCTCTGTTTCTTGTCGGCCATTGAGGGCAAGATTATGGCTCAAGCTGTTGGAATCGACTCAGTTGGTTGAGGGGAGCAGTCTATGAGGGGCATAGATAGTTTGATATCTTATTCAGGAGGGTTGCAGATAGTTTAGGCTCTTATCTAGGAGTTGTGCTAGAGACTTTGGGCTTTTGACCTGCCCCAGTTGGGTTGTAATCTGGATGGTTGGACGCGTATGGACAACAAGATGTTCTGGATAGCTAGCACTTTAGATAGTTGAATGCTCTAGATGGCTGGATATTGAACTTTATCAGGTTGTGACACCAGGATGCTAGGCTTGAGGACACCTTGGGACTTGAGAAAGCTTAGGGAGATGCCCCTTGAACTTATACCTATCTCAGTATCTCAGTAGAAAATATCAAGATATAACAGAGTAATCTTAATAAATGACTTATGACATTCATACTTATCATTTTGTCATGCTGAGTTTAGAAATCTGTTACCAATGCAGGTTCTCCACTGGTTGACACCCTTTGACCCATTTGTTGAGGCGTGAGACTTTGCTGCTTCGTTGAGGCCGTCTTTGGATTGCTGATCAAGAGAATTGATCCTTTTTATTTTCTCTTTTTTGTTTTTTATTTTTTATATTTTTTCTCTCATTTAAGCCATTTTTGCCACCTGTGCCCTTGCGGGTTTTCACAGATGCCGGCTCTACCATTGTTGCACATTAGTGCCCGTTTTTGGGTTTTCACTGCGTTGATAATTTTGTATCTTGCCATGACCTTACTCTTTTACCCATAGCACCCTGGAGGGTTTTCACTATGTCCTCAGGCTATACCTTTTCTTGTGGTTTCTCTCGTTGATGTCGATGAAGACGACTCCTTGTCTATTGTTGACTGAAGTTGTTACTTTGATTGAAGACTGTTGATGTTGCTTTTGACAGGGGTGCAATGAAACAGTTGATGAGTTGGGATAGAAGTTGTCTTCTCAGAACTCTTTCTGCTGGATAGAACACTTTCCAATGTAACCATCTTACTTTGAAGAGCAATGACAGCAATGACCAAAGCGAAAGGTTTTTTTTTTTTTTTTTTGGACTGTAACGTGGGCTAGTGTTGCGCTCAGATTTTTTGCACTCAAGGAATACTCACACAAGTGGGAAAAATGTTGTACTCTCTCGTTAGAACTCACCCTCCTAGAAGAATGAGTGCGACTAGGTTTGAATTGAAAATAGATTTGAATAAAGGGCTTTTGAAAAAGGTTTGGAGTCGTCACCTAACTTGATTAGGGTGAGTTAGGTCACCTAAAAACTAAGAAATAATCCGAAGACTACACTTAGGGTTTTGGAAAATGATTTTGAAAATATCTTCTCAAGAGAGGGTTTTTAAGAAAACAGGTTGTTTGGCAACATTTGGAAAACATTTAGCCCTTTTTATGAAAAATAACTCTATTTTGGTCTTTGAAAACAGTGATTCTAGGTTCGGAGGTTGGTTACGTGTAGGGAAGACGCACTAAGCCATCACTCTACCCCGCCCTTACGGTACCTACATGTCAATCTACCCTAGATTCACCTATAAGAGTCTTCAACTAACTAATGCTCAATCCTATCCACTTTAAAAAAGAATTTTTAGAAAGAAACTAACACGATGCATGATATGCAAGTACAAGAAAAGAGAATTGAAAAATAGATTTGGAAAGAAATTGATTTGATTTGAAAAGGAAGAGATAGAAGTTTGAATTTAGAAAGAAGGTTTTGGAAACTGAAAATAGAGATTTGGAATTGAAAGTTTGAAAATAGATTGGAGATTTGGAAAGATTTTGTGGAAATAGAAACTTAAAAAATGTTATGACCGCACTCATGAGAGTTGCCTACATATCCTTTTGGAGGAATCAGGTCAGTCGTAGTTCGGACAAGAGTCCGATTGAAAATAGAATGTTGGATTCGAAAAAGAGATTGAATTGGAATTTAGAATAGAAGATTGGAATTTGGAAAGTTTGGACTTTGATTTGGAAAGATTGAGGTTTAGGAAACCTAGACTTAGGAAGATATGATTTAGGAAAGACTTGAAATTAAGAAAGATTGGACTCGAATGTTGGACTTGGAAGATTGGAGAAAAATTAGAATTAGAAAAGGTTCGAATTAGGAAAATTCCGATTTAGGAAAGTTTCAAAAATAGGAAAGTGTCTTTTTTGGAAAGTTTCGTTTTAGGAAAGTGTTCGAATTTAGGAAAGTGTTCGAATTTAGGAAAGTTTTGAAATAGGAAAATTTCAATTTAGGAAAGGTTTCGAATTAGGAAAGTTTTCGAAATAGGAAAGTTTTGAATTTAGAAATATTTTGAAATAGGAAAGCTTTGAAATAAGAAAGTTTTGAAAGTTGGAAAGATTTAGAAAATGGAAGTTTTGAAAACAAGAAAGTTTTGAGTTTAGAAAGTTTTAGATTTAGAAAGATTTAAAGTTTAAGAAAGTTTAGAATTTTAGGAAAGATTCGAAATTGGAATGTCTAGAATGTAGAAAGGTTTAACTTAAGAACGTTTCAAATTTAGAAAGTTTTGACTTTAGAAAGATTTGAAACTTAGAAAGTTTGGAATTTAGAAAGTTTTAGAGTTTGAAAGCTTCGAATTTAGAAAGTTTAGGATTTAGAAGTTTAAAGTTTAAGGAAAGATTTAAAAGTGTAAGTTTTGGAAACTTAGGGTTTAGGAAAGTAGGAGATTGGGAAGGAGTTAAATTAGGAAAGATTTGGGTCTAGAGGGATTGAGATTCCTATTTTCTAAAGCAAGGGATTGGATTTTGTTTCTAAAAAGTGATGTTTTGATTTTGTTTCCAAAAACGGAGAATTAGATCTAGCTTTCTAAAGGGAAGATTGGATTTGGCATGGATTTGGAAAGGAAAGTTTGGAAATTCTAGGTTTGGAAGACTATAGTTTTGACATGGAAAAGAGGTTTTGGAAATATATATATAGTTTTGATGTAGAAAATAATAGGTTTTGAAAACCTAGGTTTTGAGGCCAATAAGGAATTGGAAACTATGTTTTTGGGAAGGAAAAACTAGGGTTTCCTAATCGTAGGTTCTAGGGTTTGATTTGGGCTCTAAGGAAAGAGTTTTTGGAAAGTGCGTTTTTGGAAACGAAGATTTTGGAGGGAGATCCTAGAGATGAGTTTCTAGAAGGAAGATTTTGGAAAGAGAGTTTTTAGAAAGATTTTTGGAAGAATATTGTTGGAAGGAATTTTAAAGAAAGAGATAGGGAGAGAGTTTTCTAAAAAGGAAACCTAGAGAATATTTTTAGAAAGTGAATTTTGAAGAGAGCATTTTGGAAAGGAGTTTTTAGCAAGTTTTGAAAATAGACTTTTGGAGGGAGTTTTTGAAAACAACTTTGGAAAGGAGAGTTTTAGGAAAGTATATTGAAAATGAGGATTTTGAAAAGAAAGACTTTTTAAAAAGAGATTTTGGAATGTATATAAAATACCTCACTTTCCTAAAGCAATTTTAACCATAAAAGGGCCAAAACCACTTTAAGAAAGTGGTTTTGAAAATAACAAGATATGAAAATATGGACCATGAAAGTTACTTTAAACGTAACACTTTCCTAAAGCAATTTTAGCCATGGAAAGGCTAGAATCACCCTAGGATTTTGATTTTGAAAACATGTTTTGTAAAAGGAGATTTTGATGCAATTTTGAAAACAAGTTTAATGCAAGCTTTGAAAACGAGTTTGAAAACGATTTTTGGAAGAATGCAGGATAATGATATGCACAATGCAAATTTGGGGTCGTGAACATACAAGGTTAAGGCTTCACCACATAATCAAGGGGGCTAAACCCACGTGGTCTCCGGTTAGACTAATAGAAGGCCTTAACACGGTGACCCTCCAATAGTCTAATCCTACACATGGACCGGGAGTCCCCTTATTTCAAGCATGCAAAGAAAGGGGGGGAAAGAGATAAGGGATTAAAATAGAGAAAACCCAAGTGGGTTAGGAGAGAGAAGAGAGAGGGGGGAAGTGCAGAAATTTAAATAAGAAGCCTACCTAGTGTCGTCTTTATTTTGCTTGGCTTTGCGTGCCTTGCTTTCTTCGGTCTTTGCTTCACTTTAGTCTTGATCATCGAGGGCTCGTCTTCGGTCTTCAAATCTTCATAGTTGCAGCAATCCAAGTCTTCAATGGAGGGTTGGAGGCTAGTGTATAAGTGTATAGGGGTGTGTATGAGTGTATAAGAGTGTGTAAGGGGTTAGGGTTTGTGTATGGTGGCTAGGGTTTGGAAAACCTAGAGAAGCTAGGGTTTTGCGAGTGTATGAGCTTTGTGTATCGAAAATTAGGGTTTTTAGACTGAGTTTGCAGACCCCTTTTATGCTGGAAGAGGCTTTGTATTTATAGAGATGGGACAGACCTGGCGCCTGTTGCAGTGGCACCAGGCCAATTTTCCTCTTGGCGCCACTAGTGGCACCAGCTAGTTAGGAAAGTTTTAAGGTCAACAAGCAATGTATCTTTAGAAGTTTTGGGCGCCTGCACTAGTGACTACCATGCAATTTTTAGCCTAGCTTCAGTAGGAGTGACTCCGGAAATTTCGAGAACGATTTGAAGAGGCCGTGAATGACCCAGAGAGCCAGAAAAGGGCAGGAACACTTAGAATAGTGTCCTGGAGGTATTTGACTTGAAAAATGAGGATAGGATGTGTCGGAAGGATTGATCGAGCTGTTAGGGGCAAAACGGTTAATCGGCCGGAAAGCTGCCGGGACAGACCCAGAATGTCCCAGAAAAAGACTTGAGATTTGGAAACATTATTCAAAATGTTCCCAAAGGCTTGCCGGTTTGATACCCAGAGTCGGTATGGTTGGAAAAGGCGACCGGCCCACCAGGGGTAGAACGATCATTTTGTACCGGGTTCGCCAGAATTGACTCGGAATGATCCGGGAAGGTAAAGGAAGGTTGAGAATACTATAGGAAGCATTCTCGGGAGGTTACCGGTTTGATACCCAGAGCCGGTGTGGTTCTCGGGGCATTTGAATGCTTAGGGGCAAAATGGTCATTTTGTACCGAAAAGTCTCGGAATTGGCCCGAAATTGACTAGAAGGCACCTAATCATGCCGAATTGCCTTAAGACAATCTTGGAAGGTTAGACTTACCGTTCTGAGGATTCAAATATGTTCTCGAGAAACTTACCGAAAAATGGCCCTAGGGGTAGTTTGGTCATTTTTCACCAAAGTGGGCTAGCAGGTACTGGTGTTGACCTGGGTTTTGAGTGTTTCCGCCACTTTGACGGCGGTCGCGTAATACAGGGGTTTGTTGGCTTTCCCTATATCGACCTGTTTGCGGGTATTTCTATTACTTTGACGGTTGCGATGTTTGCGAGTATTTTCGCTACTCTGACGGTTCGCGATCATTCCCGAGACTGCTTGATCTTGGGAAGCTACTAAAGGGACTTAGCGCCTGAAATTAACTTTCTCGAAAGACATGCCTAAACAGACATTTCTGCATTGGCGGGTTAGTAGGCACCAAAGGTGGACCGTTCTACCATCTAGGGGACTTGGGGTCTCGTCTTGGTCGACAGGTTTAAAGGGACTTACAATTTCGAAGAGATTTTCTTTGAAAATCGTGTCAGACCGTCTCGAGGAATAAACTGTCTCGAGAGAGGGATTGGAATTGGAATTGGAATTAGAATTAGAAAGGGGACTTACCGCCTTCGGAAAGACGTGCCTAAATTGGAATTAGAAAGGGGTCTTATTGTGTTCGAAAAGACGCGCCTGATTGGATAGATTTACCATCTCAAGGAATCAATTGTCTTAAGAGAGGGATTGGAATTGAAATTGGAAAAGGAATTGGAAAGGGGTCTTACCATCTTCGGAAAGACGTGCCTGATTGGATAGATTTACCGTTTTGAGGAATCAACTGTCTCGAGAGAGGGATTGGAATTGAAACTAGAAAAGGAATTAGAAAGAGGTCTTATCGTCTTTGGAAAGACGTGCCTGGTTTAGGATATGAAAAGGATAATGCCTCTATGGGCATTTTGGTCATTTTATTTCTCTTTGGGCCCCAGTGGGCCTGCGAAGCAATGAATAGACAAGATTTAGACTTAGAGAGTTGATTTGATTCAGAATATGTCCATATTGACTTGAACACAAGTTTGGATAGAGTGGAGACTGTCGAGCGGTCAAAAATGGGGTGCCTACAGTTGCCTCTCTTTTTCTGTCTTTGCTTGTCGAAAGCAAAAAACAATAAAGTAAGAGCTCCATATTGACCGTGAGGCGGTTGGAGGGACGGACATTGGAACTTCTCGACAACGGGGGTCGAAAAATAGATGGTGGGCCCAAAAGGCCTTCGAAAATGAGTTTTGGCCAGAAATAGGGCAAAGCTGCCCAGAATTGGAAACTGGCGCCACTAGGAGTGGCGCCTTTGGCAAAAATGGCTTGGCTCTTCTGCTAGTGGCGCCAGGCTTGGGATTAAAACCAGAAATTTCTTGGTTCGAACACTTGCGGCATTTTGGAGAGTTTTCGCAAATTCGAGAGACATTGCGAGGAAGCTGACTTGGACATTGAAGGAGCACTTCTTGGAGACCATGGGTGATTGCCGGAAGGAGACCACGTCACCGGAAAAGTCGCTGGAAGAGAAGATTTCACCGGAGAACTCCAAAAAAGTGAGTTTTCAAATTTTTGTTGATTTTGATGTGTAGAATTTCGTTTGGATCATGTGAATAGTGAAAATTGATGTTTTGACATGCTTTGAACATTATGGTGATGTTATTTTTGCATTTTGGTGCTTGTTTGATTGAATTTGAGTGATTTTATGTTATTATGTGAAGGGAGTTTTCTGCAGGAATAGTGGATTTGTTCCTACAGGCTTGGGCACTGTGCTTTTTGGCTAGATTCTTGTGCAATGTGCCTTAGAAAATTGTGTTTAACAATCTTGTGAAGTTTTTTATTTTTTGAAAACTTGATGAATTTTTGATTTTTTGAAAAATAGATAATTAGGAAAATTGAAAAATTCAGGAAATTGATGGAATTTTTAGAGTTTGAAATTTGAAAAATGTAGAGGTATTTTTAGAAAACATTTGAAAGAATTTTTAAGAATTTTAGGACATCTTGGAAAACCATTGATTTATTTTGAAAAATAAAACTTATGTTTTGAAAATTTCGAAAAATTGAAGAGTGTGCGCAAGTGCTGATGTTACGTGACTGTAACGTTGTGAAGTGCACGTTTTGTGTTTCGTGTTGATGTCGTGGGTGTTGTAGGGGCCATTTTTAAATAAAACTCTGCCGAAATTTTTAAAAATTAGGGAAAGAGTCAGAAAAGGTTTAGAAATAAAATCTTTTTGAAGGAAAAAGACAGAAAACCCTTGAGATTTGACTTGAAAGGAGGAAAATCGAAAGCGTAGGAAATATATTTTGACTTATCATTGTCGTGCCCAGATTTTTCGCACTCGAGAAATACTCACACAAGCGAGAAAAATGTTGTACTCTCTCGTTAGAACTCAACCTCCTAGAAGAATGAGTGCGACTAGGTTTGAATTGAAAAATTGGTTTGAATAAAGGGCTTTTAGAAAAAGATTTAGAGTCGTCACCTAACTTGATTAAGGTGAGTTAGGTCACCTAAAAACTAAACATAATTCGAAAACTACACTTAGGGTTCTGAAAAACGATTTTGAAAATATTTCCTCAAGAGAGGGTTTTTAAGAAAACAGGTTGTTTGACAACCTTTGGAAAACATTTAACCCTTTTTTGAAAAATAACTTCTTTTTGGTCTATGAAAACAGTGATTCTAGGTTTGGAGGTTGGTTACGTGTAGGGAAGACGTACTAAGCCATCACCCTACCCCGCCCTTTCGGTACCTACATGTCAATCTACTCTAGATTCACCTATGAGAGTCTTCAACTAACTATTGGCCAATCCTATCCACTTTGAAAAACAATGCTTGAAAAGAAACTAACATGATGCATGGTATGCAAGTGTAATAGAAGAGAATTGAAAAATAGATTTAGAAAGAGATTGATTTGATTTGAAAATCGATTTGAAGAGATGGAATTGAAATTGGAAAGTTTGAAAATTGAAAGTAGAAATTTGAAAATAGAAATTTTGAAAATAGATTGAAATTTGAGATTTGGAAAGATTTTGGAAACCGCACCCATGAGGGTGGAATTGAAAGTTTGAAAAGTATTGTGACCGCACCTATGAAGATTGCCTACGTATTCCTTTGGGGGAATCAGATCAATCGTAGTTCGGACCAGAGTCCGATTGAAAATAGAAGAGTTGATTGGAAGATAGAGATTGAATTGGAAGAAAGAGAGATTGAATTGAAAATTAGATTTGATTTGAGATTAGAAGAGGAGATTGGAAGTTGAAAGTGAAAATATTGGACTTGTTTTGGAAAGATTGACTTTGGAAAGACTTGGTTTTGGAAAGATGGAGGTTTAGGAAACCTAGACTTAGGAAAGTGTCATTTTTGGAAAGTTTCAAAATTAGGAAAGTTTTCATTTTAGGAAAGTTTTGAAATTGGAAAGTTTCGAGTTTAGAAAGTTTTCGAAAAAGGAAAGGTTTTCAGATTAGGAAAGTTCCCAAATTAGGAAAGTTTTGAAATTAGGAAAGTTTTGTTTCAAAAAAGGTTTTGAAATAAGAAAGTGTTGAATTTATAAATGTTTTGAATTAAGAAAGTTTCAACTTAAGAAAGTCTTGAATTAAGAAAGTTTCGAGTTAAGAAAGTTTTGAATTTTGGAATGTTTTGCAAAAGGAAAGTTTTGAATTTGGAAAGTTTTGAAAACAAGGAAGTTTTGAAAACAAGAAAGTTTTGAGTTTAGAAAGTTTCGGATTTGGAAAGATTTAAAATTTAGAAAGTTTAAGATTTAGAAAATTTTAGAGTTTGAATTTTAGAAAATCTTGAGATTAGGAAAGGTTTGAGTTTAGGAAAGGTTTGAAAACTTAGATTTGAAAAGTTAAGATTTGAAAAGTTAAGATTTGAAAAGAGGGTAGAATTAGAAAAGGGTTAAATTAAGAAAGATTTGAAAATTGAGTTTTAAAATTTAGGAAAGATTTTTATGTTCAAGTTTTGAAAACTTAAGGTTTAGGAAAGTGAAAGTTTAGGAAGGATTCGAATTAGGGAAGATTTGAATTTTGTTTCTAAAAGGGAAGGTTTAATTTTGTTTCTAAAAACGGAGGATTGGGTTTGGTTTCCTAAAGAGAAGATAGGATTTGGGAAGGATTTGGAAAGGGAGATTCTAGAAACCCTAGATTTGAAAAATTTTAGTTTTGACGTAGAAAATAGGTTTTGGAAACATGTACAGTTTTGATATAGAAAACAAGAGGTTTTGGATACTTAGGTTTGGGGCAAAGTTTGAAGACCATGTTTTTGGAAAGAAAATTAGGGTTTCCTAATCGTGGGTTCTAGGGCTTGACTTGGGCTCTAAAGAAAGAGTTTTTGGAAAGCGCATTTTTGGAGACGAAGGTTTTCTAGAAGGGAATCCTAGGGAGGAGTTTTTGGAAAGTGAATTTGGAAAGAGAGTTTTTGGAAGGAGTTTTTGAAAAGTGTGTTTTTTGAAACGAAGATTTCAGAAGGAAAATCTTAGAGGAGAGTTTCTAAAAGGGAGATTTTGGAAAGAGAGTTTTTGGAAAGATTTTTGGAGAGAGTTTTTCTAGGAAAAAAAAAAAACCTAGGGAACGTTTTTGGAAAGTGGACCTTGAAGAGTGCGTTTTGGAAAGGAGTTGAAAAAGGAGGTTTTGAAAAATAGGTTTTTGGAGGGAATTTTTGAAAACAATTTTGGAGAGGAAAGTTTTAGGAAAGTATGTCGAAAAAGAGATTTTTAGGAAGAGGGATTTGGAAAAAGTGTTTTTAGAAGGTATAAAAACATCTCACTTCCCTAAAGCGATTCTAGCCATAAGAAGGCTAGAACCACTTTAAGAAAGTGGTTTTGGAAAACAATAAGATTTGAAAATATAGACCATAAATGTCACTTTTAATGTAACACTTTTCTAAAGCAACCCTAGCCATGGAAAGGCTAGAATCACCCTAGAATTGTGGTTTTGAAAACAAGTTTTTGAAAAAGAGATTTTGATGCAATTTTGAAAACAAGTTTGAAAACGATTTTGAAGACAACTTTGAAAACAGTTTTTGGAAGATGCAAGATCATGATATGCACAACGCAATTTGGGGTAGTGAACATACAAGGCTAAGGCTTCAACACATAATCAAGGGGGCCGGACCCATGTGGTCTTTGGTTAGACTAGAAGAAAGCCCCCGACACGGTGACTCTCTAATAGCCCAATCCTACACATGGACCGGGAATCCCCTTGTTTCAAGCATGCAAAGAAAGGGGGAAAGAGATGGGGGATTAAAATAGAGAAAACCCAAGTGGGTTAGGAGAGAGAAGAGAGAGGGGGGAAGTGCGAAAATTTAAATAGGGAGCCTACCGTATGTCTTGTTATTTTGCGCGCCTTGCTTTCTTCGGTCTTCGTCTTGATCTTTGTCTTCAATCATCAAGGGTTGTCTTCAAGCTTTACATGGCAGCTCTTCAAGCCTTAGATGGCAGCTCTTCAAGCCTTCAAAGGATGGTTGAAGGCTAGTGTATGAGTGTATGAGGGAGTGTAGGAGTGTATAGGAGGCTAGGGTTTGTGTATGGTGGCTAGGGTTTGGAGGAACCTAAGGAGGCTAGGGTTTTGGAGGTGCTCCAGCTCTGTATATCGAATTATATGATTTTTAGGTTGAATTTGCGGATCCTTTTCACGTTGAATGAGGCTCTGTATTTATAGAGGTTGGACAACACTGGCGCCTATTGTAGTGGCGCCAGGCCAAAGTTTACACTGGCGCCACTAGGAGTGGCGCTAGGCCATTTTTTGGCTTGGTGCCACTACTAGTGGCGCTAGCCATTTAGGAAATGTTTAAGGTCAGCAAGCAACGTATCTTTGACTAGATTTGGGCGCCTGTACTAGTGACTACCATGTAATTTTTAGCCTGGTTTCACTAGGAGTGGCTCTGGAAAGTCCGGGAATGATTTGAAGGAGCCAGGAATGACCCGGAAGGCCAGAAAGGAGCAGGAACACTTACAATAGTGTCCTAGAAGTATTTGACTTGAGAAATGAGGATAAGATGTGTTGGAAAGGTTGACCGGGCCTTTAGAGGCAAAACGGTCAATCGGACCGGGAAACTGCCAAGACAAACTCGGACTGTCCCGGAAGAAGACTTGGGGTCTGGAAACATTATTTAGAATATTCCCAGAGCTGGCGTGGTCGGAAAAGGAGACCGGCCTACCAGGGGTAAAACGGTCATTTCGCACTGGGTTGGCCGGAACTGACTCGGAATGATTCGAAAAGGTAAAAGGAGGTTGAGAATACTATAAAAAGTAGTCTCAGGAGTTATCGGTTTGATACCCAGAGCCGGTGTGGTCGAAAAAGGAGACCGGCCCACTAGGGGTAAAACGGTCATTTTGTACCGGGTTGGCCGAAACTGACTCGGAATGATCCGGAAAGGTAAAGGAAGGTTGAGAATAGTATAAAAAGTATTCTCAGAAAATTACCGGTTTGATACCCAGAGCCGGTGTGATTCCTGGGGCGTTCGGATGCCTAGGGGCAAAATGATCATCTTGATCGGAAAGTCTCGGAAAAGGTCCAAAGGACAGTTTGGTCATTTTTCACCGAAGTGAGCTAACAGACACTGGTGTTGACCTAGGTTTTGAGTGTTTCCGCCACTCTAATGGCGGTCGTCGTGACACAGGGGTTTATTGGCAATTCCTTATATCGACCTATTTGTGAGTATTTCCGCTACTCTAACGGTTTTGTGAGTAGTTTCGCTACTCGGACCGTCTCGAGGAATAAACTATCTCGAGAGAGGGATTGGAAAGGGGTCTTACCGTCTCCGAAGAGACGTGCCTGGATTGGAACCGTCTCGAGGAATAAACTGTCTCGAGAGAGGGATTGGAAAAGGGTCTTACCGTCTCCGAAGAGACGTGCCTGGATTGGAACCGTCTCGAGGAATAAACTGTCTCGAGAGTGGGATTGGAAAGGGAAAGGAAAGGACAATGCCCATAAGGGCATTTTGGTCATTTTGCCTCTATTTGGGCCTGGCAAGCTCGCGAAGCGATGGAAAGACGGGATTTGGACCTAGAGGATTGGTTTCGATTGGAATATGCCCACAATGACTTGAAAACAAGTCTGGTTGGAGTGTAGACTGCCGAGCGGTCAAAAATGGGGTGCTTACAATCATTTGAAATATTTTTTTATTATTATATGTTTTTGTGTTAGCTGTTTATTTTATTTTACTTTATTATGTTATTATTTACCTACATGTGCGGTACATTACCACCTCTTACTGTGACTTACCTTTTTAGGATGGCAGATGCGGGTGACGACGGTTCTGAGAGGAGACGCCGCTCGAGGAAGGCAGCTCAGATAGATTCCACCAGCGGTTCCAGTCGGTCTAGGGATAGTCGACGGTCTACTAGGCAGGGAGCATCTAGTCAAAGTGGTCGGGGGAGTAGGCCACCTGTCGACCCTTTTCCTCCGGTTGAGCAGGCCTTTGTAGAGGAGATTGGTGGAGAGGAGGAGATACCGGGTCTAGGCGACCAGGTCACTAGCTATGGGAGAGCCTCTTCTAGGCACAGGCAGACGGATGCCAACTTAGGAGATCTACAGGTACTAGATGTTCCACCATTCGGGGATTTGGCTTATCACCCCAGTGTATACTCCAGATAGCATCTGCCCCCTTTGTGAGTACATACAGCTTTCAAAGGGGCCGTTCATCAGGTCTTTGTGACTATACAGCGGGCTACCCCGTCATATCGCTCCTTCTTAGCCGAGATTGGATTCGGTGCCTTCATGGGATTATAGGCTAACCGCCTAAATCAGCATTTGGTACTGACACTTGTTGAGAGGTGGTTCGGGGAGACTGGGACATTCCATTTTGTTGGTTTTGAGTTAGGCCCCACTCCCTTGGATTGGGCGATCATCACAAGGCTTTCCTTTGTCGGCCGGCGAATCACCCTGCAGTCAGTCAGTAGGGACAAGGCCTGTTTGCTGTTGGACTTGCCTCCTCTGGGGCGTTCTGCTTTCCCAGTATCTTGGATCAGTCAGGATGACCATACCTTTACTACTGAGCCATCGCCTGCCAGGTAGGATATTATGAGACGACGACGTGTTTTGTACATCATTTTTAGCTGCTTTTGCAACAATAACAAGTCACTTGTGTCATGTCGGTTGGTGAGTATAGTAGCCGATCTTGGAGCTTTATCTGAGCTGGGCTGGGGGTCCTTCTCCTTTGGCTGCTTCCTTTGGTTGATGCGGGTCCGGACTTTTTCCCGTTGGGGCAGCATGACTAGTTTTTGGCCTTCCCTCGTCTGGTGGAGCTACGAGTACCTTCCTATTCGTCGCCCTACAGTTGTTGAGGATGACCTCTATCCTTGTGCTTTGAGGTGGGCTCGTGACTGGGTCGCCCAGCAGTTAGAGATTACTGATTTTGTGACGCTCTGGGCTAACCTGGAGCTGATTGAGGCGAGGGATGTAACTTGGCGGCCCTTCATTAGATTAGTTCATTACGAGACAGTCCGGTACTTAGACCCGTTGTCCTTGTTGAGGGCTGCTTTTCTCAGTGATGACACTTGGGGGTCCTATCTCGGAGAGCGACACTGGCAGCAGTTTCATGAGGAGTTTCGATCAGCAGGAGCTCCGTCGGAGTATATGTTTGGAGCCTTGGTGGCAGGAGTGCCTATCCCTTATCAGGAGCGTTAGCTAGGTGCCGAGTTCCTGCTTCCCCTAGATACAGATTATGCTGCACACTTTGGGGCTCATTCGGTCGGTGCCTTTACCCGGTTTGAGGTAGTAATCGGCGAGTACACTGTTGGCCAGGAGGTGGTTGACTTGTGGCACCGTGCTAGAGGATATGTGCCCCAGGCCGAGTTTACTGCTGTGAGAGACCAGAGAGATCTGTACCAAATGGAGCAGGATTAGTACCAGGCCGAGGTAGCTTCGCTGACGGCTCAGTTATCTCAATTGGGTGGTGGGAGGGTATGTTGTCTTTCCTCTCATTCTTCTTGCTCTACTATTGTTTAGTTCTTCTTTCCATGCGGCTGATTTTGGTTCTGTCTTCTTTGCAGGATGCTGGTGCTTCGAGTAGCTATCTGCCTCCTTCAATGCCGAGTTTCAGGGATTTTGATCCAGATGACATTGACTTTGACCTGTGATAGATGCCCCTTATGGAGACTCTGATCTTTTTTTGGCCCTTGTCCCTGAGTTGTATTTATGTTAGACAGTTTTATTTTGTAAGCTCTGTACAAATATGAATATTTATGGTATTCAGATGCGTGAATAGATAGATACATTTATGACCTTTACAACTAGGCATATGATCATATGCATGTGATGGATGATGATGTTATGTATCTATTACATGAGTTGATGTCGATGACTTCTAATTTTACATTGAGTTATGTCTATGCGAAGCTCATGTGATTTTCATTTGATTTTTTTTTATGCACATATTAGGAATATGTTAACTAATAGAATGACAAGGGGTGCTGTTGAACTTGAGATCTTTGGAATGGTAACTTCTTCCTTTTTCGGGGGGCCTGGCCTCTCTGCTGGCTTAACCTTACCTTGATTGGATAATAGCACTTCGCACCTTTCTCAACCTTTTGATCGCCTCTGGCTCTCTGTCTTGAGGTTAGTGTATGGGTTACTGGGTTGAAACTCTCGACTCTCGACTCTCGAGGTTTTAGCAACAGCTTACCTGACCTTTGGCAGAGCGATAAGTGGTCAGTCCTTTCAATTTGAGGAGACTTTGTTTAGGATTGTAACGTAGGCTAGGTTATGGGGTTTGTGAAACAACAAGATATATAGGCCCAAATTTGACATTATTTTCTGTAGGGTTTAGATCCATACCGTCCTTGACAATTTTCTCCGTAAGGCTAGCATCCTTTTTGGCTTTGGCAGCGTGTCCAGCTCATCTAGATCAAGCAAACTGTTTTCAATCAGAGGGGACTTTAATATGGTTGTAATGTAGGCCATGGTTTTGGGATTTTGCAAGAAAGGATAAAACCTCAATCCTATTGTTTCTATCGGGTTTCTTTGCAGCCTAGGATCACCTTTGAATTTCCTTCCTACTTTTGCTACATACTTTTCAGGGTGAAAATGACTCTTCTCTTTCACCCTTTCTATATGCTTTTATGAGATATGACTTTCTTTTCTTCTTATTATGGCACAATCATGGTTTTCTTCAGGCCTTTCCTTAAAGGAATTTTTTTTTTTGGCCTCTTGCCCCTGGGCAACTTTTTTCCTTCGCTTTGTCCTTTTTATCTCTTTTTTCTTTTCATAGAACGAACAATTCTTTGATCCTTTTTTCCTTAGATATTTTCCTTGGCAGATCAATCTACCCAATATGGGCGGTGATACTTAGATTGGGGTTTTGTTAGGAAAAGATATACGGCTCAATGGGTTTGGCAAAGTGTTGCTTTTGACTATATGAGAAATGAAATGAAGGCCTCTTTTCACTTTGAACTAGATTGCTTGATCTATAAAGCCTCCGGTGCTACCCTAACATGATAGAAGATGGATACCCTTCCTAGAGTTCTCAACTATCGTCTGCCCTAGTGTGGGGAGGACAATCTCGGATTGGGGTTGACAAGGAAACATTTTGCTTTCCGCGGGGCATTAGGGGTTAAGCAAAGGGAATATAATCACATTTGTTTATTTAATCACTTAGTTATTTATTCTCTTATTTATATGTGGGGAAATGAAAGATGGCTCCTCTTCATTTTGATAGACTAACCACACATCGCTTAGCTTTAGTGTCTTGTAAGTGTCGCCTTTGGGTAGTATCCTCACTCATCCTTATCTTCTCTCTCTCTGGAAAGCTGATTATTTGGTGAGTAGTTAGCTCATGCTATCATCCCTTCAAGTCAAATCATTCCATGAGATAGGCCATGCCCCTTGTGTAGAACGTAGCTACCATTCCGAAGAGAAGATAAGACAACAACGATGAAATAAAAGACTATCATTTAGCTACTATTTATCATTCTTATGGAAAGCATAGAGTTTCTAAGCAAAAAAAGAATGTAAACATCAATTTAGTGACAGAAAGTAAAAGGGATAGAAAGAAAGTGGGTGAAAACACCCATCTCTTGTACGGTTTTGAAGGGAAACCATTTTAGTAAGGCTTTGGAACAATTCCCACATCTTCGATGCTCCATTTGTGACCCAGATCCTCAGCTAAGGCGAGACAGGCAAAGGATTCTCCTAGAGGTCCGAAGATGTTAATGTTGCTAGCGTCGTTATCAACCTCCTTCTTATTCTTTGTAGTGGGTTCTTCTGTAAACAGAGTGACTAGTTCACCGCCTTCCAACTCGAACGGCTCCATCTGTTCTCTTGACTCCTTTAGCTCCCAGCCCATGTCTTCATAGTTATACTCAGTTGCGGGCCAAGGGTTTTCTAGTAAGTTACGTTCTGCCGCAGCATATTTTGGATGTAGAAATTCAGCACCCCATCTATCAATAGCCGTGTTCTCGGTCATCTCATCTTCCGAAAACATTGGCTCCTCAATGGGCCAGTCAGAAGCATCAGGCACCTCCTCAGGGTTATAAAGATAAATCGAGCATAATGGGAGATCCTCCTCCCAGTCGTTTTCTTCATCGGCCTCCCAATCGTTCTCATAACCTTCGGCCCCGAGCTTGTCGAATTCTCCCTCGCCTCCCATTTCTACTAGTATCATATTGACAGTGTGATCGGATAGAGGGTTAGTGGTCACATTGGGAGTAGGAGCGGGTTTTACCGGCTGCAGATCAATGGTCTTATTGTCGATCAAGTCTTGGATTTTGTGCTTGAGAGGGAAGCAGCTTTTGGTGTCGTGCCTCTGGCCACCTGAATGGTATTCACATGTAAGAGCGGTATTAAAGGTCAGGGGCAGAGGGCTTGGCAATGGGCGAGCAGGTACGGGCTTCAAGATGTTCTTTAGAAGGCTATGGTAAGCCTCGGTTTGGGTGCAGGCTAAGGCATCGAAGGTACGGATGCGTCAAGTAGGTCTATTAAAGTTGGGTCATGCCCCAGAGAGACCATAGTTAGGGGTTGGAACATGCATGGTCAAGGTGGGTAAGGGCAGGACTGGGGGTGATTGTAGCGGGGGACGGTGTTGGGGTGGTTGGCTAGGCAGAATAGCAGACACATCGCTTTCCTTCCTGATCATGCCCCTTGTAGTAGCCACCTTCTTGGCTATGTTGGCGGTATTTTCTCCAGTCTTGGCATAGGGGTCTGTAATTCTTCTCGTCTTGAGGCCGTTTTTTATCATCTCTCCCTGCATGATGAGCTCGGAGAAACTTTTTCCCACGCTTGTGTAGAGCTTCTCGTAAAATATACCTTGGAAAGTACATACAAATAGTTGTACATATTCCTTCTCTTCCAGTGGGGGATTAACTTGTGCAGTGGCCTCCCTCCATCTTAGGGCATATCCTTTAAAGCTCTCCTTCTCACCCTTACTCATCGTCATCAAAGACCATTAATCGGAAGTGAGGTCGATGTTGTGACGGTATTGGGCTTTGAATGCATTGACTAGCTCAATCCAGGTTGTGATCTTCCTCAAGTCTAGACGAGCAAACCATTGTAGAACAGACCCCGTGAGACTATATTGGAATAGTTGCATGAGGAGCTTCGGATCGTTGCCATGTCCACTTAGCGCTCCAGCATAAAGACAAAGATGAGTAACAGGGTTATCGGTACCGTCGTACTTTTGGAAGTTGGGCATTTTAAACCTAGCAGGTCTTGGGTGGTCAGGGAAGAAACAGAGCTCATCATAGGAAGTGAACCCGTAAGTGTCATGGCCATGGAGACTTCACGCAATGAATCCTCCAACCCTTGGATTTTGAGACTGAGAGGGTCTAGGGGGACCTTCTTTGCGGTAGGTGCAAGCAATATGGTCTCCTCTTCTTCAGTGTTGGCTCCTTTGGCATCTTCCTTATTCCTCCCAGCGTTGTCAGACTGAAGCACAATCCTTGGATTAGAGGGTTCAGGGTCTTTGGATGAAGTCATAGATAATGATGAGACTGCAGCAGCATCTTTCATAGCCATAGTTTGAATGAGCTTGAGCATCTTATCCATCTTGGTCCTTATTTTGTTGACTTCCTCTCGACAGACTTAAGAGGATTCTTTAGGATTAGTAACCATCAATGATGCTCTTTGCCGGGTGATAACGGGATCCCTAGGTGGATGTTGCCCTTTCTTGGGAGCAATTTTGACTCAGTGCAGGGTGACCTCTGTAAGTAAGAGGAAAAGACAAAAAGATAGAAACACAAATTGCAAGTCAGTTGCTGGTTTTTAAAGAGCTTTATGCAATACATGTCCTAGGGTGCCCCTCTGTTAGGAGGGAAACTAATCATGATATATTGGCCCACTTTTGGAGATAGTGGATTTGCCCCTTTATGCAGATACCTCACCATCAAGTAGGAACCTTCATCTATCCATGCATTCATTCTCAAAAGTAAAGAAGTATATTGAATTTTGAGTTTAAGATATAAAGGAATTGAAATACATTTCAACAGGGGGAAGGAGGAACATTTTCTTTCAGACTTCCACCTATCTAGTTTTACAAAGGAAAAACCCTAAACTACTCTTGAGTATTCGGATTCGCCTTGTTGGATTTGATGTTGATGAGGTCGCGGATAGATCTTGTTGATTGATTGCCCCTTGTCTTCTTGGCAATCCTATCTCTGTGAGCATAGATGGATTGGGGCCCCTCTTATGGAATGAATTGGGATGCATGCAATGAGTCCTTAGGGTTATCTGGGAACCCTTAGGGTGTAGGTAGGTTTAATGCAAGGGAGAGTGACTTTGGTGTCACTCTCAATGGGTTGATTATATGCATGAGAATGCAGTGACTTGAGTTGCTTGGAACTCTTGTCTTGACATGGGATATTGAATGCATGGACATAGATATGCAAAGAGTATAAGGAGAGAGAATGCAATAGCAAGGTAAACATGCATGTATGAGCAGTTAGACAGTCATTATAACAGTATGAATACATACATTATAACAACAGGAATAGACAGGTATAAATGAAAATAAGAGCAGTCGCCCTTTCCTCCATGGTTTTGGAAAACGGTGCGTGTGTCTTAAATCCGGCAGAGGTTCGGCTATGCATGGTGTCTATATGAGTATGAGGTTGAGGGTTAACTAATGCATCCTAAAAAGGCTTGGTCCCCGGATCTTCAAACCTAGGCCCACTCCTTGAGGTGGTGCCATAATCGGTTGGTGATCCGAACGGGGGAACCATCAAGAGGCCATAGGCGAAGAAACTGACACAACATCTTGCCCACAACCAATATACCCTTCCCCCTTTCTAACTAGAAAGGACATATCAGGGTAATAATGCAAGTATGCAGAATGTAGGTGCACATGCAGTGTGTGTGCGATTTTTAAAAAGTGGAGGAAAGAGCCTAACAACTCCCATCCATCCTGTTCATCACATTCATGCATAACAATTAATAATGTTTAAACATAAAGCGCACCTACAAAACAAAAATGCAAGAGTTAGTATGTGGATGACAAACTTAATACAAGATAATATAAATAAATGCATGTTTTTTGAAAACAATTTTTAAAATTTGGTTTTAAAAATTTAAAGTGAATAGGATTGAATCAAGTTAATTGAAGACTCTACATGGGTAAAGGGTAAATAGACATGACTACGGCCTAACCCTCTAAGTGTTCTCAGTGGAGTCACCAGCTGTCACGCCCAGAGTTTTCGCACTCGAGGAATACTCACACAAGCGGGAAAAATGCTGTACTTTCTCGTTAGAACTCACTCTCCTAGAAGAATGAGTGCGACTAGGTTTGAATTGAAAATACATTTGAATAAAGGGCTTTTGAAAAAGGTTTGAAGTCACCACCTAACTTGATTAAGGTGAGTTAGGTCACCTAAAAACTAAGAGAGAATCCGAAGATTACACTTAGGGTTTTGGAAAATGATTTTGAAAATATCTTCTCAAGAGAGGGTTTCTAAGAAAACAGGTTATTTGGTAACCTTTGGAAAACATTTAGCCATTTTTTTGAAAAATAACTCCATTTTGGTCTTTGAAAACAGTGATTCTAGGTTCGGAGGTTGGTTACGTGTAGGGAAGACACACTAAGCCATCACCCTACCCTGCCCTTGCGGTACCTACATGTCAATCTACCCTAGATTCACCTATGAGAGTCTTCAACTAACTAATGCTCAATCCTATCCATTTTGAAAAAGAATGTTTGGAAAGAAATTAACATGATGCATGATATGCAAGTGCAAGAAAAGAGAACTGAAAAATAGATTTGGAAAGAAATTGATTTGATTTGAAAAGGAAGAGATAGAAGTTTGAATTTGGAAAGAAGGTTTTGGAAATTGAAAATAGAGATTTGGAAATAGAAATTTGGAATTGGAAATTTGAAAATAGATTGGAGATTTGGAAAGATTTTGTGGAAATAGAAACTTAAAAAATGTTGTGACCGCACCCATGAGGGTTGCCTACGTATCCTTTTGGAGGAATCAGGCCAGTCGTAGTTTAGACAAGAGTTCGATAGAAGATGGAATGTTGGATTCGAAAAAGAGATTGAATTGGAATTTAGAATAAAAGATTGGAATTTGGAAAGATTGGACTTTGATTTGGAAAGATTGAGGTTTAGGAAACCTAGACTTAGGAAGATATGATTTAGGAAAGACTTGAAATTAAGAAAGATTGGACTCGAATGTTGGACTTGGAAGATTGGAGAAAAATTGAAATTAGGAAAGATTCGAATTAGGAAAATTTCGATTTAGGAAAGTTTCAAAAATAGAAAAGTGTCTTTTTTGGAAAGTTTCGTTTTAGGAAAGTTTCAATTTAGGAAAGTGTTCGAATTTAGAAAAATTTTGAAATAGGAAAGTTTCAATTTAGGAAAGGTTTCAAATTAGGAAAGTTTTCGAAATAGGAAAGTTTTAAATTTAGAAATATTTTGAAATAGGAAAGCTTTGAAATAAGAAAGTTTTGAAAGTTGAAAAGATTTAGAAAATGGAAGTTTTGAAAACAAGAAAGTTTTGAGTTTAGAAAGTTATAGATTTAGAAAGATTTGAAGTTTAAGAAAGTTTAGAATTTTAGGAAAGATTCGAAATTGGAATGTCTAGAATTTAGAAAGGTTTAACTTAAGAAGTTTCAAATTTAGAAAGTTTTGACTTTAGAAAGATTTGAAATTTAGAAAGTTTGGAATTTAGAAAGTTTTAGAGTTTGAAAGTTTCGAATTTAGAAAGTTTAGGATCTAGAAGGATTTGGAAGTTTAAAGTTTAAGGAAAGATTAAAAAGTGTAAGTTTTGGAAACTTAGGGTTTAAGAAAGTAGGAGATTAGGAAGTAGTTGAATTAAGAAAGATTTGAGTTTGGAAGGATTGAGATTCCTATTTCCTTAAGCAAGGGATTGGATTTTGTTTCTAAAAAGAGATGTTTTGATTTTGTTTTCAAAAACGGAGGATTAGATCTAGCTTCCTAAAGGGAAGTTTGGAAATTCTAGGTTTGGAAGACTATAGTTTTGACATGGAAAAGAGGTTTTGGAAATATATATATATATATAGTTTTGATGTAGAAAATAAGAGGTTTTGGAAACCTAGGTTTTGAGGCCAAAATAAGGAATTGAAAACTATGCTTTTGGGAAGGAAAAGCTAGGGTTTCCTAATCGTGGTTTCTAGGGTTTGACTTGGGCTCTAAGGAAAGAGTTTTTAAAAAGTGCATTTTTGGAAACGAAGATTTTGGAGGGAGATCCTAGAGAGGAGTTTCTAGAAGGAGGATTTTGGAAAGAGAGTTTTTAGAAAGATTTTTGGAAGAAGATTGTTGGAAGGAATTTCTAAGAAAGAGATTTAGGGAGAGAGTTTTTTAAGAAGGAAACCTAGAGAATGTTTTTAGATGGTGAATTTTGAAGAGAGCGTTTTGGAAAGGAGTTTTTAGGAAGTTTTGAAAATAGACTTTTTGGGGGAGTTTTTGAAAACAACTTTGGAAAGGAGAGTTTTAGGAAAGTATGTTGAAAAGGAGGATTTTAGAAAGAGAGACTTTTCAAAAAGAGATTTTGGAATGTATATAAAATACCTCTCTTTCTTAAAGCAATTCTAACCATAAAAGGGCTAGAACTACTTTAAGAAAGTGGTTTTGAAAATAACAAGATTTGAAAATATGGACCATAAAAGTCACTTTAAATGTAACACTTTCCTAAAGCAATCTTAGCCATGAAAAGGCAAGAATCACCCTAAGATTGTGATTTTGAAAACATGTTTTGAAAAAGGAGATTTTGATGCAATTTTGAAAACAAGTTTAATGCAAGCTTTGAAAACGAGTTTGAAAACGATTTTTGGAAGAATGCAAGATAATGATATGCACAATGCAAATTTGGGGTCGTGAACATACAAGGTTAAGGCTTCACCACATAATCAAGGGGGCCGAATCCACATGGTCTCCGGTTTGACTAAAAGAAAGCCCTCGACACGGTGACCCTCCAATAGTCTAATCCTACACATGGACCGGGAGTCCCCTTGTTTCAAGCATGCAAAGAAAGGGGGGGAAAGAGATGGGGGATTAAAATAGAGAAAATCCAAGTGGGTTAGGAGAGAGAAGAGAGAGGGGGGAAGTGCGGAAATTTAAATAAGAAGCCTACCTAGTGTCGTCTTTATTTTGCTTGGCTTTGCACGCCTTGCTTTCTTCGGTCTTCGCTTCACTTCAGTCTTGATCTTCGTGGGCTCGTCTTCGGTCTTCAAATATTCATAGTTGCAACAATCCAAGTCTTCAATGGAGGGTTGGAGGCTAGTGTATAAGTGTATAGGGGTGTGTATGAGTGTATAAGAGTGTGTAAGGGGCTAGGGTTTGTGTATGGTGGCTAGGGTTTCGAAAACCTAGAGAAGCTAGGGTTTTGGGAGTGTACGAGCTCTGTGTATCAAAAATTAGGGTTTTTAGACTGAGTTTGCAGACCCCTTTCACGCTGGAAGAGGCTCTGTATTTATAGAGATGGGACAGACTTGGCGCCTGTTTGCAGACCCCTTCTAAAGATACGTTACTTGCCGACCTTAAAAATTTCCTAACTGGTTGGCGCCACTACCGCCAGCCAGTTAGGAAAGTTTGAAGGTCGGCAAGCAACATATTTTTGGAAGATTTGGGCGTCTGTACTAGTGACTACCATGCAACTTTTAGCCTGGCTTCACTAGGAGTGACTCCGGAAAGTCCGGGAACGATTTGAAGAGGCCCGAAATGACCCGGAGAGCCGAAAATAGGCAGAAACACTTAGAATAGTGTCCCGGAGGTATTTGACTTGAAAAATGAGGATAGAATGTGTTGGAAGGATTGATCGAGCCATTAGGGGCAAAACGGTCAATTGGCCAGAAAGCTGCCGGGACGGACTCAGAATGTCCCGAAAAAAGACTTGAGATTTGGAAACATTATTCAAAATGTTCCCAAATGCTTGCCAGTTTGATGCCCAGAGTCAGTGTGGTTGGAAAAGGCGACCGGCCCACCAGGGGCGAAACTGTCATTTTGTACTGAGTTTGCCGGAACTAACTCGGAATGATCCGGGAAGGTAAAAGAAGGTTGGGAATACTATAGGAAGCATTCTTGGGAGATTACCGGTTTGATACCCAGAGCTGGTGTGGTTCCAGGGGCATTCGAATGCTTAAGGGCAAAATGGTCATTTTGTACCGAAAAGTCTCAGAATTGGCCCGAAATTGACTAGAAGGCACTTAATCCTGCCGAATTACCTTTAAGACAATCTTGGAAGGTTGGACTTACCGTTCTGAGGATTCAAATGTGTTCTCGAGAAAATGCCGAAAAATGGCCCTAGGGGCAGTTTGGTCATTTTTCACCAAAGTGGGCTAGTGGGCACTGGTGTTGACATGGGTTTTGAGTGTTTCCGTCACTCTGATGGCGGTTGCGTAATATAGGGGTTTGTTGGTAATTCCCTACATCGACCTGTTTGCGAGTATTTTCGCTACTCTGATGGTTGCGATGTTTGCGAGTATTTCCGCTACTCCGACGGTTCGCGATCATTCCCGAGACTGCCTGATCTTAGGAAGCTGCTAAAGGGACTTAGCGCCTGAGAATCAACTTTCTCGAAAGGCATGCCTAAACGGACATTTCTTCATTGGCGGGCTAGCAGGCACTAAAGGTGGACCGTTCTACCATCTAGGGGACTTGGGGTCTCGTCCCGGTCGACAGGTTTAAAGGGACTTACCGTTTCAAAGAGATTTTCTTTGAAAAATGTGCCAGACCATATCGAGGAATAAATTGCGCGAGACAGGGATTGGAATTGGAATTGGGATTAGAAAGGGGACTTACCGCCTTCGGAAAGACGTGCCTAAATTGGAATTGGAAAGGGGTCTTATCGTCTTCGGAAAGACGCGTCTGATTGGATAGATTTACCGTCTTGAGGAATCAACTGTCTTGAGAGAGGGATTGGAATTGAAATTGGAAAAAGAATTGCAAAAGGGGTCTTACTGTCTTCGGAAAGACGTGCCTGATTGGATAGATTTACCGTCTCGAGGAATCAACTGTCTCGAGAGAGGGATTAGAATTGAAATTGGAAAATGAATTGGAAAGGGGTCTTACCATCTTCGGAAAGACGTGTTTGGTTTAGACTTAGACAAGATTTAGACTTAGAGAGTTGATTTGATTCAGAATATGTCCATATTGACTTGAACACAAGTCTGGACAGAGTGGAGACTGCTGAGCGGTAAAAAATGGGGTGCTTACAGCTAGGTGTTGGGTTTTTCAAAGAATAGGATAGAAGGCTCAAACCTATTATTCTACTAGGCTTTGATTCCCGTGATCAATCTTAACAGTTTCATCCCTTTTGCTACCCTTTGCTTTTATAACTAATGCTAAGGTCGTTTATTTGATGACTTTGGCCTTGGCATTGCTAAATTTTCCCTATTCATTTTTTCTCACTTATCTGGCGAAAAATTGCCAGACTTTTACTATTTGTTTTTTGCCACTTACCTGGCAAAAAATGACATTGCTAGAGCTATTCCGGCTTCTTCTTTTTTTTTTTTTTTTGACATATACTGCTACCTCTTTTTTTTTTTTTTTTTTTTTCCTTGCCCCTACGCTTCAACTTTCGAACCATTGTGGGTGGTGATCACCGAGCTGGTTATATGATGGAAATATGACTAGCTCAAGGGGGTTTTACAAGGGTTCTGTTTAACTGTATGGAAGGAGAATTGAGGGCCTCTCTTCATTTCAATCATTGCTACCATTGCTGTGCTAGAGTTTTTGATTACACATAATAGTGCTTTACCTAATCTGAGTTGATGGGTGCTAGGAAAACTACCCTATCTGTTTCTGCCATGATCAATGACTTTAAGTCTTTATTGTTAGGAGTGAACTTGGCTTCTAGCTTTCTGCCAGGCCAGAGATGTCTTTTTGGTGACGAAGTCTCTCATCAAGGTTTGATTTTTCTGTTGAAGGATCTGAAGATGCATCTTTGATTGTATCGGGTATAGTAGCTGGCATGTTATTCTCTAGGAGGCAAGGTTGCTTTTACGGCTTCTATTGTTTGAGTTTCCCCGAGGATTTGGAGAGAGGGGGTTCCTTCTTTAACCAAGCTGAACTACCTTATTGCAGTAGATTAATGACGGTGGTGTTACCCTAGTTAAGACTTTGACTAGGACTTTGTGAAAGGGTAGGTGCTCATGCCAACCTTTGTGATCTTCTTAACATTTGTATTCTGTTGACTTAATAGCCTCCATTGTTTGTAGATGGTTGGATACTGAGCTGTTGTAATTGATTTTGAATTTCTGCTATCATGTGCTGTTTTGGGTTACTCGTGCTATCTGTGACAATTTGTAATGGACCTTTGAGGAGTCTTTAGGGTCAAAAGATGCGCCTTTGGGATACCCTGCAAGTTTCATTTTTTTAGAAAAAAGATTTTAGTATGGCAGAAAAAGCATTTCATGATCATGGGTCCTTTATTTTAGATTAGCATGTTATACACTTGATATTTACATGATACTTCGACAAGCTAAAATCAAGGGTTTCTCTTGCAGGTTTTACCAAGGCCTTCAATCGGAATTTGATGGATGGTCCAATCGGATAACTTCTTGTCTGATGCTACTAGATTGGCAAGACCTCGAGGAGAGTGAGCCGGTAGAAGATGATCAATGTCTGGGATTGAGGCATGGATTTTTAGTCGATAATTAGGGACAAAATGATGCCTTTTATTTATTTATTTTTTCAGGAGGACCACCCCATAACTGTGCCCTTAGTCCTTTCTCAGGTTGGTACCTTCTGCTACTGAGGTAGTTGGTGATCATTTTCCTAACTGTTAGGTGACTGGAGGGTTTTTTTAGATCGATGCATAGATGACGATTGTCATGGTATGGTGTGGAGGTTGCTGCTTAAGAGGTAACACTTTGTTGGTGAGCGGTCAATCCCTTCTATTCTTCAATGGGCTCATCCTTGCAAGAGTTATGAACTGGGTGGAACTACAGAGGGATTCCATAGCTTAAGTTGTGCTCTTGGGCTTAGAAAAAGAAAAAGAAAAGCAAATGGAATTAGCATGTGGAGTTGAAGACCTTATGCAATGCATGTCCTATGGAGGTCCCTTCTTTGTGGGAATTTAGGCATGATGCTGAGTCCATTTTGGAGGTGGGGTGTTGCCCCTGTATGCAATACAATATCTCTTCGACATGGGCCGGTCGATGCTTCTTTGTTTGGGTAATCCCATCTCCATAGACGGGGAGAGATTTGGGTCTCTCTTGAGATCTAGTTCTATGCATACCATAAATCCTTACAGTTGGGAAACCCTTAGGAGCTTTGGTAGGTTCGATTAATATGAGATCAGATTGTTCCTTTCTCTCTACAGCTAATGAAAATGTGCTGACTTGAGTTTCTTGGAACTCGTGTCTTTAGAATGGATATTGATGCATGAGCATGATAGTACATCATAATGACAATAGATAAGTGGTTTAGGAAACCCCCTTTTCTGTCCTTGCTTCGTCTTTGGTTTTCTTGGTACTTGAGAGATGAGAGGGAGGATGGATGACACGAAACAAATGAGAAGTTAGTGTCTTGGTTTGAAAGTTTGTATGCAATGCATACCCTATGGGTGCCCCTGCTTTGAGAGGGGGACTAAGCACGCTATGTTTGCTCACTTTTGGAGATAGGGGTTTGCCCCTGTATGTAATACCATACCTGTGCTTGTTTTATACATCCTGTATAATCATTCATTCAAGGGAAATATAAAGAGTAATTTTATTTCTTTTGAGATAGAAAGCTGAAATTACATAGATTAGGGGAAAGGAACATTTTCCATGGGACTTCCCACCTATCTACCTAGATTACTTTGTAAGCCTTCGGTTTCGCCTTGTTAATATTGGGAGATCATTGAATAACTTTGTCTCTGGATTGCCCTTTGTCTTATGGAAACCTTATCTCCATGAGCAAAAGGGATTGGGGCCTCTCTTATGAAATGATTCTTGAATGCGTGCCATGACCCTTAAGGTTTGGAACCCTTAGGAATTGGGTAGGCTATTATTTGAGGTTGGCTTGTGAGCCATTCTCTCAAAGGTTAATCATATGCATGGAGTGCAACTGGCTTAAGTTACTTTGGAACTCTTGCCTTAGGATGATTATATATGCATGAGCAGTTTAGTAGCATAAATGACAAGATATTGATAACAAGGCATTCATTTATGTAAGCATAATAACAACAGGAGTAGGGAAATTGAAAAGCGGTCGCCCTTTCTTGCTTGGTTTTTAAAAAAACACGTGCCTTAAATCGGGTAGAGGTTCGGCTATGCATGGGTGCTATATAAACATAAGGTTGAGGGCTACTAATGCTTCCTAAAAAGTTCGGCTCCTAGATCTTCAAACCTAGACCCACTCCCCGGGGTGGTGCCATTATAGGTTGGTGATCCGAGCGGGGGAACTATCTAAAGACCGTTGGTTAGGTGACATATATGCCTACCACCAATAGGCAATATATTGTTCCTCCTTCTAACTAGCAGGTAGTGATTAGGGTTAATATTCTATGAAAATGCGTATGCAGGTGTGTGTGTGATTTTGAAAATTGGAGGAAATAATCCAACAACTCCCATACATCCTGTCATACATAGCATATATGGCAGCTTATGAACATAAATTAAAATGTGAACAAGGGTCCACCCACAAAACAAATGTACAGAGTTAGTACTTTTTGAGGAACTCAAATGTAAAATAAAATATTGATGTATGAACAATGCAAGAGCATGTAATGAATGCAATGTTTGACTTTTTGCAAAACAAAGACCATTTTCGAAAAATTTAGAATTTTGAAAAGTTTAGAAAGTAGATATAACTAAACAAGGTAACCGACAAACTTAAGGTGAGTAAAGGGTGACTAGACATAACATAGGTCTAACCCTTTAATTTTTCCCAGTAGAGTTGCCAAGCTGTCGTGCCCCGTTTCCAGACACTGAGCCATTCTTTCTTGGCCCGGGGGTGGGAATTTGGTATGGTGCTCTCTCGTTAGAACTCGTCCAAATGCGACGGGGTTTGAATTTTTAAAAGAGAATTGATTAGGACTTTTTGAAAAGGTTTTTGGAGTCGCCACCTAACATATTTAAAGATGTGCTAGGTCATCTACACCAAGTAAAACCCGAGGGTTAAAGTTAGGTTTTGGAAAATGTTTTTGAAAAAACGTTCTCATGAGAGGGTTTTTAAAAGGTAGGGTTGCTTGACAACCCTAAAAACATTGGAAAGTCCTTTTGAAAATTGACTCCGATTTTGATCTTTGAAATAGAAATTCTTAAGTCCAGGGGTCGGTTACGTGTAGGGAAGATGTCCTAAGACTATTATCCTACCCCGCTCTTACGATACCTATATGTCTAATCACCCTTTACTCACCTAATTATGACTCACTGGTTACCTATGTTTAATCCTATCCACTTAAAAAAATTTTAAAAACAAAGTTGAAAAAAGAGTTTGAAAAGTGAAATGGAGAATTTGAAAAAGGTTGTGACCACACCCCATAAAGGGTTGTCTACGTACCTCCTTAAAGAGGATTAGGTCAGTCGTAGTTCGGACAAGAGTCCGAGAGAGTTGAAATTTTGAAATGGGTTTCTATTTCTAGAAAGTTTTCATTTTTAAAAAGTTTTCTTTTCAGGAAAGTTTGAGTTTGAAAATGTTTTCTTTTTAGGAAAGTTTGACTTTAGAAGGTTTCCTTTGTAGGAAAGTTTAATTTGAAAGGTTTCCTTTGCAAGAAGATTGGATTTTGAAAAATATTTCCTTTTCAAGAAGATTTGATTTTGAAATGTTTCCTTTTTGGGAAGATTTGATTTTTGAAATTGTTTTATTTTTCAGGAAGATTGAGATTTGAAAAGATTTGATTTCATTTGAAAAGATTGGGTTTTGGAAATGTTTCCTTTTCAGGAAGATTGAGATTTTTGAAAATTTTCCTTTTCAAGGAGATTGGATTTGATTTGAAGGTGTTGATTTGGTTTGAAAAGATTTGATTTGATTTTGAAAAGGGTAAGTTCAGATTGTTCTCAAAATGGAAGGAAGTGATTTGGGTTTTAAATTTGGAAGGTTTTAAAAAGGAGTGATTTGAGGGATTTGAAATAAAAGGTTTTGATTTGATTGATTTAAAATGGAAAGTTTGGAAAAAGGAAGTTTGAATTCGTTTGGAAGTTGAGGATTTTTAGGGTTTGAAAATGGTAGGATTTTGGCTTAAAAATGAAATGTTTCCAAGTTGGCAAAAATGAGATTTTCCTAGGATTGGACTTCTAGGGTTTAACAAATATGAGTTTTGGAAATGGTTCGACAACCGAGTCTTTTGAAAACATGTTTTAGGGCCAAAAACCCTAACTTGGATTTTAGACATCCAAATGAATATTGCACTTTGCCTAAGGCCATTCTAGCCACTAAAAGGCTAGAATTGCTTTAGGCTTGTGGTTTTGAAAAGCAATAAAGGCACAAAGCCAAAAATGTAGACCTTTTGGGTCTTCTTGAATGTCACATATTTCTCAAAACAACCCTAATCATGAAAAGACTAGAATCATTCTAAGAACGAATTTTTGAAAAGAAGAAAATGTAGGCTATTAGAAGCCATTTAAAATGTCCTACTTTTCTAGGAAAACCCTAACCATAAAGGGTTAGGATTCACCTAGATTTGTGGTTTTAAGAAAACTACTTTAAACAAAATGGTTTTAAGGGTAAAGGAATGATATGAATGCAAATGCAATTTGACAATATTAACGTCATGAAATATACAAGGTTAGGTATCACCACATTGCAAGAGGGCGCTAAGGCCATGCCATGAAGTAAGTAAGGGCCAAGAAGAGTCTTGATCGGTAATCTCCTCTTGTTCACTCTTGACATGGACTTAATGTCCTATTGTTTTAAGCATGCAAGAAAGGGCATTTAGAGATATGGGATTAAAAAAGAGAAGAACCCAAGTACGTTCGGAGGGAGAAGAGAAAGTGGGGGAGTACGAAAAGGTAAAATGGGGATTACCTTATATTGTTCCTTCTTTCTTTGGTAAAGGCTCGGGCCTTAGACTTGGGAAGTCTTTGGAAACTTTTGAGCAGTGAGGTGGACCTTTGGTAGAGCTTGGAAGCTAGGGCTTCGAGAGTTCGGACTCGGGCTCGGCTGGTGGGACTTCGAGAGAGAGATAGAGGGCTCCGGGAGCTTTTTGGAATAGAAGGGGAGAGTTTTTGGATAGAATTTTTGACCCAAAACAGAGAGGGGGAGGTCTATATTTATAGTGCAAAAATGGCAGAGTGGTGTGCCACTATTAGTGGTGCAGGAAGGTTTAATAAGGGCTTTAAAAAATGCTAGATATGGGGATAGAAGATTCGTAATTGATTCTGGGGGGTCATGCGCCACTATTAGTGGCGCACGGCTAAAGAGTGGTTATGCTTCACTCGAAGTGGAGTAGGGAGCCTTTGGTTAAAAAACGGAAGGTGCTGGATGGTGGGACCCAACTAAAAATGGAAGGAAATACTTTAAAAAGTGTCCTAGAAGTTGCCGGTTTGATCTCAAGAGCTAGTATGGTTAAAGAGAGTGACCGGATGGTAGTTACCTCATCCCTGGAATTCTAGGGTTAACTAAGGTTGACCAGGGTTGACCAGAGTTAACTGGGGTTGACTAGAGTTGATTAAAGTTGACTAAAGTTAACTAGGTGTTAACCAGAGTTAACTAGGTGTTGCCAGTTTGATACTCTGAGCTGGTATAGTTTCCTAAGGCATTTGGATGCCTAGGGGTAAAACAATCATTTTGATCGGGGAACCTCTGGGAAAGGGGTTGATTGGATGGCATTGGACATTCCGGACCATCTAGGGACGGCTCTGGAAGGTGGCCTTATCGTTTCGAGGACTTTATACTTTCTTAAGGACGTGCCGGGCCCGCTGGGGACAAAATAGTCATTTTTCACTAGACGGGCTAGCAAGCGTCGGTGTTGACCAGTCTGGATATGGTCTGGACTTCTGTCCCAGGAATTGGTACTTTCTTTATGGACAGGCCTAAAAGGGTCTTATTGCCTTGAGGGATAAACTTTCTCGAAGGTCGTGTCGGATTGTGACGGTCTTTCATTCTTGAGGGGTTTGTGCTTTCTCAAAGAACGTGCCAAATTTGGACGGTTTTCTATTCTTAAGGGATTTGTGCTTTCACAAAGAACATGCTAGATTAGCAGACATTCTACAATGGCAGGCTAGTAGGCGCCAGAAGTGAAACGGTCTTCCATCTCTGGGAGTTAGGTACTTTCCAGAGATGAGTGTGACAAGGGCTTTACTGATATGAGGAATAAACCTTCTCGATGATCATACTGTGCTAGATTGAATGGTCTTACTATCAATAAGGGATCAACTTTCTCAAATGGCGGGACAAATGGATTTGACTTTGGATTTGAATGGACTTATCACCTTATGAAAAACGTGCTGGTCTAGATTGGATTGACTAATGGAACAGGGGCATTTCGATCATTTTGTTTTTAGTGGGCCCAGTGGGCTTGCGAAGCGGTTGACAGATTGGATTAGACTTGAAAAGTCGATTTAGGTTTGAGTATGCTTGTGTTGATTTGGAGGTACTTCTGGTTGGGCCAGTGATCCCCGAGTGGCCAAAATGGGGTGCTAACATTTTGGAATTCCAAGAGACATAATTGGTTCAATGAATTGATCTCAAGATTTGTTCTCATTACTTTATAATCAAACCTTGTTCAAGTTATTTAACTTTGCTTGCTAGTTAGTTTAGATAATGAGAACTTTTCTAAAACAATCAAAATTTTATTTTCCTTTAGAAGTAATTTGTTCGGATTTTTGTGAGCAATTGAGAGGATTGTTCTAGTTCTTTCGGTTCTATGTAAACTGCTCCTCGTGGGAACGATCTTGCACTCCGAGTATATACTACTTCACCATCCTGCGCTTGGGATTATCTCAAGCACACGTTTGGTGCGAGTCAATGATGTGAAAGGCATGGCTGACGTGAATGGATGCAATGAATGGTTGATACTCATAGGATAAATGGATTTGCATCTTTTTCCTCCTTTTTCCAAACAATCACACTTACACTATGGACTTTCATTGAGGATAACATGTCCATGTTCTACCTTTAAATTAGATATGAAGGTCATATAGTGAAAACTACTACCAAATGCAGTTCCTATTAGAAGGTTTTATTAGGGACTGGAGATTTGAAATGGGATTGAGCTTTTCTATGTTGTATTAGCTGACCTCATTAATCGCATGTTGCATATAAGACCAGTAGAAAGAGCCTCCAAAACCTTTGATCAAATAAAGACAGCCCATGGTGTTCATAAAATAGAAAGGAAATTGGTACTCCTTTACTTTTTAGTTGCATGGATGAATGATGGATTGTTTTTACAATTTTCTCACTTGCATAATTATTCATATTTTGATAAGATTTCAAGAGAAATTCAAGCTACTACATTTCATTCACATGTTCCAACACTTCAATCCGAGATTGTAAACCTTAAAATCGGAGTTTTGACAATCATTTTCAGTTACACTATAATGATTCAGTCCGATTATTATAAACCTCTAAGACCCAAAAATTTGAATCTCAATTGTTATGCCTTGATTTTTTGGACCAAAATTAGGAAAACCTAAGCTCTTTTGAGGAAGAACTCTCCTATGGAAAGACCAGAAAAGTGAGACGGGTTTGATCTCTTGAATTGACTTTGATAAGGGCTTTTGAAAAAGTTTTGGGTTCGCCACCTAATTTTGATAAAGGTGTGTTAGATCACCTAAAATTAAGAATGTTTTGAAAAACAACCTAAGTTTTTTAAAATGGTTTTGGTTTTTGCAACTTGATTTCTTATTTGTGAAAGCCCTTTTTGAAAATGATTATGGATTGGTCTACGTACTAGAAATCTAGATCTGGTGGTTGGTTACATGTAAGGAAGGTACAAAAAATGATTTGCACTCTATCCTGACCGATAAAAATTGGGATCTACATTTCTATCCTATATCTCTACTCAAGAATTTTTAGTATGTTAAATCCATGCATATATTTTTAAAAACAGAGTTTTGGTCATCTCATTGGGGATCAATGATGCATGATGCACTATTTTGAAATATGTTTTGAAAATAGAAGATTTGAATAAGAGTTTTGGAAAGATGGTTGAAAATAAACTTGAATTTTTTTTTTTGAAAATGTTGAGTTGAAAAAGGTATGTCTTGTGAAACCCCATATTTTTATTTAGAATAAAAGATAAAAATTATAAATTCTGATATTGAATTTACTAATTGTTTATCAAATTAAAATTTCATAATTTTGCACTAATAGGACCTATGGGCTTGGTAGTTGTTTTGAGCTTTGTGCGGGGGAGTTTTCTTCTCGCAAGTTATAACCAGTTGAACTAGAACATGAATGCAGTGCAACTTCTCCGTCACTTGCAAAACCACCAAGGGGTGAGAACTAGCCTATCGAGGTTGCTTGGCTGGAGGCACTCCGAAGCTCAAGTTAGCTGAGGGTCTGGATCGCAAATGAGTAGAGGGTGTGTATGAAGAGTAGTCCATTTCCAGTTTGTTTCTGTCTTACCTCCTTCCCTCTTCCACATGTAGCTTTATAGTACTGTGCATGTCGCCTTGGTCATGGCTTGGGTAGTTATGCCTTTATCCCACTCCAATAGGAAGTGGACCACTATTTTAGGAATGGGGTGTAAGCCCATAACTTTGGGCACAAGCCAGGCCCACGTCCCTATTCCATTGAGGAGATAGGGGAAGTGGGTCTTGCCTCAGCTAATAAATATTGACTTGGTCATCCATAGTGTCCAGGTGGCAAATCTGGTGGCATCTTGCCTCCTTGTCAGCTGCCCCCAGCCCTCATGTGCTGAGGTCGAGCTCGAGCTGGGCCTGAGGGCTTCTGAGTTTGTTCGGGCTTTTTTATGCAAGTGTAGATTTGTTTCATGGGTTTCCCTTACAAGATTTGACCTGTCTCTAACGTTCTATCTACTAGGAGTGGATGTGCATTTACTCCTTTTGATGACTATGAAGGATTCATGCCTATCCTTAAGAGGATTCTTTGTGATTCTCCCTGCCTTTGACTCTATGATCTTGGGTGAAGCGAGTCCTTTTATTTCTTTTCACTTTACGTCTCCCTACTTGCTACTCTGCTTATAAACACTCGCTCTTGCCCTTGACCCTTCCCATCACTTAACATTCTCCCGATGCCTAGAGCTTTGTTTGAAGAGACTTTGAGGCAGTTCCTCTAGCGAAAGTTCTGGGCTTAGAAGCTTTTATTCTTACTTGTTGATCTTTATGGAATGGGTAGAGTTAAAATTCATTGTTGGATATACCCTGGAGTCCTGTAACACCGATCCCTAAGACATCGTCACACTGCTCTAGGTGAGGAGGGTGGCGCACCGGTACTCAGCTTCAAAATCACAGAGCTAATTATACCGATACCTTCCTTTTTCTTGATTGATTGGTTCCACCCTTTCTTGCTGTCTTATCTATGATTGGCTTTGTTGTGGGGGTTTCCTTGTTGGATCACTTCTCTTGCAATAACATTGGGCCCAATCGCCCATGGTAGTGTAGGAAGGGCATGCTTGTGCCACTAACCGGTGAGCAAGGGGCTTTATGCCGGTTTCTCTTTCCTTTGGTTGAGCATCTTTTCATTTTTTTGTCTGGGTCACCACCCGGCATGTACAAATTTTTCGTCTCCTTAGAGTAGGCTTATTTTCTTTATTCTGTGGTTGGCATCGTTCTCCTTGTAAGGGCTAACTTGGTTATAAGCTTCAAAGATATTAATAATAGAACTCTAGTTTTATTCCTTTACTAAGCACTTTTATTGCATCTTTGCTTTTGCTTCCCTTTCATGTTGTATGTTTGTAATCACCTCTACTCAGACTTGGACCCGGCCATAACGGATGCTAAGCCGAGGTTACCTTTGCTTTCCATCCCCTCTCAGACCATGGACTATCGTGTCGAGCATAATGGAAATACCTATCTCTTCCTAGATTGTAAGCTAATCTACTCGGTGGAGGTTTCCATCCCTTCTTAGATGGTAAATAATTATGCCTTTCTATCATTTCTTAGACGGTAAGTCATTCTGCTTGGTAGATTTTTGCATCCCTTCTTAGATGGTAAGTCTCTCTAAGGCGCCATTTTGTCTTGCTTGGTGAAGCTTTCCATCCCTTCTTAGAGGGTAAGTCTCTTTAAGACGGCAGTCTATTATGCTCGGCGAAGCTTTCCATCCCTTCTTAGATGTAAGCCTCTCCGAGATGGCAGTTTATTCTGCTTGGTGAAGCTTTCCATCCCTTTTTATATTGTAAGCCTTCTGAGACAGTGAACAACTTATGTCATTTCTTCATTTTGTTTCCTTCCCCCAAGTTGTGACAGTTGGGGTTGTTTCGCAATTGCGTTGATTGATTTGATATTGGGGCACAAGTGGCACCTTTTGGGCTTTTGATTGCAGTAACCATCGAATGCAAGCCATCGTAATGCCTGGTAGTGTGCGTGTCGATTCGAGTGATTGTGCCTGTTGCTTCAAGTGTTATGCCTCTTACCCCTCTATTTAAGCTATCGTTTCCTACCATCATCTCACCATTGCCCTTGCTTTTGTCACCAAGCTTATGTCATTCGAAATGTTTTTGGTAGGGCGACTCGCCTTCTAGGTAAGAATAGTTTCCCATCCACTTTTCTTCTTATTTTTGTGTGCCAGTCTTATAAGGAAGTATAAGAAAGAGCTCAAGACCCCTGAGGCCGCAGCGGCCTTGAGGGTGAAGTATGGCATTGCAGAAAATGTGACCCTCTGTCTGGGTGAGAACGGAGTGGATGACCAGTCCAGGAACTGTAATGAGATGTTGTTTCCTTTAGTGGTCATTAGTAAGAGTGGTCTTAGGTTTCCGGTGGACTCTCTCCTTTGCCATATGTTGTAGCAGTGCAAGCTCTTTTCTGTGTAGTGTGTTCCTAATTTTTACAAGTTAGTGTTCGGTGTCATCATCTTGAACAAAATCCTTGGGACCCACCTAGGCCCTTGGGAAATCATGTACTGTTACACCCTTGTGAGGGTTCGCGGGGAAGTCAACATTTACTATCTGAAGGGTACGCTTGGCAAGAAGTCATTGGTAGAGGATTTCCCACGGTCCCACAAGGGTTAGAAGCATTGTTTGAAAAGACTCTTAGGTAGTTCCTTTAGCAAAAGTTCTAGGCTCAGAAGCATTTATCTTTGCCTGTTGATCTTTGTGGAATAGGTAGAGTGTGAAATGCGTCACCAGATATTCCCTAGAGTCCTGCAATGCCCTCCTTGGGGCAGCGGCATACTGCTCTGCGTGAGGAGGGGGGCGCACCAGTGCTCAGCTTCAAAATCACGGAGCTAATTGTACCCGTTGCCTCCCTTCTGCTTGATCATGGGCCACCCTTTCTTGGTGTCTTATCTGTGATTGGCTCCGCTTTGAGGGTTGCCTTGCTGGATCACTTCTCTAGCAATAACATTGGGCCCCATCACCCATGGTAGCGCAGGGAAGAGCATGGCTGTGCCATTAATCGATGAGTAAAGGGCTTCATGCCCATTTCTCTTTCCTTTGGTTGAGCATCATTTTCATTTTTTGTTTGGTCACCTCTCAATATATACAAAGTTTCATCTCCTTAGAGTAGGCTTATTTTCTTTATTTTGTGGTCGGCACCGTTCTCCTTGCAAGGGCTGACCTGGCTGTAAGCTTCAAAGATATTAATAAAAGAACTCTGGTTTTATTCCTTTACTGATTACTTTTATTGCACGTTCGCTTTTGCTTTGCTTTCGTGTTGTATGTTTGCAATCACCTCTACTTGGACTTGGACCCAACCATAACCGATGCTAAGCCGAGGTTACCTTTGCTTTCCATCCCCTCTTAGACTGTAGACTATTGTGCTAAGCATAATGGAAATCCCTATCTCTTCCTAGATGGTAAGCTAATCTGCTCGATAGAGCTTTCCATCCCTTCTTAGATGGTAAGTCTCTCAAAGACGCCAGTCTGTCCTGCTTAGTGAAGCTTGTCATCCCTTCTTAGATGGTAAGTCTCTCTAAGATGGCAATCTATTATGCTCGGCGAAGCTTTTCATCCCTTCTTAGATGTAAGCCTCTCTGAGATGGTAGTCAATTTTGCTCGGAGAAGCTTTCCATCCCTTTTTTTATGGCAAGCCTTTTTTAGACGACCAACTACTTGTGTCATTTCTTCTTTTGTTGCCTTCCCCTAGGTCGTGATGGTTAGGGTTGCTTTGCAATTGTATTAATTAATTTGATATTAGGGCAAAAGACGCACCTTTTGGGCTTTTGATTGCAGTCTCCATCGAATACAAGCCGTTGTAACCCATGGTAGTGTGCGTGTCGCTTTGAATGATTACGCCTGTTGCCTCAAGTGTCATGTCTCTTACCCCTCTATTTAAGCTATCCTTTCCTACTAGCGTCTCATCATTGCCCTTGCTTTTGTCACCCAACTTATGTCATTCTACATCTTTCTAGTGGAGCGACTCCCCTTCTTGGTAAGAGTTAGTTTCCCATCCACTTTTCTTCTCATTTTTGTGTGCCAGTCCTATAGGTAACTACAAGAAAGTGCTCGAGACCCCTGAGGCCAAAGCGGCCTTGAGGGTGAAATATGGCATTCCGGACAACGTGACCCTCCATCTAGGTGAGGACGGAGTGGATGACCAGTCCAGGAACTATAATGGGATGCTGTTTCCTCTAATGGTCATTAGTAAGGGTGGTCTTAGGTTTCCGATGGACTCTCTCCTTTTCCGTATGTTGCAGCAGTGCATTCCTAACTTTTACAAGTTAGTGTTCAGTGTCATCATCTTGAAAAAAATCCTTGGGACCCACCTAGGCTCTTGGGAAATCATGTACTGTTACACCCTCGTGATGGTTCACGGGGAAGTCAACGTTTACTATTTGAAGGGAAGGCCTGGCAAGAAGTCACTAGTAGAGGATTTCCTGCGGTCCAATAAGGGTCAGAAGCATTGTTTGAAAAGACTATTAGGCAGTTCCTTTAGCAAAAGTTCTGGGCTCAGAAGCATTTATCCTTGCATGTCGATCTTTGTGGAATAGGCAGAGTGTGAAATGCGTCGCCGAATATTCCCTAGAGTCCTGCAATGCCCTCCTTGGGGCAGCGGCATACTGCTCCTCGTGAGGAGGGGGGCGCGCCAGTGCTCAGCTTCAAAATCATGGAGCTAATTGTACCCGTTGCCTCCCTTCTGCTTAATCGCGGGCCACCCTTTCTTAGTGTCCTAGCTATGATTGGCTCTGCTGTGAGGGTTGCCTTGTTGGAGCACTTCTCTTGCAATAACATTAGGCCCCATCGCCCATGGTAGTGTAGGGAAGAGCATGCCTGTGCCACTAACCAGTGAGCAAAGGGCTCTATGCCCATTTCTCTTTCCTTTGGTTGAGCAACTTTTCTTTTTTTTGTCTGGTCACCTCTCGGCATATACAAATTTTCTTCTCCTTAGAGTAGGCTTATTTTCTTTATTCTGTGGTCAGCACCGTTCTCCTTGCAAGGGCTGACCTGGTTGTAAGCTTCCAAGATTTTAATAAAAGAAATCTAGTTTTATTCCTTTACTGAGCACTTTTACTACATCTTCGCTTTTGCTTCCCTTTTGTGTTGTATGTTTCCAATCACCTCTACTTGGACTTGGACCCGACCATAATGGATGCTAAGCTGAGGTTACCTTTGCTTTCCATCCCTTCTTAGATTGTGGACTATTGTGTTGAGCATAATGGAAATACCCATCTCTTCCTAGATTGTAAGCTAATCTACTCGGTGGAGTTTTCCATCCCTTCTTAGATGGTAAGTAATTATGCCTTTCTATCCTTTCTTAGACGGTAAGTGATTCTACTTGGCAGATTTTTACATCCCTTCTTAGATGGTAGTTTGTCCTGCTAGGTGAAGCTTTCCATCCCTTCTTAGATGGTAAGTCTCTCTAAGACTGTAGTTTATTATGCTCGGCAGAGCTTTCCATCCCTTCTTGGATGTAAGCCTCTCTAAGATGGGAGTCTATTTTGCTCGGTGAAGCTTTCCATCCCTTTTTAGATGGTAAGCCTTCCCCTAGGTCGTGATAGTTGGGGTTGCTTCACAACTGCATTGATTAATTTGGTATTAGGGCACAAGTGGCACCTTTTGGGCTTTTGACTGCAGTCTTCATCGAATACAAGCCGTTGTAACACCTGGTAGTGTGCGCGTCTCTTTGAATGATTATGCTTGTTGCCTCAAGTGTCATGTCTCTTACCCTTTTATTTAAGCTGTCCTTTCCTACCAACGTCTCATCATTGCCCTTGCATTTGTCACCCAGCTTATGTCATTCAACATCTTTCTGGTGGAGCGACGCCCCTTCTTAGTAAGAGTTAGTTTCCAATCCACCTTTCTTCTCGTTTTTGTGTGCCAATCCTATCGGGAAGTACAAGAAAGAGCTTGAGACCCCTGAGGCTAAAGAGGACTTTTGGGTGAAGTATGGCATTTTGAACGTGATCCTCCGTCTGGGTGAGGACGAAATGGATGACCAGTTCAGGAACTGTAATGAGATGTCGTTCCCTTTGGTGGTCATTACTAAGGGTGGTCTTAGGTTTTCGGTGGACTCTCTCCTTCATCGTATGTTACAACATTGCAAGCTTTTTTCTATGTAGTGTGTTCCTAACTTTTATATGTTAATGTTTGGTGCCATCATCTTGAACTAAATCCTCGAGACCCAACTAGGTCCTTGGGAAATCATATACTGTTGCACCGTCGTGAGGGTCCATGGGGAAATCAATTGGTACTATATAAAGGGTAGGCCTGGCAAGAAGTCACTGGTGGAGGATTTCCTGCAGTCCCACAAGTGTCATGAAGACGACTTTGTGGTCGTCAGAGGGAACTTGGAGTTTGGTCCCAAGGAAGATCCTTTTAACTACGTCCAGTGTCTGAGGAGGATGGGCGAACTTGGTTTCTCCTGGCCTTGCCGTACTGTTGATCCTCCCATTTATATAATGCTCGTCTTGAATTTCTTGATGCCCTTTTGTAAGTCTTAAAATCTAACACGTGCCTGATTGGAGGGTCGACCTCGCCGCTATTTACATTCCCGATGGTGTCTGGTATAGGAAGTCCTTTGATGTTCTCATCAACTACGCCATCCCTCTTGCCTTGAGGTGGTTGTCGTGGAGGAGGTCGAGGGTGGTGACAATGTTGCGATGGGGATTCTACTCAATCGCTTTGTTTCCCCTGATGTGATGACTGTTGTTGTGGCTATCACACCTTCCTCTTCCCTAGCCCCCGCCGTGGCTGCGGTCAACATGAGGGCTCCCATCAACTTGCTTTCATTGAGTCCTAGCGAGGCTTTGAAACCTTTGTTGCCTGTCATGCCCCTATCGCTGGTAAGGCTCCCGGGTGCTGGTTTGGCCCATTCACTTCCCATTCGTGGAGATGATGCACCTTCGACTTCTCCTAGGATGCATCTAACATCAGTCCTCCCCGTGAGTAAGAAGCATCTTCCCACCCCCAATCACTGTAGATAGCGACTCTTCTGCTCTTGAGTGGGAACCTAAGTAGAGTAAGTTGTCCAGGGAGGCAAACTGTCCTCCGGTGGGTGAGTCTATCTAGGTCGCCCCCATTTGGGCATTTCTAGAGCTAATGGTGGACTGGAGGCCAATAGCAGAGACCGACTCGGCCCTTCGCTTGGGTGACATTGGTGTTGAGGTCGGCCGAGCTCTTCTGTTGCCTGCAGACATGAGGGCCTATGAAGAGCAGTCTTAAAACCAAGTGTTAAAGTTTGGCCTTCAGCTTCTCATTATGGTAGGGTTTCTTTCCTTGTCACTTCTTTTTATTCTTCCTTTGATTGTGGCCAACTCTTATCAGCTTGTGGCCTGTTCAAGTTACTTAAAAGTTGCATGCCGTGCTCAAGCAATGGGATGCTAGTCTCCACTAGCTGGTCCAGACAAATGCTGAGTACCTTTAGCGCATCGGCAAGTTGGAGGGTGAACTCGACAGGGAAAAGACTGAGCATATGATGACAAATGAGGTGGCCAAGAAGAAGACCGAGGAAGACGCTGTTGAGTTGGCTGCTTATGAGTGTTATTTTATCAACGCGAAGAAGGAGCATTCCCATTTCCTGGCTGAAGTCACCCGGCTCAAGGAGATGTCTACTTCACTTTAGGCAAAGAGTGCCAAGCTCATTGCAGACAAAGCGGATTTAGCGGCTGATAGGGACAAGCTTCACTTTAAATTTGCCAAGGCTTGGGACAATGGCTTCTTAGAGGCCAAAGGTGTCTATGTCCAGCAGCTGTGGGACATTCAAGTAGTCCTATTCCGGTGCAGCTGGATATCTGCTCTGAGTGCTGCGGGGGTCCCTGAAGACTCTAAACTCTTTGTCGTCGTTGCTTTGGTGGCTGAGGCTCCAGTAGTGGGAGCACTCGTTGCCGGCGTGGACCAGGGCACCCTTGAAAGAGACGGGGTGGAAGGCGCGTGGTAGAATGCTACTGACAAGGAAGTGGTAGAAAAAGGCGAAGGCAAGAACATTGTGGAGGAGGCCCTCACTCAGCCATTTTGCATATTTCTCATTTTATTTTTCGCTTTTTTTTTTGTTTTGTTGCTCGAGGATGCTGGGTTCGCATTGTACATATACAATTTTTAAAGGAATCCTTTTGATTTCCCTTTTATGTTGTTTCATTACTTGCATTCTTATTTTACTAGTTTTGAGGTGTGCACCTATCTCACTTGGCCCTTTATAGGCCTAGCAGTCACCTGGGATTCTTCCACATGATGTTCATATTTTAATGTACAGTGGCCAACCTGGGTTTGCCAACATCACTTGTTCCCAAGGTTCTTCAGTGGGACTTTGCATTCCTTGGGGTACTATTCTTAGTACTCCTTTTCTTTATTGAGTGCCATTCTTAGCACTTGAGTCTTGAGCGCCATTCTTGGCACTTGATTCTTGAATGCCATTCTTAGCACTTGACTCTTGAGTGCCATTCTTAGCACTTGGTTTTTGGTTGCCATTCTTAGCACTTGATTTTTGATTGCCGTTCTTAACACTTGATTCTTGGGTGCCATTCTTAACACTTGATGTTTGAGTGCCGTTCTTAGCACTTGATTCTTGGGTGCCATTCTCAGCACTTGATTTTTTAGTGCCTTTCTTGGCACTTGAGGCTGACCATTAAAAAGCTTATAGAAAATAGAGTAATGTTATTGATTGCATGTGATAACTACCTCCACACATTCTTACACTGAAAGAAGGAAAGAAAAGCACTCGATTTCAGTGGTAAAATATCCCAAGATTGGAAATGTTCCATGGTCGGGGCAGGGGGCGTCCTTTGATATCCTCCAAGCGGTAGGCTCCAGTTCCTGCCACCGACGCCACTCTATAAGGTCCCTCTTAGTTAGGTCCTAGTTTTCTGTCAGTAGGATTCGTTGTTTTTTTGAGTACTTTTCGCAGAACTAGGTCTCCAGGGGAGAAGCTTCTTGGTCGGACATTTTTTCCGCATGTACTTATGAGTTTCTATTGGTAGCTCGCAAGGCTTATTAATGCCTACTCTCTCTTTTCTTCCACCAGGTCCAGGTCCTTAGCAATCGCCTGATGGTTTTGTTGGTCATCGAAACTCATCGTTTGGATGGTTGGCCTTTCCACCTCCAAGGGTATCTATGCCTCCATTTTCTATGGCAAAGGGGGGTCTCTTCAGTAGACCTTCTTGTGGTGTTTTGGTATGACCAGAGGATACTCCAGAGCTCCTCCGTCCACCATCCTTTGGGCTCTCAAGCCTCTTCTTGATCTTATCTAGGATCGTCTTGTTGGATATCTCGGCTTGTTCGTTACTCTGAGGGTAGGTCAGGGTGGAGTAGTAGTTAGTTATCCCTTGATTCGAGCAGAGCTTTCTAAAGGGGTCGCTGTTGAACTACATTCCATTGTCTAAGATTAGGGCTTTGGGTAGGCCGAACCTTGTGATAATGTTCTTCCATGTGAACCTTTGGGTGTCCTTATTAGAGATGTTAGACAAGGGCTCTGCCTCGATCCATTTGGTGAAGTAGTTTGTGGCCACTAGGAACCACCTTCTGTTTCCTGGGGCCCTCGGAAGGGGCCCCATAATGTCGAGTCCTTATTGAGCGAACGGCCAAGGGCTACTCAAGGGATTAAGGTCACCAGTTGATTAACAAATGATCGGGCTGAATTTCTGGCACTTCTCGTATCTCTTCACATACTATTGCGCATCCTTCTGTATGTAGGGATACTAGTAGCTCTAAAAGATGATTCGATGGGTGAGTGACTTCCACTGACGTGCCCCCCACAACTTCCTTTGTGCATTTCCCAAAGCAGGTCTGGGACCTGGCTCCGGTACATACACCGAAGGTAGGGGCCAGTGAATGACCTCTTGTATAACTTCTTTTCGAGGGAGAGCCAAAACCAAGCAAACTTCCATCGAATCTTATGTGCCTCCCTTGTATCTCCTGTTAGTCGATCCTCCTGTAGGTCTGCATTATAGGATCCATCAAGCTCAGAATTTATTTTGCACACATCACTTGCTAATTGGCGATTTTGTTGATACTGGGAGCCAAGATGGTCTCCACAAATATAGTCCTTCGAGATCCCGACTCGACCATGGCAGCTAAGTTTGTGAGGGCAGCCACGTGTCTATTTTGTTCCCTACCAATCTGTTTGACCTCTACTTTCTAGAAGAGGCTCATCAGTTATTTTGCCTTAGAGAGGTAGGATTACATCCTTTCGTCGTGGGATGAGTAGTCTCCAGATAGCTAGTTTGTTACCAGTTAGGAGTCACACAACACTAGTAGCCTTGTAGGGCTGATTTCCTCCACGCTGGTAAGTCCTACCAGTAAGGCTTTATATTCAGCGTCATTATTGCTTATTTGAAGTCAAGTTTCACAACTCGCTCCCGCAGATGTCCTTAGGGGGAGATCAAGACAACTCTGGCGCCGGCCCCCTTGCTATTGGAGGATCCATCCACCGAAAGTTGCCATAGGTCTCCAATGATAAGTTCCCAAGGTTTCTCCAATGATAAGTTCCCAAGGTTTCTTGCTTAACTCATCCTTCATTTCTATTTCCTCCTTGTCCCCCAATTCGGAGGCCGATTGGTTGGTTTTAGAACTCCTGGTGTTCTTGTTGCAGAGTTCGGCAATAAAGTTTGCTAGTACCTGCACCTTGATCACCATCTTTGGCTAGAATTTTATGTCAAATTCTCCAAGTTCCACCACCCATCTCACAATCCATCCTAAGAGGTCAACCTTCCTGAGCATCATTTTCAAAGGGTGTTTGGTAACCATTGTTATGGTATTGGCATGGAAATAATGAACCAGCTTGCAGGAGGCATAGATCAGCTCAAGTGCTAGCTTTTCAAGTGGCTGGTTTCGTGTCTCAGCATCCAGGAGCATCTTGCTGATATAGTACACCGGCTTCTATTCTCGATCTTTTTCTCTGATCAGTACTACACTGATTAAGTGATCCAAGATAGCGAGGTAGAGATAAAGTTCTTCCCCCGGTATCAGGGTTAAGAGTAATAGTAGGGATGTAAGATAATGCTTCAGGTCCTGAAGAGCTTGGTTGCATTCGTGGCTCAATTCAAATTTAATGCTCTTCTTGAGCTACTAGAAGAATGGTCGGCATTTGTCTAAAGATTTACTAATAAATTGATTTAGAGCTGCAGCTATCCCTATAAGCCTTTAGACATCCTTAAAGGTCTTCGGGCTCTAACAGTTCTGAAGTGTTGCTATTTGGTTTGGGTTGGCTTTGATCGCCTTTCTTGTCACAAGTTATTCTAAAAATTTCCTAAAAGAAACCCTAAATGGACATTTTGAAGCACTAAGTTTTAGTTGGTACCTTTTTAGGATGTTAAACGTGGCCTCGAGATTGGCCAGGTGGCTGGCCCTTCCTTTGTCTTCACCACCATGTCGTCAATGTTGACCTCCATGGTCTTTTCGAGCAGGTTGTTGAACATTTTGGTGATGAGCCGTTGGTTATTGCGCTAAGATTCTTTAGCCCGAAAGGCATCATTTTGTAATAATAGGTACCTCTTAGGGTGATGAAGATTGTCTTCTCTTGGTTGGGTTCGTGCACTGCTATCTAGTGGTATCCTCTATAGGTGTCAAGGAAGCACATCTTGGAGTGTCCAGTGGTTGAGTCCACTAGCTGATCGATCTTTGGGAGGGGGAAGTTGTCTTTGGGACATGCTTTGTTGAGATTAGTGAAGTCCATACACACCTGCCCCTTGCATTGTTTTTCTTTACCACTACTGTGTTTGATTGCCATTGTGGGTAATGCACCTCCCTTATTGCATCTGCCTCCAGCAACTTCTCTACTTCCTCAATCATAGATTTGATGTGTTGGACAGTTGACCTTCTTCCTCTTTTGATAACGGGGTGGTGCATTGCACCCACACTGAGGTAGTGGTAGATCACCTTAGGGTCGATACTCAACATTTCATATGGAGTCTAGGAGAATGCTCTCACGTTTGATTGAGGAAGTCCACTAGCTCCTGCTCCTCATATTTGGGTAGCTCTGTCCCAACTAGGAAGAACTTCTCTTGATCTGATTTGTCAATATACACCTTTTTTAGCTCTTCGACCACTTTCTCCCATGTCAAACTCCCGATGACTTCCAGAACTGGTGTGTTCGGATGCAGTTCCATCAAGTTAACTTGTTTGGACGCTCCCTTCCCTTTGAGTGTGGCCATAAAGCATTGTTTGAACACGATTTGGTCCCTTTATAGCTCCCCTACTCCTTCGGGGGTCAGGAACCGGATGAGCTAGTGGTAGGTGGAGGGGATTGCTCCCATCCGATGTAGCCAGATTCTGCCCATAATTGTGTTGTATGGGGAGGGTACGTCCACCACAATAAATTTCATCTCAGCTATGACAGTTCTTGCGCAGAAGGGCAAAGTGATCTACTTGAGTGGCCATACAAGGTATGAGTTAAATCTAACGAGTGGTATCTCGAACCGCTTGCAGTGGCCTCCTTTAGTTCGAGCTTTTTGAAAAGGCTGAGGTGCATGACCTTAAACGAGCTCCCCAGGTTGGTCAGCACTCTTTTGATGTCGATGTCGTGCTTCGATTTTTTATACCATCGGGAATGATATGTGGGAAACACACGGTACTCTCTCGTTAGAACTCATCCTCCTAGAAGGACAAGTGTAACTAAGTTTGAATCAGAAATCAATTTGAATAAAGACTTTTGGAAAAAGGTTTGGAGTCACGACCTAACTTTGTTAAGGTGAGTTAGGTCACCTAAAACTAAGTGCAATCCGAAGATTAAACTTAGGGTTTTTCAAAAGGTTCTGAAAAAAATAGGTTGTTTGGCAACCTTTAGAAAGATTAAAGCCCTTTTTGAAAATAACTCTGTTTTAGTCTTTCAAAACAATGATTCTAGGTTTGGAGGTTGGTTACGTATAAGGAAGATGCACTAGGCAATCGCCCTATCCTGCCCTTTCGGTACCTACATGTCTTTCACCCTAGGTTCACCCATTTAGAATCTTTGGTTATCCAATGTCCGATTATATCCGCTTTGAGAATTTTGAAAAAGAGATTTGTGTCATCACTTTAAGGATGATATGATGCATGATATGTAAGTGCATGAAAAGAATTTGAAAAGAGATTTTGAAAAAGGAAATTGAAATTTCAAAAAAGTTCGTTACCACACCCATGAGAGTTGTTTACATATCCCTTTGTTAGTAATCAGGTCAATCGTAGTTCGAATTCAGGATCCAATTGAAAATAGACAATTTGGGGCCTTGTTTGATTTGAAAAGGCACTTTGAGGGCTTTAAAAAGTTTGACTGGAAAAGAGTTTGACGTAAACTTTGATTTGAAGATTTGAAATTGAACTTTGGTTTGAAATTGACTTTGATTTGAAATCAAACTTTGAAGTAGAATTTTGACTTATTTTGAGAAGATTGAATTGAACTTTAAAATTATCTTGATTTGAATTGGAGTTTAAAAACCATCTTATTCTAGACTTAAGACTTGGAAAAGAGTTGAAGTTTCCAAACTTAGGGTTACGGTTGAACTAGGGTTTTGGCATCCTAGGACTTACGTAACCTAGAGTTTAAGCATGCACTTGAAAAGTTTGATTTTAGAAAGTTTTGATTTTAGGAAATTTTTGAATCAGAAAAGTTTCAAATTAGGAAAGTTTTGAATTAGGAAAGTTCTATTTTAGGAAAGTTTCCATTTTATGAAAGATTTGATCTTGAAAAGATATGAACTAAGAAATGTTTGATTTTGAAAAGATTTGAATTTGAAATTTGGGAAATCGGTATTTGGAAAGATTTAATTTAAGAAGAATTGAATTTGAAAAGTTGAGTTTGAAAAAGGTTTGAGGTACCTCTGGATTTAGGCAATCCTAGGACCTAGAGTTCATGCAATGCATTTGAATTGGAAAGATTGTATTTTAATTTAAAAAGAAAAGTTTTTTTTAGAAAGTTTTGAAAAATGAAGATTTTGAAATTAGGAAAGATTTGATTTGACTTGAAATCGGAAAGCTTTAGTTTTGGAAATCTATCATTTTATTTGACTTTTGAATTAGGAAGTCTATGATTTTATGTAGAAAATGGTTTTGGAAATCTATGATTTTATATAGAAAAAGGTTTTGGAAACCTATAATTTAATGTAGATCAAAAACTATGATTTTATGTGAGAAAACTAGGGTTTCCTAAGTATGGACCCTAGGGTTTTGACTTGAACTTCAAGACAGAGTTTTTGGAAAGTAAATCTTTGAGAAGAATTTTAGGAAGTGGATTTGCAAAACAATTTTAGAAGGGTATGAAAATAGACTTTTAAAAGTCTCTTGAATATCTCACTTTCCTAAAATGATTCTAATCATGAGAAGACTAGAAACATTCTAGGGTTGTGATTTTAACAACAATTAAGGTTTGAAACCCTAATATGGACTTTGATGGTCTCATTCAATGTAACACTTTCCTACAACAATGCCAACCATGGAATGACTAGAATCATCTTAGAGTTGTGATTTCTTGAAAAAATAATTTAAGACTTGAATTCAAATTTGGACCTTGATTGTCATATTGAATATAACACTTTCCTAAAATAACCCTAACCATGGAATAGTTAGAATCATCTTAGGGTTGTGGTTTTGAAAACAACTTTGAAAGAAAAAGGTTTTGAATGCAAGTTTTGAAAGCAACTTTTAATGCAAGTTTGAAAACACCTTTGAATACATTATTATGATAGTAGCAATGCAATAGGGACATGGACATATAAGGTTAGGCTTCACCACATAACCAAGGGGGCCGAACCCACACCGTCTTAGGTGGAACTCGAAGAGAATCCCCAACACGGTGATTCCCTCCATGGCCCTCCTAGGCATGAACCAGGAGGTCTCTTGTTTCAAGCATACAAGAAGAGGAGGTAGAAGATGGGGATTAAAATAGAAGAAGACCCAAGTGGGTTAGGAGGGAGAAGAGAGAGAGTGAGGGGGATTACATAACAGTAAATAGAACCTTACCTTGTCTTCTTCTTTGGTTGAAGGCTTTAATGGAGGACTTGCTTGTACTTTGAGTTGATCTTCAAGGGCTTCCAAGGGCTAGACCTAACCTTCAATAGATGCCTAGAGCTAAGGATTTGAGTGTATAAATTGTATGAAGGCTAGGGTTTGAGTGTATGGAGGCTAGAGTTTGAGAGGGCTTGAGAAAATTAGGGTTTGGAGGGGATTCGAGCTACGTTTTCAAAGAGCAAGAGTTTCTGGAGTGATTTTTTGAATCCAGACTATACAGGGGGTGGCCTGTATTTATAAACCATTAAAAATCACCTTGGCACCTGTTGTAGTGGTGCTACCCTCTTAGGAAAGTGTTTAGGTTGGCAAGAAATAGATCGTTTGACCTTGGGATGCAAGGCAAAAGATTTGGGCACCTATCGTAGTGACTACTATGCAATTTTTTGCCTAGCTTCACTGGGAGTGACTCTAAAAAGTTCGGAAATGATCCGAAAAGGTCCCGAGTAACTAGACTCAGTTGAGCATGGATAAAAATCTCTAAAAGAGTGTCATGGAGGCAAATGGCTTGATAACCAGAGCTAGAATAGTTGAAAAGAGCCACCGGCCCACTAGAGGTAAAATGGGTTATTTAAACCAAGAAAACATCGGGATCGACCTAGAGTTATTTGTGAGAAGACTCGAATGTTGAAAACACTATTCAGAGTGTTCTGAGGGATTTTTGGTTTGATACCCAGAGCCGATGATGTTGGAAAAGGCAACTGGCCCACCAGGGGCAAAACAATCATTTCACACCAGGTTTACCGAAATGGACTCGGAATGGCTTGAAAAGGTATTGAAAGGTTAGGAATACTATTAGAAGCATCCTTTGGAAGGTAACTGGTTTGATACTCAGAGCCGATGTGGTCCCCAGAAGCGATTGGATGCCTAGAACGTGCTAGATTATCTTCAGGACAATCTTGGAAGGGTGGACTTAATGCTCTGAGTTCTTAGGTACTTTCTCGAGAAGTGCACATATGGGGCTTGTCGGGGGTATTTTGATCATTTTTAACCAGAATGGGCTAGCAAGCACTGGTATTGACATGAGTTTTAAGTGTTTTTGTCACTCTGATGGTGTGTGACGAGTTGGTTTCTAAAGGTATCTTGTCCTTCGGTAAATGTGCCACAGCAAAGAGGCGTGTTTGGTCTAGTGACATGGGGGGTTTGTTGGCATTCTCGATGTTAACCTGTTTGCGAGTGTTTTCACCTCTCTGGCTGTTGCGACATTTGTGAGTGTTTCAGTCACTCTAACTGTGTGTGTTCATTCAAGAGACTGCCTGATCTTAGAAAGGTGCTGGATGGTCTTATTGTCTAGGGGCCTTAGGTATTTTCTCGATTGACGTGCTGAATAGTGGACATTCTACGCTAGCAGGCGCCAAAAGTGAACTGCTCTACTATCTTAGGGACTTGGGTTCCATCTTGGTCAATGGGTGTAAAGGGACTTATCGTTTTGAGGAGTTTTTTTCGATAAACGTGCCATACTAGATGGACTTACCATATGAGGAATCAACTTTCTCAAAAGACGTGCCAAATTGAGTTTGACTGGTCTAGATTGGAATTGGAATTGAAATTTGAGATTGAAATATAGACTTACCATCTTTAAGAAGACATGCCAACTGAAATTGGTCCGAGTAATACTCTAAGGGTATTTTGGTCAGTTTGCCTATATTGGGCTTGGCTGGCCCATAAAGCAGTTGATTAACTGGATTAAGTTTGGAAAGTCGGTTTGGGCTTAAATGTGTTTGTGTCAATTTGAATGTGAGTCCGATTGGGCCAGAGATTGTTGAAAGGGAAAAAATGGGGTGCTTACACTAGAATTGTCCTACCCCCAAGCTAATGACCAACGAGCCATAGTGTGGATGGTGGACGCTGGTGAGGTCCGCGTCTAAGAACGTTATTTCCCTCTTGGCTTCTTCTTTCTTGACTTTTTTTGCATGTGGGTTGGGTTCTTCATTCACCCTTATCACCTCTTAGAGGTGGGCTGCTTTCTACATTTTTGCTCGGAGAAGGTTGCGATCGACCCCAGCTAGGTTGGTGACAGCATAAATGACATCAATGACGGCCACAGGGCTGGCCCCTGCCTTCTCCGTGTTGTCGGTCTTGTTCAGCTCTACACGACGGCATGTGTTCTTGCCCTTGTCCACATACTAGTTGAGGTACCCCTCTTTCATCAGTTCTTTAAAGTGTGCCTTATATGTCTTGCAATTCTTAGTCATGTGCCCCTTATCATAGTGGTAGCAGTAGTGCAAATTTTGATTTTTTTTCTCCATGTCACTAATCATCTTACTCAGCTATTTAAAGTATAGTTTATTTCTTATCTATGGCAAGATTCTATAGATCGGTTCTTTTAAGATGGTGTTTACTGTTTCGTTAGCTTTAACGCGGTCCCTGGATTTTCCACCACCATTGCCTCCTTTTGGGGGCTTCCAATCTCTCTTCGGGTTTTCTTTAGGGGAGGCCGTTGCCTACTCCGCTTGCCTTATGTCCTCTTTGACTTTGGCGTACTGCTTAATGTGTTGCATTAGCTTAGTGACGCCGGTGGCGGCTCTCCTGGTGAATAATTTTCTGAGCTGGCTTTCATGTAGGAGGCCATATTTGAATGAAGCCATTGCCGGCTGTTCTGCATAATCGTCAATGTTGTTGTCTTCTAGTACTTTCGGGAGTATTCCCTTAAGGTTTCCTTAGACTCCTTACACATGGCCAGGAGTGAATCTACCTCTTTCATATGCTTGCTCTTGGCTATGAATCTTGACGTAAAGGCCTCCACCAATTGATTCCAGAACTGGATTGATCTGGTCAGGAGTTTGTCAAACCACCTGAGCATGGTCTCCCCTAGACTAGAGGGGAATACCTTGCACATGAGTGGGTCATTCCCATTCCAGAAGGACATCATTTACTTGAAGTGCTAAATATGCGCCATTAGGTCTAACTTTTTATTATAAGGGTTAAACCGTCTGTCACGCATTCGTCCTTCCTGGCATGCTCGTCCAGCTACTTCATTAGCCACTACCTCAAGTCAGCGTCCCTGATTTGTTCTCCTGCTTGCTCAATACGCACCCTTTTAGCCTAGCCACGATTTTTGGCGTGTCTTCTGTTTGATTTGCTACTAAAGGTGTGACTCTGTACGGTCTCCTCAAAGTGACCACGCCTCATCTTATGGCTCCTGCCCCGCCTTGGCTACATCTCTCTTCCTGACCTCGTCCAAGAGCGTTCAGGCCCCACAGACAGGTTATCTAGTTCATGTCGCACAGGGGTATGTCGACCCTACCGAACCATCTTTCCAGGTCCTTGACCATGGCATGGACCTTAGTCAGTTCCTATTCACGCTATCGAAGATCCTCCTCGTATGCCTCAGAGACTCTCTAAATGGTGTTTCGGGGGTGAACTCTCATCGAAGAGCCCTCTCTAGCGATGTGAGGGTAAGCTTGTTGCTGGCTCGCCTGGAGCTGACTTTCCTGTTGGATCTCCGAGCGAACAAGTGGTATTTCCTGCCTAGATTGTCTTAGCCTAGAGCATGAACTTCCACTCCATGGGCTTTATCATCTTAGGCTCACATCTTCATGACTGATACTGTATTCTCGTGTCCTATCCTCATGTTACTCAGTTGGAGGGGGCGATTGTCCTAAAGCTCTAGCACTCATGGTTCTAGCTTTTGTTCATATATATGGTGCTAGTTGTGTGGGGGAATTTTCTTCTCATAAGTTTTAACCAGTTGAACTAGAGAACAAGTGCAACACAGCTTTGCCATCGCCTATAAAACCACCAAGGGGTGAGCACTAGCCGATTGAGGTTGCTCAGCCGGAGACACTTTGAAGCTCCAGTTAGCTAAGGATCTGGTTTGCAAATAAGGAGAGAGTGCATATGAAGAGTAGGGCCTATTGCCAGTTTGTTTATGTCTTACCTCCTTCCCACCTCCACAAGCAACTTTATAGTAGTCGCCCTGGTCATGGCCCGGGTAGTTAGGCCTGTCCCCTACTCCAGTAAGAAGTGGGCCACTACTTTGGGAGTGGGGTGTAAGCCCCCGACTTTGGGCATATGCCAAGCCCATGTCCCTATTCCATTGAGAAGATACGGGAAGTGGGTCTTGCCTTAGCTAACAAATACTGACTTGGTCAGCCATAAGGTCCAGGTGGCGAATCTGGTGTCACCTTGCCTCCTTGTGCGAAAATTACCCCCCTTAAGCTTGTGTTTGGTTATGCTTGTAATTTTGGTAGGCCTAATTAATTATTAGGGTTTTATAGGTCTTAACTCTTATATATGTGGGTGTTATATATGAAACATAGAATAAGAGAGAGACCCAAGAGAGGGTTGCGACTGAGAGAAGGAAGGGAGAGAGGGGAGGTGTGCAGCTGTTTTGGGTTTCTGATGAGTTCTTCGACAGCAGGGATTGCTCAATATAATTTATGGTCTAAGGCAATAACTTTAGAAAAGGCCTTTTATATTTTTTAAAGTTGTTAATTTTTTTTTTGGATTAAATCAGTTATTGTTGAAATTAACTAGTGTGTTGATTTCAGACTTTTTTGTTTCAAAAAAATGCAGAAACTATATAAGATTTAACTCTAACATTTGTATTTTTAAAAAATATAAGGCTTTTAAAAGTATTTTATAAAATTTATTTTATTAGGTTAAGCTAGTTTTGTTTTTCTTTTTTTTTTGAAGTTACTAATGCAGTTGATTTTTGGTCTTCTTTTTATAGGGCCATTTTTTGTCATCTGGGTTAGACTTTCTGTTTCAAAAAAATTAAAGAACCTGTATAGGGTTTTAACTATAGCATGTAAAAGTTTTAAAAAACTCAAAATTTTATTTATTTGTACACTTGATTTATTAGTTAAACTGGTATTTTCTTCTTGAAAGTTATTTTCAGCTTCTTTTTCTTACGAACCTATTTTTTTCTATTTAGATTAGAGCCTTTTTCAAAAAAAAAAAAATTACAAGAATATATAATATTTTTATTACGAAATATTAATTTTTTTAAATAAATTTTGAGCCTTAAGAAATTAGGGGCCTAAGGCGGCTGCCTCACCTGCTTAAAGGGTGAGTTGGCCCTGTCCGGCGACATCCGAATAGGTAGGGTGATGGAACATTCTTTATTGTTTTAATCTCTTGCTTTGAATTTATCTATGTATATATTCGTTTCTGTATGTGTATCTATGCCTATGCAGAACACTTGGTGGCTTACATATCGCATGTATCTTTTGAGTGGATGTATTGCATTAGATTTTGGTGGCTTGATTAGGATCAGTTCGATTTTGAGCCTTAAGAAATTGGGAGCTTAAGGTGACCGCCTCACTTACCTAGAGGGTGAGCTGGCCTTATCCGGCAGCATCCGAATAGGTAGGGTGATGGAACATTATTTATTGTTTTAATCTCTTGCTTTGAATGTACCTATGTATATATTCGTTTCTGTATGCATATCTGTGAATAAGCAGAACACTTGGTGACTTACATATCGTATGTATCTTTTGAGTGGATGTATTGCATTAGATTTTGGTGGCTAGATCAAGATCAGTTATCTTGTTGGTGAATGTGCACATGTGTCTGTTTTGGCAAGGTGACAAGGGAGTTTATTGCGATCTTGTGGAGCTGGTGGCTTTGGTGTGGTCAGGTCTTCCTTGAGAATTAGCTTTATTCAAATTTTAAAAGTTTGGCTACTAAGGATTCTATAAATTAAGTTTTATTTCTTTTCTTTATAGTTTGATTAATTGTAATTGGGAAAAAAAAAAGGAGGAAAAGGAAAACCTACATTTGTGCATTATTTGTAGGAATTTTTTATCTGTTGCGTTATAAGTGATCAATGCAAGACATAGCCAAAATGTACATGATTCTCACTTCAACATATAATTCTCTTATTTATGTGTTTCGATTACGTCATATAAATATACATAATCAACTTCGATATGATTATGGTAATTGCAAGATTGTGGTAATTGATTTTCTTATTTCCTAATTCTATGCCCAAGAAAAATATGAAGTAGAATATCCTCTACTACGGAAAGTGCATCTACCATTGCGGGTTGTGGCCAATAACTCTTCGAAGAAGGCCAAATTGGAAATGTTCATGATAAGATATTGTCACAATTAGATTTTGGACGGCCTAAATATCTCGTGAATGAGACGGGTTCAGAATAGGATTTTTCATATGACTTGAAGATTTTGTTACCTCCTGATCGTATGTTAGTCTTTGTCCTGACTCGCACGGTTTATTTGATTCGAAAAGGGCTATCAGTTTTGGAAAAGTTTTAGAGTTTCCATTTGACAATTGAGGTGTGTCAAGACACCAAAAAGTGTGTTTTGTAAAACATGATATGCAAGTTTGAAAAGGTTCCAATCAATTTGAAAAGGCATTTATAGTGTTTTTTTTTTAAGGCCCTTGATGATTTGACTCCATGTTAGTCTGTGTAATTAGGTCTAGGCTTGGGGATCTTATTACGTGTTGGGAAGTGCATGTGTTTTAAGCATAAACACCCAATCTCGCCCAAAATTGGCATCACCTCTGCTCTAGAAACCTATTTTCTAGTGTCTATCAAATTCATCATCATCATTATCATCATTGTGCCTGTGCACATGCATCATGTCAATTCTATGCAGTTGAGAATGATTTTGCTTTTATGTTGTCGTGCCCTAGTTTTCGCACTCGAGCGTGGGAAATACACTCGATACTCTTTCGTTAGAACTCATCCTCCTAGAAGGATGACTGCGACTAGGTTTGAATTATAAATTGTTCTGAATAAGGGATTTTGAAAAACGATTTGGAATTGCCACCAAACTTTGTTAAGGTAAGTTAAGTCACTTAAAACTAAGTACAATCCGAAGATTAAATTTAGGATTTGGAAAAATTAGAATAAACTCCCTTTTGAGATGGTTTTTAAGAAAACAGGTTGTTTGGTAACCTTTGGAAAGATTTAAGCCCTTTTTTTTTTAAAAAAAATAACTCCATTTTGGTCTTTGAAATAGAAATCTATGGTTTAGTGGTTGGTTACGTATATGGAAGATGCACTAGGCTATCACCCTATCCCGCCCTTGCGGTATCTACATATTTATTTACCCTAGGTTCACTCATTTAGAATCTTCGTTTACTAAATGTCCAATTATATCCACTTTGAGAATTTTAGAAAGAGGTTTGTGTCATTACTTTAGAGATGATGTGATGCATGATGTGCAAGTGCAAGAATAGAATTTAAATTTGAAGAGAGATTTTGAACAAGGAAATTGAAATTTTAAAAAAGGTTGTGATTGCACCCATGAAGGTTGCCTACATGTCCCTTTGTTAGGAATCAGGTCAGTCGTAATTCAGATTCAGAGTGCGATTGAAAATAAACACTTTGGGGTCTTGTTTGATTTGAAAAGACACCTTATGGCATTTGAAAAGTTTGACTTGAAAATATTTGATTTGAACTTTGACTGGAAGATTTGAAATTGAACTTTGATTTAAAATCGACCTTGATTTGAAATTGAACTTGGGATTGACTTTGCAATAAAACATGAATTTGAAATAGAACTTGGATTTGTTTTGGAAAGTTTGAATTGAACTTTGAAATCATTTTGACTTGAATTGGGGTTTGAAAACCATCTTGATTTACTTAGATTTAGAAAGGAGTTAAACCTTCCAAACTCAGGGTTAAGGTTGAATTAAGGTTTAGGCATCCTAGGACTTAGGTAACCTAAGGTTTAAACATGCACTTAAAAAGTTTGATTTTAGAAAGCATAATTTTAGAAAGTTTGAAAAAGACTTGATTTGATTTAGAAATATTGGATTTTGAAAATTTTATAATGTTAGAATTTGGAAAGTTTGAACTTAGGAAGACTTTGAATTAGGAAAGTTCTATTTAGGAAAGTTTTCGTTTTAAGAAAGATTTATTTTGGAAAGATTTGATCTAGGAAATGTTTGAATTAAAAAAGGTTTGAATTTAAAATTTGGAAAGTCAGAATTTGGAAAGATTTGATTTAAAAAAAATTGAATTTGGAAGATTGAGTTTGAAAAGGTTTGACTTAGGTTTGAGCTAACTTGGGGTTTAAGCAGTCCTAGGATCTAAGATTTATGCAATGAACTTGAGTTGGAAAGATTAAATTTCAATTAATAAAGGAAAGTTTTGTTTTTTTAAAAGTTTGCAAAGGGAAGGTTTGGAAATTAGGAAATATTGACATTAGGAAAAATTAGAATTAGGAAATATTTGATTTCTATTTCTTAAAATAGAAGATTGTATTTTATTTCTAGAAATGGGATATTTGATTTGGTTTCCGATTTGGACAAGATTTGATTTAACTTGAAATTAGAAAGCTTTAGTTTTGGAAATCTATTATTTTATGAGACTTTGAAATTCGAAAATCTATGATTTTATGTTAAACTTGAATTTGGAAATCTATGATTTCATATAAAAAAAATGGTTTTGGAAATCTATGATTTGATACAAATAGAAAGCTATGCTTTTATGTGGGGAGACTAGGGTTTTGACTTAGACTTCAAGACTCGTTGGAAAGTAAATTTTTGAGAAGAATTTTTAGGAAGGGGATTTGCAAAACTATTTAAAAAGGTTTGAATATAGATTTTTGAAAGTCTCTAAAATATCTCACTTTTCTAAAACGAATCTAATTATGAGAAGACTAGAACCATTCTAGGGTTGTAATTTTGAAAATAATTAGGGTTTGAAACCCTAAAATGGACCTCGATGGTCTCATTGAACGTTACACTTTCTTAAAACAACCCTAACCGTGGAATGGTTAGAATCATCTTAAGGCTGTGGTTTTGAAAACATGTTTGAAAATAACTTTTTCGAATATAAGTTTTGACGAAAGCTTTTGAACATGATATTGAATGCAATGTACGAACACAATAACCACAACGTAATAGGGACATGAGCATACAAGGCTAGGTTTCACCACATAAACAAGGGGGCCAGACCTACACTGTTTTAGGTTAAACTTGAATAAAGTCCTCGACAGAGTGACCTCCTCCAAGGCCTTCCTAGGCATGGACCAAGAGATCCCTTGTTTCAAGTGTGCAAAGAGAAAGGGGAGAAGATGAGGATTAAAATAGAGAACAGTCCAAGTGGACTAGGAGAGAGAAGAGAAAGGGGGAGAACATAACTTCAAAGAGAAACCCTACCTTGCCTTCAATCTTCTTCAACCTTCAATGGAAGCTTTGTCTTGGACTGAAGAAGCCTTCAAGAGCTTTAAAAAAGCTAGAAATGGCCTTCAATGGAGCTTGGGGGCTAGGGTTAGAAGTGTATAGACTAGGGTTTGAGTGTAGGAAGCTAAAGGGGCTAAAGCCTTTGAGAGAACTAGGGTTTGTTGGGGAAACTTGAAGTCTGTTTTTAGAGAGACAGAGTTTGGAGCTATTCTTCTGTCGCGCCCAGATTTTTCGCACTCGAGGAATACATACACAAGCGAGAAAAATATTGTACTCTCTCGTTAGAACTCACCCCTCTAGAAGAATGAGTGTGACTATGTTTAAATTGAAAATAGATTTGAATAAAGGGCTTTTAGAAAAGATTTTGAGTCGCCATCTAACTTGATTAAGGTGAGTTAGGTTACCTAAAAACTAAGAATAATCCGAAAACTACACTTAGGGTTTTGGAAAACAATTTTGAAAATACCACCTCAAGAGAGGGTTTTTAAGAAAACAAGTTGTTTGGCAACCTTTGGAAAACATTTAGCCCTTTTTTGAAAATAACTCTGTTTTGGTCTTTTGAAAATAGTGATCTAGGTTTGGAGGTTGGTTATGTGTAGGGAAGACGCACTAAGCCATCACTCTACCCCGCCCATTTGGTACCTACATGTCAATCTACCCTAGATTCACCTATGAGAGTCTTCAACTAACAAATGTTCAATCCTATCCACTTTAGAAAATAATGTTTAGAAAAAACATGATACATGATATGCAAGTGCAAGAAAAGAGACTTGATTTGGAAATAGATTTGAAAAGAAGAATTTGATTTGATTTTAAAAGGGAGATTTGAAAGGGATAGATTTGAAATTGGAAAGTTTAAAAAATTAGAAATAGAGATTTGAAAATAGATTTGTGGAATTAGAAACTTGAAATGGATATGGAATTGGAGATTTGAAAAAGATTGTAGAATTGAAAATTTGAAAAATAGTGTAGAATTTAAGATTTGAAAAATGTGGAGACCGCACTCATGAGGGTTGCCTACGTATCTTTTTGGAGGAATCAGGTCAGTCGTAGTTCAAATAAGAGTCCGATAGAAAATAAAAGGTATGATTGGAAGAGAGTTGAAGTTGGAATTGGAATTGGAATTGGAAGAATAGGAAATTTGAACTTTGATTTGAAGATTTGAAAGATTGGTTTTGAAAGACTTGGTTTTAGGACCTAGACTTAGGAACTTAGAAAAGAAGGATTGGACTTGACTTGGAAAGATTTTAGAAAAGATTTGACTCGAATGTTGGACTTGGAAGATTTGGAAAGATTGGATTTAGGAAATGTTCGAATTAGGAAATGTTCAAATTAGGAAAGTGTCATTTTAGGAAAGTTTCATTTTGGGAAAGTTTCATTTTAGGAAAGCTTTCGAGTTAGGAAAGGCTTCGAAATTAGGAAAGGTTTCGTAATTGGGAAAGGTTTCGTTTTAAGAACGTATTGAAATTGGAAAGTTTTGAATTTAGATTGTTTTGAAATAGGGAAGTTTTGAAAGTTGGAAAGTTTTAACATTTAAGTAAGATTCACCTTAAGAAAGTTTCAATTTAGAAATGTTTTAACTTAGGAAAGTTTCAAATTTAGAAAGTTTTGGAATTTGGAAAGTTTAGAATTTTAGAAAGATTTTAAATTATGAAAGATTTGAATTTAGAAAGCTTTAGGAAGTTTAGGGTTTTTGGAAGATTCAAAGTTTGAGTTTTAGAAAGATTTGAAAATCTAAACCCAAAAGTTGAAATTTGGAAAGGATGTGGAATTAAGAAAGGTTGGAATTAGGAAAGGTTTAGATTTGGAAAGATTTGAAGTTTAGGAAAGTTTAGAACTTAGAAAGTTTTAGAGTTTGAGTTTTAGAAAACCTTGAGATTAGGAAAGGTCGAGTTTAGGAAAGATTTGAAAACTTAGATTTGGAAAGTTAAGATTTGGAAAGGGATAGAATTAGGAAACGGTTGAATTAGGAAAGATGTGGAAATTGAGTTTAAAAATTTGGGAAAGATTTTATGTTCAAGTTTTGAAAACTTAGGATTTAGGAAAGTAGAAGATTAGGAAAGAGTTGAATTAAGAAAGATTTGGATTAGGAAGGGATTGGATTTTGTTTCTTAAAGAGAAAATTTGATTTTGTTTCAAAAAACGAAGGATTGGATCTAGTTTCCTAATTGGGAAGATGGGATTTGGTTTTCTAAATGGAAGATTTGATTTGACATAAATTTAGAAGGGGCAGTTTTAGAAACCCTAGATTTGGAAGACTATAGTTTTGAAGTAGAAAAGTAGATTTTGGAAACCTAGGTTTTAAGGCAAGTTTGAAAACCATGTTTTTGGGAAAGAAATTAGGGCTTCCTAATTGTTAACTCTAAGGCTTGACTTGAACTCTAAGGAAAGGGATTTTTGGAAAGTGCGCTTTTGGAAACAAAGATTTTTAGAAGGGAATCCTAGAGAGGAGTTTTTGGAAAGTGAATTTGAAGATAGAGTTTTTGGAAAGAGATTTTAAAAAGGAAAGAGTTTTTGGAAAGTATGTCTTTGGAAATGAGTTTTTAGAAGGAAAATCCTAGAGGGGAGTTTCTAGAAGGAAGATTTTAGGAAGAGAGTTTTTAGAAAGATTTTTAGGGAGCGTTTTTAGAAAGTGGATTTTGGGGAGAGGATTTTGGAAAGGAGTTGAAAAAGGGAGTTTTGAAAAATAGATTTTTGTAGGGAGTTTTTGAAAACAACTTTGGAAAGGAGAGTTTTAGGAAAGTATGGGAAAAGAGATTTTTAGGAAAAGAGACTTTTGAAATGAGAGTTTTTAGAAGGTATAAAAATGTCTCACTTTCCAAAAGCGATTCTAACCATAAGAAGGCCAGAACCACTTTAGGAAAGTGGTTTTGAAAACAAGGAGTCGAAATATAGACCATATTGGTCTTCTTTAAATGTAACATTTTCCTAAAGCAACCCTAGCTATGGAAAGGCTAGAATCACCCTAGGATTGTGATTTTGAAAACAAGTTTTGAAAAAGAAGATTTTGATGTAATTTTGAAAACAAGTTTAATGCAAACTTTGAAAACGAGTTTGAAAATGATTTTTGGAAGATGCAAGATCATGATATGCACAATGCAAGTTTGGGGTTGTGAATATACAAGGTTAAGGCTTCACCACATAATCAACAGGGCTGAACCCACGTGGTCTCCGGTTAGCCTAAAGGAAAGCCCCTGACACGGTGACCCTCCAATAATCTAATCCTACACATGGACCGGGAGTCCCCTTGTTTCAAGCATGCAAAGAAAGGGGGAAAAAGAGATGGGGGATTAAAATAGAGAAAACCCAAGTGGGTAAGGAGAGAGAAGAGAGAGGGGGAAGTGTAGAAATTTAAATAGAAAGCCTACATTGTGTCTTTTTTATTTTGCTTGGCTTTGTGCGTCTTGCTTTCTTCGGTCTTCGCTTCACTTCAGTCTTGATCTTTGAGGACTCGTCTTCGGTCTTCAAATCTTCGTAGTTGCAGCAATCCAAGTCTTCAATGGAGGGTTGGAAGCTAGTGTTTATGTGTGTAGGGGTGTGTATGAGTGTATATAAGGCTTAGGGTTTGTGTATGGTGGCTAGGGTTTGGAAAACCTAGGGAAGCTATGGTTTTGGGAGTGTACGAGCCCGGTGTATCAAAAATTAGGGTTTTTAGACTGATTTTTCGGACCTCTTTCACGCTAGAAGAGGCTCTGTATTTATAGAGGTTGGATAGACCTGACGCCTGTTGTGGTGGCGCCAAGCCAAAAATGCTTCTAGCGCCACTAGAAGTGGTGCCAGGCCAAATATTGGCTTGGTGCCACTAGTAGTGGCGCCAGTCAATTAGGAAACTATTAAGGTCGACAAGCACCATATCTTTGACTAGATTTAGGCGCCTGTACTAGTGACTACCATGCAATTTTTAGCATGGCTTCACTAGGAGTGACTCCAGAAAGTCCGGGAAGGAGTTTGGGAAACCGGGAATGACTCGGAAGGCCAGAAAAAGGGTAGGAACACTTAGAATAGTATCCTTGGAGGTATTTGACTTGAAAAATGAAGATAGGATGTATTGAAAGGATTTGACCAGGCCATTAGGGGCAAAACGGTCAATCGGGTTGGAAAGCTGCCGGGACGGACTCGGACTGTCCTAGAAGAAGACTCGAGATTTGGAAACATTATTCAAAATGTTCCCAAATGTTTCCAGTTTGATACTTAGAGCCGGTGTGGTCGAAAAAGCCGACCGGCCTTCTAGGGGCAAAATAGTCATTTTGTACCGGGTTTGCCGGAATTGACTTATAATGACCTGGAAAGGTAGAGGAAGGTTGAGAATACTATAAGATGCAATCTCAGGAGGTTACCAGTTTGATACCCAGAGCCGGTGTGGTTCCCGGGGCGTTTGGATGCCTAAGGGTGAAATGGTAATCTTGACCAAAAAGTCCGGAATTGGCTCGAAACTGACTAGAAGACACCTAATCATGCCAGATTTCCTTTAAGACAATCTTGGAAGGTTGGACTTACCGTCCTGAAGACTCAAATGCGTTCTCGAGAAACATGCCGGAAAAGGCCCAAGGGACAGTTTGGTCATTTTTCACCGAAGTGGGCTAGCAGGCACCAGTGTTGACCTGGGTTTTGGGTGTTTCCGCTACTTTGACGGCGGTCGCGTGATACAGGGGTTTGTTGGCAATTCCCTATATCGACCTGCTTACGAGTATTTCCACTACTCTAACGGTTGTGATGTTTGTGAGTATTTGCGCTACTCTGACGGTTCGCAATCATTCCCAAGACTGCCTAATCTTGGGAAGCTATTAAAGGGACTTAGCGCCTGAGAAGTCAACTTTCTCCGAAGGCGTGCCTAAACAGACATTTCTGCATTGGCGGGCTAGCAGGCACCAAAAGTGGACCGTTCTACCATCTAAGGGACTTGGGGTCTCGTCCCGGTCGACAGGTTTAAAGGGCCTTACCGTTCTGAAGAGGTTTTCTTCGAAAAACATGTCGGACCGTCTCAAGGAATCAACTGTCTCGAGAGAGGGATTGGAATTGGAAAGGGGTTTTATCGTCTTCAGAAAGACGAGCCCGATTGGAGTAGATTTACTGTCTCGACGAATCAACTGTCTCGAGAGAGGGATTGGAATTGGAAATGGGTCTTATTGTCTTTGGAAAGACGTGCCTGATTTGGAATTGGAAAGGGGACTTACCGTCTTCGAAAAGACGTGCCTAATTTGGAATAGATTTACCGTCTCGAGGAATCAACTGTCTCGAGAGAGGGATTGGAATTGGAATTGGAAAGGAATTGATAAGTGGTTTTACCGTCTTCGAAAATACGTGCTTGATTCGAAATTTGGAAAGAATAATGCCCCTAAGGGCATTTTGGTCATTTTGCTTCTCTTTGGGCATGGTGGGGCCGGCGAAGCGATGAATTGACAGGATTAAATTTAGAGAGTTGATTTCAATTGGAATACGTCCATATTGACTTGAGTACAAGTCTGGACAGAGTGTAGACTGCCGAGCGGTCAAAAATAGGGTGCTTACATATTCCGATCCAGAATATGCAAAGTGTGGCCTATATTTATAGGCAGCCAAAAATGGTTCTGGCGCTTGTTGTAGTGGCTCAAGTCCAAAATTTGGCTTAGCGCCACTACTAGTGGCACCAACCTCTTAGGAAAGTTGTTAAGGTCAATAAGAAACAGATCTTTGACTCTTGGGATGCAAGGTAGAAGATTTGGGTGCCTGTCCTAGTGACTACCATGAAATTTTTGGCCTGCTCTACTAGGAGTGACTTTCAAAAGTTCGAGAATGATCCAAAAGGTTTTGAGTGGCAAAACTCAGTTGGGAATGGATGGGAACTCCTAAAAGAGTGCTGCAAAGGTAATCGGGTTAACAACTAGAGCCAGAGTAGTTGAAAAGGGTGAACGGCCCACCACGGGCAAAAAAATTATTTGATTCAAGGAACACCAGAATCGATCTGAGGTTGACCGTGAGAAGACTCTAAGGTTGAAAAAACTATTAGGAGTACTATAAGAGATTGCTATTTTGATACCCAAAACTGGTGTGGTTGGAAAAAATGACCGGCCCACCTGGGGCAAAATGGTTATTTCGCACCGGGCTTATCAGAATGGACTCAGAATGGTTTGAAAAGGTTCTGGAAGGTTGAGAATACTGTTAGAAGTATCTTTAAAAGGTAACTTGTTTGATACCTAGAGCTAGTATGGTTCTTGGAGGCGATTAGATGTCTAAGGGCAAAATGATCATTTTGACTGGATGTTCTCAGAATTGATTCAAAACTGACTGGAAGGCACTAGAATATGCTAGATTGGCATTGGGACAATCTTGGAAGGGTGAACTTACCGGCTTTGAGGTCTTAGATACCTTCTTGAGAAGTGCATTAGTGGGGCTTGTAGGGGCATTTTGGTTATTTTTCATTGAAATAGGGTAGCAGGTACTAGTGTTGACTTGGGTTTTGATTGTTTCTGTCACTCTGACGGTGTGTGATGAGTTGGTTTCCAAAGGTATTCCATCCTTTTATAAACGTGCCATGGCCAAAAGGCGTGTTCATTCCTGTGATATAGGGAGTTTGTTGACATTCTCGATATTGACCTGTTTACGAGTGTTTCAATCACTTTGATAGTTGCAATGGTTGTTGTCGTGCCCAGATTTTTCGTACTCGAGGAATACACACACAAGCGAGAAAAACACTGTACTCTCTCATTAGAACTCATCATCCTAGAAGATTGAGTGCGACTAGGTTTGAATTGAAAATAGATTTAAATAAAGGGCTTTTGGAAAACAATTTGGAGTCGCCACGTAAATTGATTAAGGTGAGTTAGGTTACCTAAAAACTAAACACAATCCGAAGACTACACTTAGGGTTTTTAGAAAACGATTTTGGAAAACATCTTCAAGAGAGGGTTTTTAAGAAAACAAGTTGTTTGGCAACCTTTAGAAAACATTTAAGCCTTTTTTGAAAATAACTCCATTTTTGGTCTTTTGAAAACAGTGATCCTAGGTTCGGAGGTTGGTTACGTGTAGGGAAGACGCACTAAGCCATCACCCTATCCACCCTTGCGGTACCTATATGTCTATTTACCCTAGATTCACCTATGAGAGTCTTCAACTGACAAATGTTCAATCCTATCCACTTTAGAAAAAGAATGTTTTAAAAGAATGATGCATGATATGCAAGTGTAAGAAAAGAGAGTTGGAAATAGATTTGAAAAGAAATTAATTTGTTTTTAGGAAAAGATTTCAAAAGATTGAAATTGGAAAGTTTTGGAAATTGGAAATAGAAATTTGGAAATAGAAACTTGGAATTAGAAAAATAGATTAAGGAAATGGAGATTTGAAAAAGGTTGTGAAAGTAGAAACTTGAAAAGGGTTGTGACCGTACCCATGAGGGTTGCCTACGTATCCTTTTGGAGGAATCAGGTCAGTCGTAGTTCGGACAAGAGTCCGATAGAAGATAGAAGATTTGATTGGAAAAAGAAATTGAATTGGACTTTGGATTGGATTTGAATTTAGAATAGAAGATTGGAATTTGAAATGGAAGAATAGAGACCCTAGACCTAGGAAAATAAGATTTAGAAAGGACATGAGATTAAGAAAGACTTGACTCGAATGTTGGACTTGGAAGATCGAAGAAAGATTGGATTTAGGAAGGGTTGGAATTAGGAAAAGTCTAATTTAGGAAATTTTCAAAATAGGAAAGTGTCATTTTTGGAAGGTTTCACTTTAAGAAAGTTTCATTTTAAGAAAGTTTTCAAATTAGGAAAGTTTTGAGTAGGGAAGTTTTGAAAGTTGGGAAGTTTAGAATTTAGAAAGTTTTAGATTTGGAAAAGATTTGAAGTTTAGAGAAGTTTAGAATTTTAGAAAGATTCAAAATTTCAGTTTTAGAAATTCTTGAAATTAGGAAAGGTTTTGAGTTTAAGAAGGGTTTGAAAACTTAGATTTGGAAAGTTAAGAGGGGTTGGGGCCCCTCTTATGAAATGAATTGATGTGCATGCCATGAGTCCTTAGGGTTACATGGGAACCCTTAGGGTTTAGGTAGGTTTAATGCAAGGGAGAGTGAACTAAGTGTCACTCTCTTTGGGTTAATGCAGTGACTTGAGTTACTTGGAACTCTCGTCTTGACATGGAATATAGAATGCGTGAAAATGGATGCATAGAGTATAAAGAGAATATAGTTAAAGTACAGATGCATATATGAGCAATTAGATAGTCATTATAACAATAAGAATATAGTCATTATAACAATAGGAATAGACAGGTATAAATGAAAATAAGAGCAATCGGCTTTTCCTCCACGGTTTTGGAAAACGGTGCTCGTGTCTTAAATTCGGCAGAGGTTCGGCTATACATGGTGTCAAAATGAGCATGAGGTTGAGGGTTGACTAATGCGTCCTAAAAAGGCTTGGTCCCCGGATCTTCAAACCTAGGCCCACTCCCCGAGGTGGTGCCATGATTGGTTGGTGATCCGAGCGGGGGAACCATCAAGAGGCCGTAGGCGAAGAAACTGACCCAGTCTCTTGCCCACAACCAATATACCGTTCCTCCTTTCTAACTAGAAAGAACATATCAGGGTAAAATGCAAGTATGCAGAATGCAGGTGCACATGCAGTGTGTGTGTGATTTTTGAAAGCGGAGGAAAGAGCCCAACAACTCCCATCCATCCTGTTCATCAAACTTATGTATGGCAGTTAAAATAATATTGCAAATAAAAGTGCACCTACGAAACAAAGATGCAAAAGTTAGTATGTGGATGACAAACTTAATACAAGATAATATGAATAAATGTATGTTTTTTTTAAATACAATTTTGAAAGTTTGGTTTTGAAAATTTAAAGTGAATAGGATTGAACAAGTTAATTGAAGACTCTACATGGGTGAAGGATAAAAAGACATGACTACGATCTAACCCTCTAAGTGTCCCCAGTGGAGTCGCCAGCTGTCGCGCCCAGATTTTTCGCACTCGAGGAATACACACACAAGCGGAAAAAACACTGTACTCTCTTGTTAGAACTCATCCTCCTAGAAGAATGAGTGCGACTAGGTTTGAATTGAAAATGGATTTGAATAAAGGGCTTTTGGAAAACAATTTGGATTCGCCACCTAACTTGATTAAGGTGAGTTAGGTCACCTAAAAACTAAGCATAATTTGAAGACTACAGTTAGGGTTTTTGGAAAACGATTTTGGAAAACATCCTCAAGAGAGGGTTTTTAAGAAAACAGGTTGTTTGGCAACCTTTAGAAAACATTTAAGCCCTTTTTGAAAATAACTCCATTTTTGGTCTTTCGAAAACAGTGATCCTAAGTTCAGAGGTTGGTTACGTGTAGGGAAGACGCAATAAGCCATCACCCTACCCCGCCCTTGCGGTACCTACATGTCTATTTATCCTAGATTCACCTATGAGAGTCTTCAACTAAAATGTCAATCTTGTCCACTTTAAAAAAAGAATGTTTTAAAAGAATGATGCATGATATGCAAGTGTAAGAAAAGAGAGTTGGAAAATAGATTTGGAAATAGATTTGAAAAGAAATTGATTTGTTTTTAGAAAGAGATTTGAAAAGATTGAAATTGGAAAGTTTTGGAAATTGAAAATAGAGATTTGGAAATAGAAACTTGGAATTAGAAAAATAGATTAAGGAAATGGAGATTTGAAAAAGGTTGTGGAAGTAGAAACTTGAAAAAGGTTATGACCGTACCCATGAGGGTTGCCTACGTATCCTTTTGGAGGAATCAGGTCAGTCGTAGTTCGGACAAGAATCCGATAGAAGATAGAAGATTTAATTGGAAAAAGAAATTGAATTGGAATTTGGATTGGATTTGAATTTAGAATAGAAGATTGGAATTTGAAATGGAAGAATAGAGACCCTAGACCTAGGAAGATAGGATTTAGAAAGGACTCGAGATTAAGAAAGATTTGACTCGAATGTTGGACTAGGAAGATCGAAGAAAGATTGGATTTAGAAAGGGTTTGAATTAGGAAAAGTCCGATTTAGGAAAATTTCAAAATAGGAAAGTGTCATTTTTGAAAGGTTTCGCTTTAGGAAAGTTTTAATTTAGGAAAGTATTTTTTTAGGAAAGTTTCATTTTAAGAAAGTTTTCGAATTAGGAAAGTTTTGAAATTGGAAAGTTTTGAATAGGGAAGTTTTGAAAGTTGGGAAGTTTAGAATTTAGAAGTTTCAAATTTAGAAAGTTTTAGATTTGGAAAGATTTGAAGTTTAGGGAAGTTTAGAATTTTAGAAAGATTCAAAGTTTGAGTTTTAGAAATTCTTGAAATTAGGAAAGGTTTTGAGTTTAAGAAGGGTTTGAAAACTTAGATTTGGAAAGTTAAGATTTGGAAAGGGATGGAATTAAGAAATGTTTGAAAGCTTAAAGTTTAAGGAAAGATTTAAAAGTTTACGTTTAGGAAACTTAAGGTTTAAGAAAGTACTAGATTAAGAAGGAGTTGAATTAGGAAAGACTTGGGTTTGGAAGGATTGAGATTCCTATTTCTTAAAGCAAGAGATTGGATTTTGTTTCTAAAAAATAGATTTTATTTTATTTTCAAAAATAGAGGATAGGATCTAGTTTCCTAAATGGGGAGATTGGATTTGGTTTCCTAAAGGGAAGATTGAATTTGACATGAATTTGGAAAGTTGGAGTTTTTAGAAACCCTAGTTTTGGGAAAACTATAGTTTTGACGTAGAAAAGAGGTTTTAAAAATATATATAATTTTGATGTAGAAAATAAGAGGTTTTGAAAACCTAGATTTTGAAGCCAAAATAAGGGATTGGAAATCATGTTTTTGGGAACGAAAATTGGGGTTTCCTAACCGTTGGCTATAAGGTTTAACTTGGACTCTAAGGAAAGAGTTTTTGGAAAGTGAGTTTTTAGAAAGGGAGATTTTTGGAAGGAAATCCTAGAGAGGAATTTCTAGAAAGTGAATTTTGAAAAGAGAGAGTTTTTGGAAAGAAATCCTAGTGAGGAGTTTTTAGAAAGTGAATTTGAGAGGAGTTTTAGAAAAAAGACTTTGGAAGAAGCTTTTAGGAAAGAGTTTTTAGGAAAGAGATTTAGGGAGAGAGTTTTCTAAGAAGGACACCTAGGGAGTGTTTTTAGGAAAGGAATTTTGAAGAGAGTGTTTTAGAAAGGAGTTGAAAAGGAAGTTTTTGAAAACGGTTTTTGGGAGGGAGTTTTTAGAAAACAATTTTGGAAAGAAGAGTGTTTGGAAAGCATGTTGAAAAAGAAGAGGGTTTTAGAAAGAGAGACTTTTGAAAAGAGGGTTTTCGGAAAGTATAAAAAATGTCTCACTTTCCTAAAGCGATTCTAACCATAAGAAGGCTAGAACCACTTTAAGAAAGTGGTTTTGAAAACAACAAGGAATTGAAAATATAGACCATATTGGTCACTTTAAATGTAACTCTTTCCTTAAGCAACCATAGCCATGGAAAGGCTAGAATCACCCCAGGATTGTGATTTTGAAAACAAGTTTTGAAAAAGAAGATTTTGATACAATTTTGAAGACAAGTTTAATGCAAGTTTTGCAAACGTGTTTGAAAATGATTTTTAGAAGAATGCAAGATCATGATATGCATGATGCAAATTGGGGTCGTGAACATACAAGATTAAGGCTTCACCACATAATTAAGGGGGCCGAACCCACGTGGTCTCCGGTTAGACTAAAAGAAAGCCCCCGACACGGTGACTCTCCAATAGCCTAATCCTACGCATGGACCGGGAATTCCCTTATTTCAAGCATGCAAGAAAGGGGAGAAGAAGATGGGGGATTAAAATAGAAGAAAACTCAAGTGGGTTAGGAGAGAGAAGAGAGGGGGGAAGATGCGTAAACGTAAATAAGAAGCCTACCTTGTGTCTTCTTTATTTTGCTTAGCTTTGCGTGCTTTGCTTTGCTTGTCTTGATTTGGTCTTCACTTCAGTCTTCGAGGGTTTGTCTTCGATCTTCAAAACTTCGTAGTTGCAGCAATCTAAGTCTTCAATGGAGGGTTGGAGGCTAGTGTATAAGTGTATAAGAGTGTGTGAGTGTATATGAGGCGAGGATTTGTGTATGGAAGCTAGGATTTGGAAAACCTAAAGGAGACTAGGGTTTTGGGAAGCTATGAGCTCTGTATATCAAAAAGTAGGATTTTTAGACTGAGTTTGCGGACCTCTTTCACGTTAGATGAGGCTCTGTATTTATAGAGAGAGGAAGGACCTAGCGCCTGTTGGAGTGGCACCAGAGCAAATTTCCTCTTAGCGCCACTCCAGGCCATTTTTTGGCTTGGCGCAACGACTAGTGGTGCCAGTAACTTAGGAAAGTTCATTAATTTGGCAAGCAACGTATCTTGAGAAGATTTGGGCGCCTGTACTAGTAACTACCATGCAATTTTTAGCCTAGCTTCACTAGGAGTGACTTCGGAAAGCCCGGAAAGGACTTAAGGGACCGGGAATGACCCGAAAGGTTGGAAAAGGATAGAAACACTTAAAACAGTGTCCCGGAGGTAGTGGACTTGAAAAAGGATGACATGATTTGTAGAAAGGGTTGACCAGGCCATTAGGGGCAAAATAGTCAACTGGATCAGAAAGCTGCTGGGCCAGACTCAGAATGTCTCGGAAGAAGACTCTATATTTAGAAATATTATTTAGAATGTTCCCAAAGGCTACCGGCTTAATACCCAGAGCCGGTGTGGTCGGAAAAGGCAACCGGCCCACTAAGGACAAAGTGGTCATTTTACACCCGGTTTACTGGAACTGAGTCGGAATGATCTGGAAAGATAAAAGAAGGTCGAGAATACTACAAGAAGCATTCTTGAGAGGTTACTGGTTTGATACCTAGAGCCGGTGTGGTCCCCGGAGCGTTTGAATGCCTAGGGGTAAAATGGTCATCTTGACCGAAAAGTCTCGGAATTGGCCTGAAACTAACTAGAAGGCACCTAATCACATCGGATTGATTTTAAGACAATCTTGGAAGGGTGGACTTACCATTTTGAGGACTTAGGTTTGTTCTCGAGAAACGTGCCAGAAAATGGCCCTAGGGGTAGTTTGGTCATTTTTCACTGAAGTGGACTAGCAGGCACTAGTGTTAACCTGAGTTTTGAGTGTTTCCGCCACCCTAACGGCGGTCTCGTGATACTGGGGTTTGTTGGCAATTCCCTATATCGACTTGTTTGTGAATATTTCTGCTACTCTAACGGTTGCGATGTTTACGAGTACTTCCACTACTTTGACGGTTCGCGATCATTCCCGAGACTGCTTGATCTCGGGAAGCTACTAAAGGGAATTAGCGCCTGAGAAGTCAAATTTTTAGGAAGGCATGCCAAAATGGACATTTTTGCATTGGGGGGCTAGTAGGCGCCAATGGTGGACCGTTCTACCATTTAGGGGACTTGGGGTCTCGTCCCGGTTGACAGGTTTAAAGGGGACTTACCTTTTTCGGAAAGACGTGCCTGTTGAAATTGGAAAGGGGTCTTATCATCTTCGGAAAGACGTGCTTCTTATAAAATTGGAAAGGTGACTTACCGTCTTCAGAAAGATACGCCTAATTTGTAATTGGAAAGGGGACTTATCGTCTTCGGAAAGACGTGCCTGATTTGGAATTGGAAAGGGGACTTACCGTCTTCAGAAAGACGTGCCTGATGTGGAATTGGAGAGGGGACTTACCTTCTTCGGAAAGACATGCCTGATTTGGAATTGGACCGAATAATGCCCCACTAAGGGCATTTTGGTCATTTTGTCTCTATTTGGGCATGGTGGGCCTGTGAAGCGATGGATAGACGGGATTAGACTTAAAGAGTTGATTTGACACAAAATATATCTGCATTGACTTGAATACAAGTCTGGACGAACTGTAGACTGTCGAGCGGTCAAAAATGGGGTGCTTACAGTTGTAAGTGTTTCCATCACTCTGATGGTGTGTGTTCATTCCAGAGACTGCCTGATCTTGGAAAACTATTGGATGGTCTTAAAGCCTCGGGGACTTAGATACTTTCCTAATCAATATGCTGAATAACAGACATTCTATGTTGGTGGGTTGAAATACAAACTTGCCGTCTTTAAAAAGACATGCCAATTGAAATTGGACCAAGTAATACCCCAATGAAATTTTGGTCATTTTGCCTTTATAGGGCCTGGAGGGCCCGTAAAGCGGTTGATTAACTAGATAGAGTCTAAAAAGCCGATTTGGGCTTGAACGTGTCTGTGTCAGTTTGAATGTGAGTTCGGTCGAGCCGGAGATTACCGAGCGAGCAAAAAATGGGGTGTTTACATATTTGTATGCTATGTGTGGGTGTTCATGTGTAGTGAATGCACAAATGCTGACAACATAATTGTTATGCTGCTTATGGAAGTAATATGAATGCAATGCATGGCGGGCTTGTGAAGTGGTTGATTAATTGGATAGAGTTTGGAAAGCCGATTTAGGCTTGAATGTGTCTGTGTCGGTTTGAATGTGAGTTTGGTCAAGCTAGAAATTACTGAGCAGGCGAAAAATGGGGTGCTTACATATGTGTATGCTATGTGCGGGTGTGCATATATAGTGAATGCATAAATGCTGGCAACATAATTGCTATTGCTGCTTATGGATGCAATATGAATGCAATGCTATTGTTTTGAAATTAGAATTTGCCCGATTTTAAAAGACTTCTCTCTCCTTTGGAGGAGGTTTTGAAATGCTATTCCACTTAAGGAGCAAAAATGTTGATGCCATGATGAGTTTTGACTGAGCTTGAAAAAAGAATTCAATCTGCCTAAGTTTTCTAACTGAATAAGGCCAAATGTAGTTTGAACTGACTTTGAATGACATAGGTATTTGAACCCGTTGTGATGGATATGGTTTTCTATCCTTCGGGCAAATGGCTATTAATGGTTCCCCGCTCCTTAGAGAAAAGGTGACCAAGACTGAAATGAGAACTTAAACTGTCTACGTACCCTAACTGTGTAGGGGTCAGGTCAAGTGTAGTTCGCTAATGGTTAATGGCCCAAAGACATAACTCTGGCTAGAATATGATATGGTTTTTCATATATTGGGAGAAAGGTGACCGAGCTTAGGAAAAGAACTCAAACTACCTACGTACCCTAACTGTCTAGGGATAAGGTCAGACATAGCTATAGTTGGGGTTTAGTGGCCCAGAGTTTATGAACAGAACCTCGACTTAAAATGCTAACTCTCCATAAGATAGGAGAAAGGCGATTGAGCCTGGGAAGAGTACCAAGACTGCCTATATATCCTAACTATGTAGTGATCACGTAGGACGTAGTTCTGGTTGACTTGGGGGCTTGGAGTTTGTGAATAAAACTCTAGTTTATGACTGGTTCTCTGTAAGATGGGAGCAAAGTGACCAAGCGCTTACTTAGGCGGCCTAAGTGTCTCGGCAGTGCGAGAATAGTTCAAACTTGTTGAAATGGGAAGAGGTTGACACCACATAGCTTTCTGGCTTTAATAGAAGGGCTATAAGAAGATTATGATTTTAAATGCATGGTTTTGATGAAGGATATGAAGCTTGATTTTTCAAAAGGGACCTTTCCCAATTTTGTGTCGTTTTGGTCAATTTATACTGCTTTTGATAAGGCTGACTTAGTTCATAGAGGAGTCTGTTATTTCTGATATAGAAGTTTCAGCTAGCGGCAACCATATAGCATACGTACACAAACTTAGAACTAAAGCTGCGACCATTTTTTGGGAAAATGAGTGTTTCTGTGAAAAGGGCATTGTCATCATTTTGGTAGTTTTTACATTTTTGGTACAGAAGATCCATATAACGGCAATCGTAGAGCATATGTGCTATGCCTGTGATGTTGGTTTGTGCTTTTTAGAGAAAAATGATGTTTTCTAAAAAAGGGTATTTTTGTTATTTTAACAGGCTACGTATTTCTGATATCAAAAGATCTGTGTAACAGCAACTGTAAAGCATACGTACAGTGGCTCATGACGATAGTTTGAACATTTGTTTTGAAAAAGCTATTTTTAGGAGTTTAACCGAGTAGTATGATGGCTTACAACAGACCCAAAATGTAGTTTTAGATTTGAAAATGGGTATAACGACTACTCAAATGAGTCAGTATGCATTTTTATGATTTTTGAAAACAAGCACTATGGCTGCTTATGACAGTTCAAAATGCAGCTCAAGCAAGGATATACTAATGCAGTATATTGGCTAAAAGCCTAAGTAGGCCATAGGAAATTGAGAAGGAGTTGAAGCAGAAATGCATGGTTCCCATGGCTTTGAATATAGATTTGTGCAACTGGAGTGATTTCGGTGGAGTTTTGGTATAGTAAAGACGCAATTTGGTTACCAAAAATTGGGCAGACTAATGGCTAGGCAAGGGCCTATTTGGAGCTAGAAGTCAGATAGAGTGGTAGCTATGCTGGAGGGATGGTAAGTGCTGGAATTCACCCCAGGTAATAGTTTAGATACCTAGTAAGCTATACCAGATACCGTAGCATTACAATGGCTTCAGTCAAAACCTAAATTGACTGGTTTGAATTACACCTTATTACTAGTGGGATTCCAGTAACACTTCAGCTTAGCCAGAGACTGTTTTCACCGTTCCCATCTGGTATAGTTCTTGGTAATCGGAAGAACTATCTAATCCAAAAATCGAATAGAGTTCTAACCAGTTAGGAGTAGTTTCTGAATCTTCAGACCTGGAAATCGACATTATTCCAGCTAGAGCGGGATCGCTATCGGAACTCGCTAGTCAAGTAGAGCTTTGACTAGGATCAGGTGATTCAGGACCGGTCAATTGGATAGGGGTCCTGCTAGGCTGAGGGTTGACCTGGTCAGATTTGGTGGCGTGAGGCCAGAGGGAGCTCTCTTCTCTAGAGAGAGAGAGAGAGAGAGAGAGAGAGCTTTGAGAGAGAAAGCGGCGTGTGAAGGGGTGAGCAAAAATAAAAGGGGGAGGGGCCTATTTATAGGCATTTTTGCTACGACATTGCAATACCACAAAGCATGATTTCCTTACTTGTGGCATTGCAATGCCACAAAGCACAAATTACTTCTTTTTCGGCATTACAATGCCACAAAGCATGGGTTTTCCATTGAGGCACTCCAATGCCTAACTTTTGGAGGGGGGGATGTGGCTCCCCCAAAAATTTACCACGTAAGTAGAGGGTGATGTCACCATGATGATGTCAGTATGATATATGCATATGTGGCACAACAGTGACAAAAGCTTGGGTTTTGTGCATCACGGTAGTGTAGTGCCCAATACTTGAAAAAAATGCTTCATGACATTACAGTGCCTAAAGTTTAGAAAAGGGGCTTCATGGCTGTGTAATGCCATGAAGCATAGTTTTGTGCTTCACGACATCATACTGTTGTGAGGCATAAAAAAGCCCTTCATGGCTGTCTAGTGCCGTGAGACTTGGGCTCCTTTGTTCTAAATTGTTTTGGTGCTCTCCAGTTTAGGGTTTATGCTCCCAATTGATGGACCGGACTTCAGAGGGTGATACCAAGGATCACTAGCCTCTAGTATAGGTCATCAGAGCTTGTTAAGGCTCTGGTTTACGAGCTTCAAAAGCTTTGGTTTTTTGGCTTAGGGTTTTAGGGTCTGACCGGGCTATGGTCACCGAGACTTGAACTTAATGATGCTAGGTGATACTGATAGAGATTGGATACAGAAGATCTCTAGTTATGATGTTATCAGAGTTCGATCAGGATGCGTTTGTCTAGACTCTGGCTTAAGGTTAGCATAGATGACTGATCTTTGGAATGATGTCATTAAAGTTCGATCAGGATGCAGTCCCTTAGACTTCCTTCTAAGATGATCAAAGATGACTGATCTCAGGGATGATGTCATCAGAGTTCAACCAGGATGTGGTTGCCTGGACTTCGATATGAGGTGGTAGGAGATGACTAATATTCGAGATGATGTCATCAGAGTCCGACCAGGATGTGATCGTCTAGATTCTGGTTTGCAATGTAGGAGATGATCTCTAGGATGATGTCATTAGAGTCTGACTAAGATGCTATCACTTGGATTCTAGTTTAAGGTGTCATCGAAGTTCGACCAGGACATGGTCATTGGGACTCTAGTCATCGAAGTCCGACCGGGATGCGGTCATTGGGACTCCAGTTTAAGGTGTCATTGGAGTTCGACCGAGATGTGGTCATCGGGATTTTGGTTTAAGGTGTCATTGGAGTCCAACCAAGATGCGGCCATTGAGACTCCAGTTCAAGGATTGATGTGTGGGCTGAGGGTCAAAATTTGGGTGTCAACAGTTGCCCCTCTTTGTCTAATTTTGCTTATCAAAGTTAGACAAAGATAAAGGTGTGATGTAATTTTCTACCTCTGTAGGATTTAATGAGGTGTTTAACTTAGCCATGTTTGGCACTTGGAGTTGATTTTATAATGAGACTTATGCTTGTGTTGATGTGGCCATGATGGGCGGTTGACCGCGTCAGATGCAGACGCATTAGGGAAATGAGAGCGTGATGGTCGTTCGACTAGAAGGCTATACTAAATGCCTGAGTGACTGGTGTAAGTACCCCATTTTTGACCGCTCGGCAGTCTACACTGCGTCTAGTATTCAAGTCAATATGGACGTATTCCAATTGAAACCAACTCTCTAAGTCTAATCCCGTTTGTCCATCGCTTCGTGGGCCCACTAGGCCCAAATAGAGACAAAAATTTCCAAAATGCCCTTGGGGGCATTATCCTTTCCAATTCCAATTCCAGTCCCTCTATCAAGACAATTGATTCCTCGAGACAGTAAATCTACTCCAACTAGGCATGTCTTTCCGAAGACGGTAAGTCCCCTTTCCAATTCCAAATCAAGCACGTCTTTCCGAAGACGGTAAGTCCCCTTTCTAATTCCAATCCCTCTCTCGAGACAGTTGATTCCTCGAGACGGTAAATCTACTCCAATCAGGCGCGTCATTTTGAAGACGATAAGACCCCTTTCCAATTCCAATCCCTCTCTCGAGACAGTTGAATCTTTGAGATGGTCCGGCGCATTTTTCGAAGAAAATCTCTTCGAAACGGTAAGTCCCTTTAAACCTGTCGACCGGGACGAGACCCCAAGTCCCCTAGATGGTAGAACAGTCCACCTTTGGCTCGTACTAGCCTGTCAATGCAGAAATATCCGCTTAGGCACGCCTTCCAAGAAAGTTAACTTCTCAGGCGCTAAGTCTCTTTAGCAGCTCCCCGAGATCAGACAGTCTTGGGAATGATTGTGAACAGTCAGAGTAACAGAAATACTCACAAACATCACAACCGTTAGAGTAGCGGAAATACTCGCAAACAGGTCGATATAGGGAATTGCTAACAAACCCCTGTATCAGCGACCGCCGTCAGAGTGGCGGAAACACTCAAAACCCAGGTCAACACCGGTGCATGCTAGCCCACTTCAGTGAAAAATGACCAAACTGCCCCTTGGGCCTTTTTTAACACGTTTCTCGAGAAGACGCCTGAGTCTTCAGAACAGTGAGTCCAACCTTCTAAGATTGTATTAAAGGCAATCTAGCATGATTAGGTGCCTTCTAGTTAGTTTCGGGCCAATTCCGAGACTTTTCGGTCAAGATGACCATTTCGCCCCTAGGTATCCGAATGCCTTGGGAACCACACCAGCTCTGGGTATCAAACTGGTAACCTCTCAAGAATGCTTTTTTATAGTATTCTCAGCCTTCTTCTATTTTTCCGGATCATTCCAAGTCAGTTCTAGCAAACCCGGTACGAAATGACCTTTTTGCCCTTGGTGGGCCGGTCACTTTTTCCGACCACACCGGCTCTGGGTACCAAACCGAAAACCTTTGGGAACATTTTGAATAATGTTTTCAAATCTCGAGTCTTCTTCCAGGACAATCTGAGTCCGTCCCGGCATCTTCCCGATCCGATTGACCGTTTTGCCCCTAAAGGCCCGGTCAACCCTTCCAACACATCCTATTCTCACTTTTCAAGTCAAATACCTCCAAGACACTGTTTTAATTGTTCCTGCTCTTTTCTGGCTTTCCGGGTCATTCCCGGCCTCTTCAAATCATTCCCGGACTTTTCGGTGTCACTCCTAGTGAAGCCAGGTTGAAAATTGCATGGTAGTTGCTAGTACAAGCACCCAAATCTAGTCAAAGATACGTTGCTTGCCGACCTAAACACTCTCCTAACTGGCTGGCGCCACTAGGTCTATAAATACAGGCGCTAGGTCTATAAATACAGAGCCTCTTCCAGTATGAAAGGGGTCTGCAAACTCAATCTAAAAATCCTATATTTTGATATACAGAGCTCGAACACTCCCTAAACCCTAGATTCTCTAGGTTTTCCAAACCCTAGCTACCATACACTAAACCCTATCCTCCTATATACTCATATACACCCCCATACACTTACACACTAGCCTCAAGCCTCCTTTGAAGACTTGAAGTGCTGCAAACTGAAGCCTTGAAGATTGAAGACTGACTCTTGAAGATTGAAGACAAACTCTTGAAGATTGAAGACGAAGATCAAGACGAAGACTGAAGAAAAGCAAGGCGTGCAAAATAAACAAGACACAAGGTAGGCTTTCGTTTTACGTTTCTGCACTTCCCCTCTCTCTTCTCTCTCCTAACCCACTTGGGTTTTCTCTATTTTAATCCCCCATCTCTTTTCCCCCCTTTCTTTGCATGCTTGAAACAAGGGGACCCAGTCCATGTGTAGGATTAGACTATTGAAGAGTCACCATGTCGGGGGCTTTCCTTTAGGCTAACCGGAGTCCACGTTGGTTCAGCCCCCTTGATTATGTGGTGAAGCCTTAGCCTTGTATGTTCATGACCCCAAATTTGCATTGTGCATATCATGATCTTGCATCTTTGAAAAATTGTTTTCAAACTCGTTTTCAAAGCTTGCATTAAACTTGTTTTCAAAATTGTATCAAAATCTCCTTTTCAAAACTTGTTTTCAAAATCACAATCCTAGGGTGATTCTAGCCTTTCCATGGTTAGGATTGCTTTAAGAAAGTTTTACATTCAAAGTGACCAATATGGTCCATATTTTCAATTCTTGTTGTTTTCAAGACCACTTTCTTAAAGTGGTTCTAACCTTCTTATGGTTAGAATCGCTTTAGGAAAGTGAGACATTTTTATACCTTCTAAAAACTCTCTTTTCAAAAATCTCTTCTTAAAAATTTGTTTTTCAACATACTTTCTTAAAACTCTCCTTTCCAAAGTTGTTTTCAAAAACTCCCTCCCAAAATCTACTTTCTAAAAACGTTCCCTAAAAATCTTTCCAAAAACTCTCTCCAACAATCTTCTATCAAAAATCATTCTAAAAACTCTTCCCAAAATCTTCCTTCTAGAAACTCTACTTTAGGATTTTCCTTCTAAAAACTCGTTTCCAAAAACACACTTTCTAAAAACTCCTTTTTTTTTAAAAAATCTCTTTCCAAAAACTCTATCTTCAAAATTCACTTTCCAAAACTCCTTTCTAGGATTCTCTCCTCCAAAATCTTGTTTCCAAAAACGCACTTTCCAAAAATCCCTTTCTTTAGAGCCCAAGTCAAGCCCTAGAACCCACAATTAGGAAACCTACTTTTCTTTCCAAAAACATGGTTTTTAAACTTGTCTTAAAACCGAAGTGCTGTCAGTTTTTATTTTTTGTTGTCTGTTTCTGTTTTCTGTTTTTGTTTTTTGTTTTTTATGGTCTAACGATGGGATTTATAGGTTACCGTTCTGCTAAAAGTACTATATCAATGTTATAGAATCAGAAACTACATCTATTTTAGTATTTTTTTATGTTTTCATTTTTAAAACAACAAAAAACAAAAACAAAAAACAAAACCAAACGCACCCCTAGGTTTCCAAAACCTCCCTTTCCACATCAAAATCATAAGTTTCCAAAAAAACCTATTTTCTACGTCAAAACTTTAGTCTTCCAAATCTAGGGTTTCTAAAACCTCCCTTTTCAAATCCTTGTCAAATCCAAATTTCCCTTTAGGAAACCAAATCTAATCATTCGTTTAGGAAACTAGATCCTATCCTCCGTTTTTGGAAACAAAATCAAACCTTCTCTTTTAGAAACAAAATTCAATCCCTTCCAAATCCAAATCTTTGCTAATTCACCTCTTTTCTTAATCTTCCAATTTGCTAAATCTTAAGTTTCCAAAACTCAACTTCCAAATCTTTCCTAATTCAACCCTTTCCTAACTCTATCCCTTTCCAAATCTTAACCTTCCAAATCTAAGTTTTCAAATCTTTCCTAAATTCAAACCTTTCCTAATCTCAAGATTTTCTAAAACTCAAACTCTAAAACTTTCTAAATCTTAAACTTTCTAAACTCAAATCTTTCCAAAATCCTAACTTTCTAAATTTCAAAAATATTTCCAAATCGAAAGCTTTCCAAATCCAAAACTTTCTTAAGTTAAGACTTTCTAAATCTAAAACTTTCTAAATTCTAAACTTTCTTTAAACTTCTAATCTTTCCGATCCTAAAACTCTCTTATTTTTTAAACTCTCTTATTTTCAAAACTTTCTTATTTTCAAAACTTCCTTGTGTTCTAAACATCCCAAATTCAAAACTTTCCTAAGTTGAAACTTTCCTAAAGTTAAAACTTTTCTAAGTTGAAACTTTCCTAATTCCAAAACTTTCCTATTTCGAAAACTTTCCTAAAGCGGAACTTTCCAAATTGAAACTTTCCCAAGATGACACTTTCCTAATTCAAACATTTCCTAAATCCAATCTTTCCTAATCTCCTAAACCTTCCAATTCGAGTCAAATCTTTTCTAAGTCTCTTTGGTTGAGGATCCGGGTTGCGAATGGAGTGTTGAAGACGTGGGAATTGTCCCAAGGCCATACTAAAATGGGTTCCTTTCAAAAGCGTACAAGAGAGGGGTGTTTCCACTCACTTTCTTTCTATCCCTTTTACTTCCTATCTTTAAATTAATGTTTACATTTTCTTATTGCTTAAAAACTCCATGCTTTCCATAAATGATAATAATAGTTTCTTATTCCATCACGGTTGTTTTATCTTCTCTTGAGAATGGTGGCTACTTTCTATATAAGGGGCACGGTTTGTCATATGGAATGATCCGACTTGAAAGGATGATAGCATGAGTTAATCACTCACCAAATGATTAGCTTTCTAGAGAGAGAGAGAGAGGATAAGGATGAGTGAGGATACTACCCAAAGGTAGCACTTGTAAGACTCTAAAGCTAAGCGATGTGTGGCCAGTTTATCAAAATGAAGAGGAGCCATATTTCACTTTTCCACATATAAATAAAAGGAATGAATTACTAGATAAATAAACAAATATGCTCATATTCCCTTTATTTAACCCTTAGAGCCTCGCAACAAACGAAGTTTTTTGTCAACCCCGGTCCAAGACTGTCCTCTCCACACTGGGGCAGACAACAGTTGAGAATTCTAGGAGTGGTGTCCACCTCTATCATGCTAGGATAGTGTCGAAAGCTCTATGGATCAAGTAATCTAATTCAAAGTGAAGAGAGGCCTTCATTTCATTTCCCATACAGTCAAAAGCACAACCCCTTGCCAAACCTGTTGAGCCATCTGTCCTTTTCCCAAGAAAACCCCAACCTAGGGATCATTGCCCACATTGGGTAGATTGAACTGCCAAGCAAAAGGCCTAAGGAAAAATGGTCGAAGAATTATTCATTTCATGAAGGAAAAGAAAGGACAAAGTGAAGGAAAGGAATTGCCAAGGGGCAAGAGGCCAAAATAAAATCTATCTAAGGAAAGGCCTGAAGAGCCATGATTGAGTCATTTTCAAAAGCATAATAAGAAGATCAAATGAGAAGTGAGTCGTGTTTTTCTCAAAAAACATATAGAAAGGGTAAAAGAAAAAGGTCATTTTCACCCCGAGAAATATATGGTCAAAAGCAAGAAGGAAATTTAAGGGTGATCCTAGGTTACGAAGAAACCCAGTAGAAACAATAGGTTTGAGCCTTTACCCTTTCTTGCAAAACCCCGAAACCATGGCCTACATTACAACCTTATTAAAGTCCACTCTAATTGAAAATGGATTGCTTGATCTAAATGAGCTGGATACATTACCGAAGCTAAGGAAGGATGCTAGCCTTACTGAAAAAGTCAAGGATGGTATGAATCTAAACCCTACTGAAAACAACATCGAATTTGAGCCTATATATCCTGTTGTGTCGAAAACCCCATAACCTAGCCTACATTACGGTCCTAAACAAAGTCTCCTCAGATTAAAAGGACTGGCCACTTATCGCTCTGCTGAAGGTCAGGTAAGCTGTTGCTAAAACCCCAAGAGTCAAGAGTTTCAGCCCAACAACCATATACACTAACCCTGAAACAAAGACTCAAAGGCAGTCAAAAGGTTGAGAAATGTTCGAAGTGCTATCATCCAATCAAGGTAAGGTTGAGCCGGAGGAGAGGTTAGACCCCCGAAAAGGAAGGAGTTATCATTCCAAAGACTACAAGTTTAACAGCACCCTGTGTCATTCTATTAACATATTTCTAACATGTGCATATGTTTTTAAAAAAAAAATCAGCATGGGCTTTGCACACATAGGATATAACTCCCTGTAAAAACAGAAGTCACCAACATCAACTCATATAACATCATCATCCATCACATACAGCTGATCATATACCTAGCTAAAAAGATCATAAATGTATCTGTCTATCCATGCATCTAAATACCATAAAAATCCATCCTTGTACAAAACTTAAAAATATTTAACATAAATACATCTAAGGGACAAGGGGCAAAAGAAGATCAGAGTCTCCACAAGGGGCATCTGTCACAGGTCAAAGTCGATGTCATCTGGATCGAAATCCCCAAAACCTGGCATTGGAGGAGACGGATAACTACTCGAAGCACTGCCATCCTGCAAGGAAGATAGAACCGAAATTAGCCGTATGAAAGCAGAACTAAACAACAGCAGAGTGAACAGAAGAAGTAGAGAAAGAATGACATACCCCCCCACCGCCCATCTAAGATAACCGAGCCGTCAAGGAAGCTACCTCGGCCTGGTACTGATCCTGCTCCATCTGGTACTGATCCCTCTGGTCTCTCACAGCAGTAAACTCGACCAGGGGCACATATCCTCCGGCACGGTGCCACAAGTCGACCACCTCCTGGCCAATAGCGTACCCGCCGACTACTACCTTAAACCGAGTGAAGGCACCGACCAAATGAGCCCCAAAGTGTGCAGCGTAATCGGTATCTGGGGGAAGCAAGAACTCGGCACCCGGCAGGCGCTCCTGATAGGGGATAGGCACTCCCGCCACCAAGACTCCAAACATATACTCTGGTATTGCTCCTGCTGATCGGAACTCCTCATGAAACTGCCGCCAATGTGGCTCTCCGAGACAGAACTCCCAAGTATCATCACTGAGAAAAGCAGCTCTCAACAGGGACAACGGGACCAAATGTGGGACTGTCTCATATTGAACTGATCCAACGAAGGGCCGCCAGGTCACATCCCTCGCCTCGATCACCTCCAGGTTAGCCCGGAGCGTCACAAAATCGGTAATCTCCGATCGCTGGGCTACCCAGTCACGAGCTTACCTCAAAGCATAAGGATAGAGGTCATCCTCAACGACCGCAGGGCGACGAACGGAGAGGTACTCGTAGCTCCACCAAATGAGGAAAGGCTAGAAACTAGTCATGCTGCCCCAACGGGAAGAAGTCCGGACCCGCATCAACCGAAGGAAGAAACCAAAGGAAAAAGACCCCCAGTCCAGCTCAGATAAAACTCCAAGATCGGCTACTATACTCACCAAACGACATGGCACGAGCGACTTGTTGTTGTTGCAAAAGCAGCTAAAGATGATATATAAAACAAGTCGCCGTCTCATAATATCTCGCCTGGCAGGCGATGGCTCAGTAGCAAAGGTACGATCATCCTAACTGATTCAAGAAACTGGGAAGGCAGAACGCTCAGGAGGAGGCAAGTCCAACAGCAAATAGGCCTCGTCCCTACTGATTGAATACAGGGTGATCCGTCGGTCGACAAAGGAGAGCCCTGTGATGATCACCCAATCCAAGGGAGAGGGACCTAGCTCGAAGCCAACAAAGTGAAAGGTCCCGATCTCTCCAAACCATCACTCAACCAACGCCAGTACTAAATGCCAGTTCAGGTGGTTAGCTTGTAATCCCATGAAGGTGCCAAATCCGATCTCCGCCAAGAAGGCACGATATGATGGGGTAGCCGGCTGCATGGTCATAAAAACCTGATGAACAGCCCCTCTGAAAGCTGTATGTACCTGCGGAGGGGGCAAATGCTGTCTAAAGTACACGCTGGGGTGATAAGTAAGATCCCCAAGTGGTGGGACATCCGGTATCTGCAGATCTCCCAAATCAGCATTCGTCTGCCTATGCCTGGAGGAAGCTCTCCCATAACTGGTCACCTGATCCCCAAGGCTCGGTACCTCCTCCTCGGCACCAATCTCCTCTAAGAAAGCCTGCTCAACTAGGGGAAAGGGGTCGACAGGTGGCCTACTCCCCCGACCACTCTGACTAGATGCTGCCTGCCCAGTAGACCGTCAGCTACCCCTAGACCGACTGGAGCCGCTAGTGGAATCTGTCGGAGCCGCCTTCCTCGAACAGCATCTCCTCTCAGAGCCATCATCACTCGTATCTGCCATCTTGAAAAGGTAAGGCAAGGTAAGTGGTGTGAATGTACCATATATGCAATAAATAATAACATAATAAAGCAAAATAAAATAAACAACTAACACAAAAAAAAAAAAATAATAAAAAAAATTTCAAATGGTAAGTCAAAAACAAAATTTCCACACATCTTGATTTTCCAACTTCAAATCAAATCTCAAGGGTTTTTTGTCTTTTTCCTTCAAAAAGATTTTATTTCTAAAAATTTTTTCTAACTCTTTCCCTAATTTCTAAAAATTTCGGCAGAGTTTTGTTTGAAAATGGCCCCTACAACACCCATGACATCAACACAAAACACAAAACGTGCACTTCACATTGTCACAATCACCTAACATCAGCACCCGTGCACACTTTTTTAATTTTTTTAAATTTTCAAAACACATGTTTTATTTTTTTAATAAATCAATGGTCTTCAAAAATGCTTTAAATTTCTTCAAAATCATTTCAAATTTTTTTAAAAAATATTCCTACATTTTTCGAATTTTAAACTCTAAGGAATTTCATCAATTTCTTGAGTTTTCTCATTTTCCTAAATTTTCTAAGTATTTTTCCTATTTTTTCAGAAAATTAAAAATTTACCGAGTTTTCAAAAAATCATGAAACTTAATACAGCTGATAAACACATTTTTCTAAGGCACATTGCACAAAAATCTAGCCAGAAAACTCAATGCCCAAGCCTGTAGGAACAAATCCCCTATTCCTGCAAAAAAACCCCTTCACATACTTACATATAATCACTCAAATTCAATCAAACAAGCACCAAAATGCAAAAATAATATAACCATCATGTTCAAAACATATCAAAACATCAATTTCCACTATTCACATGATTCAAACGAAATTCTACACATCAAAATCAACAAAAATTTGAAAACTCACTTTTTAGAAGTTCTCTGGCGAAATCTTCTCTTCCGACAACTTTTCTGGCGACGTGGTCTCCTTCCAGCAATCACACGTGGTCTCCAAGAAGTGCTCTTTTAATGTCCAAGTCAGCTTCCTCGCAATGTCTCTTGATTCTCCACAAACTCTTCAAAATGCCGCAACTGTTCGAACCAGAAATTTTTCTAGTTTTGTTCCCAAGCCTGGCACCACTAGCAGAAGTGCCAAGCATTTTCTGCCAAAGGCGCCACTCTTAGTGGTGCCAATGTCCAATTCTGGGCAGCTTTGCCCTTTTTCCCACCAAATCTCATTTTCGAAGCCCTTTTTTAGCCCGATATCCATTTTCGACCCTCGTTATCGAAAAATTCTCAATGTCCGTCCCTCCAATTGCCTCGTGGTCAACATGGGACTCTTACCTTTATCGTTTTCTGTCTTTGACAAGCAAAGACAGAAAAAGAGGGGTAGCTGTAAGCACCTCATTTTTGACTGCTCGGCAGTCTACACTCTGTCCAGACTTGTACCCAAGTCAATATGGACAGATTCTAATTGAAACCAACTCTCTAAGTCTAATCCCGTCTGTCCATCGCTTCGTGGGCCCACCAAGCCCAAATAGAGGCAAAATAACCAAAATGCCCTTAGGGGTATTGTCCTTTCAAATTCCAATTCCAATCCCTCACTCTCGAGAGTTGATTCCTCGAGACGGTAAATCTACTCCAACTAGGCACATCTTTTCGAAGACGGTAAGTCCCCTTTCCAATTCCAAATCAGGTACGTCTTTTTGAAGATGGTAAGTCCCCTTTCCAATTTCAATCCGTCTCTCGAGACAGTTGATTCCTCGAGACGGTAAATCTACTCCAATCAGGCGCGTCTTTCCAAAGACGATAAGACCCTTTCCAATTCCAATCCCTCTCTTGAGACAGTTGATTCCTAGAGACGGTCCGGCACGTTTTTCGACAAAAATCTCTTTGAAATAGTAAGTCCCTTTAAACCTATTGACCGGGACGAGACCCCAAGTCCCCTAGATGGTAGAACGGTCCACCTTTAGCGCTTGCTAGCTCGCCAATGCAGAAATGTATGTTTAGGCACACCTTCTGAGAAAGTTAACTTCTCAAGCGCTAAGTCCCTTTAGCAGCTTCCTGAGATCAGGCAGTCTCGGGAATGATCGCGAACCGTTAGAGTAGCAGAAATACTCACAAACATCACAACCCTTAAAATAGCGAAAATACTCGCAAACAGGTCGATATAGGGAATTGCCAACAAACCCCTGTATCATGTGATCGCCATCAGAGTGGCGGAAACACTGAAAACCCAGGTCAACACCGGTGCTTGCTAGCCCACTTCGGTAAAAAATGACCAAACTGCCTCTTGGGCCTTTTACAACACGTTTCTCGAGAATACACCTGAGTCTTTAGAACGGTGAGTCCAACCTTCTAAGATTGTCTTAAAGGCAATCTGGCATGATTAGGTGCCTTTTAGTTAGTTTCGGGCCAATTCTGAGACTTTTCAGTCAAGAGGACCATTTTGCCCTAGGCAATCGAATGCCTCGGGAACCACACCGGCTCTGGGTATCAAACTGGTAACCTTCCGAGAAAGCTTCTTATAGTATTCTCAACCTTCCTCTATCTTTCCGGATCATTCCGAGTCAATTCCAGCAAACCCAGTACGAAATGACCTTTTTGCCCCTGGTGGGCGATCACCTTTTCTGACCACACCGACTCTGGTGTCAAACCGGCAACCTTTGGAAACATTCTGAATAATGTTTCCAAATCACGAGTCTTCTTCCGGGACAATTCGAGTCCGTCCCGGCAGCTTCCTTATACGATTGACCGTTTTGCCCCTAAAGGCTCAGTCAACCCTTCCGACGCATCCTATCCTCACTTTGCAAGTCAAATACCTCCAAGACACTATTTAAGTGTTCTTGCTCTTTTCTGGTTTTCCGGGTCATTCTCGCCCTCTTCAAATCATTCCCGGACTTTTCGGAGTAAGTCTTAGTGAAGCCAGACTGAAAATTGCATGGTAGTCACTAGTACAAGCGTCCAAATCTAGTCAAAGATACGTTGCTTGCTGACCTAAACACTTTCCTAACTGGCTGGCGCCACTAGCAGTGGTGCCAAGCCAAGAAATGGCCTGGCGCCACTAGGAGTGGCGCCAAGAGGAAAATTGGTCTGGCGCCACTACAACAGGCGCCAGGTCTATCCCATTTCTATAAATACAAAGTTTCTTCCAGCATGAAAAGGGTCCGCAAACTCAGTCTAAAAATCCTATATTTCGATATACAGAGCTCGAACACTCCCTAAACCCTAGCTTATCTAGGTTTTCCAAACCCTACCCACTATACACTAAACCCTAGCCTCTTATATACTCATACACACCCTCATACACTTACACACTAGCCTCAAGCCTCCTTTGAAGACTTGAAGTGCTGCAAACTGAAGCCTTGAAGATTGAAGACCGACTCTTGAAGATTGAAGACAAACTCTTGAAGATTGAAGACAAAGATCAAGACGAAGACCGAAGAAAAGCAAGGTGTGCAAAATAAACAAGACACAAGGTAGGCTTTCGTTTTACGTTTCTGCACTTCCCCCTCTCTCTTCTCTCTCCTAACCCACTTGGGTTTTCTCTATTTTAATCCCCCATCTATGTCCCCCCCTTTCTTTGCATGCTTGAAACAAGGGGACTCCTGGTCCATGTGTAGGATTAGACTATTGGAGAGTCACCGTGTCGGGAGCTTTCCTTTAGGCTAACCGGAGACCACGTGGGTTCGGCCCCCTTGATTATGTGGTGAAGCCTTAGCCTTGTATGTTCAAGACCCCAAATTTGTATTATGCATATCATGATCTTGCATCTTGCAAAAATTGTTTTCAAACTCGTTTTCAAAGCTTGCATTAAACTTGTTTTCAAAATTGCATCAAAATTCCCTTTTTGAAACTTGTTTTTAAAATCACAATCCTAGGGTGATTCTAGCCTTTCCATGGTTAGGATTGCTTCAGGAAAGTGTTACATTCAAAGTAACCAATATGGTCCATATTTTCAATTTCTTGTTGTTTTCAAAACCACTTTCTTAAAGTGGTTCTAACCTTCTTATGGTTAGAATCGCGTTAGGAAAGTGAGACATTTTTATACCTTCTAAAAACTCTCTTTTCAAAAATCTCTTCCTAAAAATCTCTTTTTCAACATACTTTCCTAAAACTCTTATTTATAAAGTTGTTTTCAAAAACTCCCTCCCAAAATCTATTTTTCAAAACTCCCTTTTTCAACTCCTTTCCAAAACTCTCCCCAAAATCTACTTTCTAAAAACGTTCCCTAAAAATCTTTTCAAAAACTCTCTCCAATAATCTTCTATCAAAAATCATTCTAAAAACTCTTCCCAAAATCTTCCTCTTAGAAACTCCCCTCTAGGATTTTCCTTCTGAAAACTCGTTTCCAAAAACACACTTTCCAAAAACACCTTTCTTTTTAAAATCTCTTTCCAAAAACTCTATCTTCAAAATTCACTTTTCAAAAACTCCTTTCTAGGATTCTATCCTCCAAAATCTTGTTTCCAAAAATGCACTTTCCAAAAATCCCTTTCTTTAGAGCCCAAGTCAAGCCCTAGAACCCACAATTAGGAAACCCTACTTTTCTTTCCAAAAACATGGTTTTCAAACTTGTCTGAAAACCTAGGTTTCCAAAACCTCCCTTTCTACATCAAAATCATAAGTTTTCAAAAAACCTATTTTCTACCTCAAAACTATAGTCTTCCAAATCTAGGGTTTCTGAAACCTCCCTTTCCAAATCCTTGTCAAATCCAAACTTCCCTTTAGGAAACCAAATCCAATCATTCGTTTAGGAAACTAGATCCTATCCTCCGTTTTTGGAAACAAAATCAAACCTTCTCTTTTAGAAACAAAATCCAATCCCTTTCAAATCCATATCTTTGCTAATTCACCTCTTTTCTTAATCTTCCACTTTTCTAAATCTTAAGTTTCCAAAACTTGAACATAAAAATCTTTCCTAAATTTTAAAACTCAACTTCCAAATCTTTCCTAATTCAACCCTTTCCTAACTCTATCCCTTTCCAAATCTTAACCTTCCAAATCTAAGTTTTCAAATCTTTCCAAAATTTAAACCTTTCCTAATCTCAAGATTTTCTAAAACTCAAACTTTAAAACTTTCTAAATCTTAAACTTTCTAAACCCAAATCTTTCCAAAATCCTAACTTTCTAAATTTCAAAAATCTTTCCAAATCCAAAGTTTTCCAAATTCAAAACTTTCTCAAGTTAAGACTTTCTAAATCTAAAACTTTCTTAAAACTTCAAATCTTTCTGAATCTAAAACTCTCTTATTTTTAAAACTCTTTTATTTTCAAAACTCTTTTATTTTCAAAACTTTCTTATTTTCAAAACTTCCTTGTGTTCTAAACATCCCAAATTCAAAACTTTTCTAAGTTGAAACTTTCCTAATTCCAAAACTTTCCTATTTCGAAAACTTTCCTAAAGCAGAACTTTCTAAATCAAAACTTTCCTAAGATGACACTTTCCTAATTTGAACCTTTCTTAATTCAAACATTTCCTAAATCTAATCTTTCCTAATCTCCTAAACCTTCCAAGTCTAGTCAAATCTTTCCTAAGTCTCTTTCCTAAGTCTAGGTTTCCTAAAACCAAGTTTTCCAAAATCAAGTCTTTTCAAATCTTCCAATCAAAGTTCAATCTCTCTATCTTCTAATCCAAATTCCAATTCAATATCTTTCTTCCAATCAGCTCTTCTATTTTCAATTGGACTCTTGTCCGAACTACGACTGGCCTGATTCCTCCAAAAGGATACGTAGGCAACCCTCATGGGTGCGGTCACAACTTCTTTCAAATTTCAAATTCCTCCATATTTTTCAAATCTTGAATTTCACAATCTTTGCAAATCTCTAATCTATTTTCAAACTTCCAATTTCAAATTTCTATTTTCAAATATCTATTTCTAATTTTTCAAACTTTCCAATTTCAATTCTATCTCTTCAAATCTCTTTTAAATCAAATCAATTTCTTTTCAAATCTATTTCCAAATCTCCTTTCTTGCACTTGCATATCATGCATCATGTTAATTTCTTTTCAAAAATTCTTTTTTCAAAGTGGATAGGATTGGACAATAGTTAGTTGAAGACTCTTATAGGTGAATCTAGGGTAGATTGACATGTAGGTACCGAACGGGCAGGGTAAGGTGATGGCTTAGTGCGTCTTCCCTACACTTAACCAACCTCTGAACCTAGATCGCTGTTTTCGAAAGACCAAAATGGAGTTTATTTTTCTAAAAAAAGGGCTTAATATTTTCTAAAGGTTGCCAAATAACTTGTTTTCCTAAAAACCCTCTCTTGAGGAGATTTTTTCAAAATCATTTTTCAAAAACCCTAAGTGTAGTCTTCGGATTATTCTTAGTTTTTAGGTAACCTAACTCACCTTAATCAAGTTAGGTGGCGACTCCGAATCTTTTCCAAAAGCCCTTTGTTCAAATCAATTTTTAATTCAAACATAGTCGCACTCATTCTTCTAGGAGGGTGACTTCTAATGAGAGAGTACAGTGTTTTTCCCGCTTATGTGTGTATTCCTCGAGTGCAAAAAATTTGGGCGTGACAACTGGGACGAGTGACCTCCTTGGTTGACCTTGATGATTTTGATAGAGATGGCTCGATGGGCTTGTTAATTTGGTGGGCTTTGTGTGCTTCGAAATGCATGCTAGGGTATGCCCAGACTTTGGTGATTCACCTAAAATGCCTTGGGTGTGCTATAAACATTTTCCCAAGCTGGTGGGAGCATTATTGGCTTTTGGAAATGTCAAATAAAGTTTATTTTGTAAAAAATTCTTAGGTTTGGATAGTGTTGTGCTGTTAAGCATAGATTGGTGTATCACGACATTATTGTGCCACAATCCATGGCTTGGAGGCTCACGACTAGCCATGGCAATGGATCGAGGTGGGTTCGGGATTGGCACCTCCATCTCCACCTCCATACTCGTACGGGAATTTTGATGGAGGTCCATTCCTGCCTCGCGAGTGCAAACCTCCGTCCACCTCTACCTCCACACCCGCCCCACCCCCCCGCATCTGCCAAGCCCAACTTAAAGCCTATGTGCAAATCAACCCATATTCAAAGCAAAAAACTAGAGCCAGCTGTACCCATGTTGAATAATTTTATTTCTGCATTTTATACTTGTGATATGTAGATTGCAATAAAAACCTTATTTTCAGAATTTGGTATTCAATTCCTAAAGCTTTTAACCAATTAATATCTCAAATCTTATTTTGGACATTTTTTTATCTAGCTTATGTTTGACATTAATGAACCTAAAAAAACTTCATCATAGCCATTTCAATCATGTATCTTAATGATCAGTAAATTATATATCAAACCAAACAATTCCTAAGAATTAAATTATACATCTTTTCAACATCATTTCACCATTTAATTTGTTTACACTTACACACTACTAATTTTAAAAATTATACATCTATTCCACATTATTAGATGAATAGTGAGAAAACCCTAATCAGATGTCCAAAGAATAAAACAAAGAAGAAATCAGCCTATATAAAATTTAAAGAAATTTAAAGTGGGGAAAGTGGATTCTAGCGGGATAGGGTAGGGGGAAACCTTGGTCCATCCTTGCCTCTATACCCATATCGATTTTCATTTTCACCTATATCCCTACCTCCATCCCCATTTTGAATCCTCCATACCCTCTCTAAACGAGCTGGTTTCAGTCGAATCTCCACTTTTCCCCAGTCTACTGCCGTCCCTATTCATGACGCTACAATGCTATGTTGTATAGATTAGTGCTTTACGACACTGTAATGACGTGAAGCGACAATTGACTCTAAAAAGGGCACTAGCCTCATGTTTTGGCCACTTTGCTTGGCTTTTTCGACTAGTTTTCTTGTGCTTTGAGCTATGAGACTTACTAGGCATTGTGCTTTGGACTTTTGGTGATGTTGTGGACATGATAATGCTGATTTCTACGGGTTGATTCTCGAGTTTTGTGCATTCGTACACTGTTTTGCTGACGGGTGAGTTTTCTTGAAACTTTTGCATGTTCTTTGATTTTAGACCATCAAAATTGAATTCTGCTCGTATTAAGTTGTACCAAATCATCGTATTATGCTATGTCTGAAGTTTCGTTTTGTTTGAGCTTCGTTTAACTGTGTTCTGAACTTCGGGAAGTTTTAGAGAGCCGAAGATAATTGAAATGTTCACAAACTGGTCAGAATTTGAGGATTCCAAATCGGTAGAAATGATGCATGCCTTATGGGTAACTCACCGGTATTTTTTGTTTTGAGTTTCGAGCCGGTCAACCTGGGACTAGGGGTGCCATGGACCCGCCTAACCTGCCCATAAATTATAGGGCTTGGGAATTTTTTTTAGGCCCGATTAGTTTAATAGGCAGGCTTGAAAATTGTCTTTGAAGCCTGACCCGACCCAACCCAAAATATATAAAAAAATAAAATATATTTTTTATATTTTAATATTATATATATGTATATGTAATTAAATTTTATGTTATTCAATGTTATTTATAAAGAAGAAAATTATATATTAAACAAATTTTTTGTTAAATGGTCGGGCTCGGATGGGTTTGGGAATGCAATTTTTTCAATTGGACGGGCTAAGGATTTGATTTTGGTACCAATGGGAAATATTTTTTGTTTAGGCCTAACCCGAGCCTGGCCCAACCCGCCTAATGTCCACCCCTACCTGGGACCCCTATTTTAGATTGCGTTTGGAACACTGTCCAGGCTAGTTTTTAGAAGACACTTGATATTGAACTAGGACCAACCCTAGGATGTATCTAAGCATAATCTAGTCTCATTGAGCATTGCATGCACATTTTTTTGCTTTTTGTGCCTTTGAAGTGCTAGAACACGTATTTTCAATTCTGTCTTTTTGTGTTGTGTTCTTGATTTTTGTAGCAATTATGCTTGTTGGTGCTTACTTTTGTGCATGCTTAGGCTTGTCAGAATTTGTGTGAGTGTTGGTTAGGCCCCTTTAGACTGTCTAATGGACTTTAAAGCTACATAAGATGATAAACTAGAATTTTGGCCTTTTGTGCACATTTTTGGATTGTTTTGACTAGAGACCTTAAGTTTTCAACCTGTGAGTGGGCAAGAGGCTCCGTTAGAGCTGTGCTTTGAAGTTTGCGAGTTTTTAGTGTGTTGTTACCTATTTTTGCTCTTAGTGCTTTTATTAGTGCATATTTTGTGCTTTTTGTGTTTATTTTTGATGTTTTTGATATTGAAATGCAAGCTTAGAGACTTACCTGCTATCTTGATGCTAGGTTATCTACAGTAGCTGGATCTGGAGCTAGAGGAGGTGGTCCTGGCAGAGGGAGCAACACTGGTGATTGAGACTTGTCTCATAAGAGGCGTATGAGTGAGTCTTGGGGGAAGGCTCTTACTGCGTCCGATTTTGCTAGCCGTCAAGGCCTTGGTGGGCGTGCTCGATGCGGTACTAGAGTTGTGATTCGAGAGAGAGTCCACGAGGAGGCTGAGACCAGTAACAGTGATGATGATTGGGTGAGAGTACGTTTTATAGCAGTGCGAAGGGAGTTAAGGGTAGCGCTACTGTTAGTGCGAGCCCATTTGAGAGGTGTCCCTATTGGTATTGCTAGTGATGTAGAGACTAGTGGAGTTGGCCCAAAGAGTGGAGAGGTGGTCTTTAGAGTTGTTGATGAGGAGGGAGCTCGTGTTAGGGCTATTGGAGAGGATACCCTAGTGGAGGCTGTTAGAGAGGTTACCCTTGGTGGAGCTACTGGTGCCGAGATTGCCCCTGTTTGAGTCGAGTTTAAGGATGCTAATGCTAGGGCTTCTGAGTAGGAGGCTCATAATGGAGCTATTGGCTGGGAGGCTTTTGGTAAGACTCCTGAGGACACTCTTAATGGGATCGATGTTGGAGATGCTCGTGACTGAGCTTGCTAGATAGCTGTGGGCCAATTTCAGCTCCTTTTTATATTCTACCCCATTCCTTGTTCCCTATTTTGATAGAGAGAGACATAAAGAGTTTTGTACAAAAATAGTTTATCTTTGATAATTTCATTTTTGCACATGTTTTCTTTTTCTGGTCTTATCTTTGATGCTTATTATGATGTATCAAAAATGTACATTTTATATTATTATCTGTTTCATGGCATATCACACTATAATATATCATAGTAGCATTAGTACTTCCCTTTTTACTTAGCTTGTTGGATATGGATGGTCACTTTGAGCTTTTTGAGACGGGTGTAGTTTCTTTAACAACTTTGGCCTCTTTGTCAACGATGGGCCTTCGAGATCCTGAGAAGACATCAATCAGGGTTGGTTTGACAACATATCCTATGCCAAGCTGGTAGAGTTCAAGACAGTGTTTGGTTGCTTGAGAGCTTTGCTTAATGTTGAGTTGACTGCTAGCATTATTGAAGTGGCCAGTTGCTTTTGGCGTCCAAAGTTGAGTTTGTTCCGGTTTGGATAGTGTGAGATGACACCTATGCCTGTTGAGTATTATGGTAAGCTGGGATTGAGTGATGACTACGTTGAGGTGCTTGATCTGAGATTGTCGACTATGGGTTTAGTGCTTTGAGCAGATTTTTGGGACTGAAGAGGGGTGCTCTCAAGTCGATTATTGATGATGCTTCTTCATTGGTCAGTGTTGGATTTTTCCTTAACCGATTTGCTTCGGAGGACTGCTTTAGGGCTCGTTACGTGGTGCTTGGAGGTGATTTAGATCAGTGGAAGGCTTGCCGTCCTTTAGTGTTTGGATTTCTCATGATGGGGACCTATCTGTTTCCACAATATGACGGGATGATCGATGATCGACTGGCTTTCTTTGTTCAAAGACTTTAGGCAGGGCACTCTATGGTACTGATAATTTTGGCTGAGACATACCAAGCATTGACCAGCTTGCACTCTTGTTCAGGGGGGCACTTCAGTGCTTGTGGAGAGTTGTTATTTCTTTGGCTTATCGGACATGTGATTTGTAGAAGCCCGCCACAACATGGCTGGTTCAATAAAGATGCTATCAGGCAAATGGCCCTAGTTTGGATATCTTGTTAAGGGAAACTGCTTGGAGGGCGACTTTATCTTTATTAACTCCTGAGAGAGTGGTTTGGAATCTAGGCTTCGTTGTTGAGACTAGGATTAGGATTGATGATTTGGCTTTCATTCCTTTGGTTGGACTTGGAGTAGTTGTGTCATTCTTCGGGAGTAGGGTCCTTCAGTAATTTAGGTATTTTCAGGTTGTTTATGAGAGTAGTGATGATGTCATTAAGTTCTACTTTGATTTCACTGAGAGATTGGTAGTTTGACAAATTGGGCATGCTTTGGATCAGTGGGGGCATATAGTTTGTTTTTCTGTTCCTAAGGGTGTCACCAGGGTTGGTACTTCTTAAGAGTGCAAGGTTTGATTGGATGCTTAGATGGCAAGATCATAGCTTAGGCTGCTGGGGCCAGCTCCGTTGGAGGAAAGGAGCAGTATGAGGGCTATTCAGCAGACACTAGGAGTGCATACTGGATAGTTTATGACTTAGTCAAGGAGTGTTGATGGAGTACTGATAGACAATTTAAGGGCTCATGTCAAGGAGTGCTGCTGGATAATTTATGGCTTATGTCAAGGAATGCTGTTGGACAGTTTATGGCTCATGTCGAGGATCGCTGATGGGTAGTTTATGGCTTATTTTGAGGAGCACTACTAGACAATTTATGGCTCATGTCGAGGAGCATTGATGGACAATTTATTTCTCATATTGAGGAGCATCACAGATAGTTTAGGCTCTTATATAGGAGCTAGATGACTTGTTAGCTGAATTAAAGTCAATTGCCCCAAGTTAATTTGCAAAAGATCTAGCAGTGTACTGAAGATAAAAACTCTGAGATGGTGTGATCATTGAGTCGCATGGTGCAAATAGGGCACACTTTATGGAGTTAAAAGATTGCAGTGATGATGATTGCTGATTTGGGATACATTATGCTAAATGGACTTCCTATGAGTCGAGCTATGCTGGAGGTTCTAGGTTTCTGACTTGCCCTAATTGGTTATGACTTGAATAGCTGGATGCTGAATCTTATGAGGCTGCAACATCATAATGCAGTTTTCGAGGACACTTTAGGATTTTGAAAAAGCTTAGGGGGAGGCCCTTTGAACTTGTACCTATCTTAGTATTTTGTTAGCCAATCAAGATGTAATAGACTAATTATAATAAATGACTTATGATATACATACCCATTGCTTTGTAATGCTAAGTTTAGAAATTTGTTACCATTGTGGTGTTTCATAGGTTGGCATCTCTTGATCCATTGTTAAGGTGCGAGAGGCTTTACCGTTTTCTTGAGATTGCTTTGTTACTAGGGCTTGAACTGATTAGGAGAGTTGACACTGTTCTTTCTTTTTTTCTCTTTTTTTCTCTCATTTAAACCATTTTTTCCACTCGTGCCCTTGCAAGTTTTCACGGATGCTGATTCTACCATTTTTGCGCGTCAGCACCCGTTCTATAGGTTTTCACTGTGTCAGTAGTTTTGTATGTTGTCATGACCCTACTCTTTTACCCATCGTGCCCCAGAGGGTTTTCACTATGTTCCTAGGCCATACTATTTCTTTTAATTTCTCTTATTGATGCTGATGAAGGTAACTATTGCTGAGCGAAGACAAGGATGTTGAGTGTTCATGTTTGAAGGAACAATTGATGCCGGAGACTGCTAGTTGGCTGAAGTAGCTGCTGTTTTTGTTAAGGATTGTGGATGTTGCTTTTGATAAATGTGTGTTGAACCTAGAGCTAAGCTGGAATAGAAGGAGTCTTCTCAAAACCCTTTCTGCTGGATATAACACTTTCTAGTGTAATCATCTTCCTTTGAAGAGCAATGATAGAAATGACTAATCTGAAAGGTCTTTCCTTTAGGTTGTAATATAGGCCATGGGTTAGGGCTGTAAGAACTGAAAAGATTTTTAAGGCTCAATGTAAATACTAGGCCTCCTGTTTATCCTATGATCATCCAATTCATATGGACATGCATTTTTCAAAAACTTTTTTAGCCTTTCAAGCGACACCTAACCTCTAATTTTTTTGACTTTTGATTTTTTTGATACATATATTTTTTGATCTTTTGATATTTTAACCCTTTTTTTAGCTCTAGTGTCCACACAACTCTATTTTGGCGTGTCTAAACTTTCTCAATGTGAGGGGAGACCACAGGGGTTTTTGAAGGAAAACATTTGGCTCAACAGGTTGGCAAGGGTTTATTTTTATTATCAAAAGTATGATAGAAATGATGGCCTTTCTTCCTTTCAGTCATTGTTGTCATTACTCTGTATAGTTTTTAATTACACATAGTAGTGCTTTACTGAGTCTGAGTTGAGGGGTGTTGGAAAGACTTCTCCGTTCATCTCTACTAGGACCAATGCTCCTCCTGTCATGACTTTGTGAACTAGGAATGGACCAACTTCTTGTCTAATGTTGCTAGATAAATAGAACCTTGAAAAAGGTAAGCTAATGTTGAAAGATTGATGTTTAGGACTAAGACATCCTCTTTGTCTTGGAATAGATTTGGGAGTGACTTAATGGTGAGCTGTCGCAGGCACCCAAAAATAAAACCGATACCCCAAAAACAAATAGGTAGTAGTGTGAGTAAGAATCGTTCCCACGGAGAGTGTTTAGCCTAGTTTTATGCTATGTGAACAAGAATGGGGAGGTTTTTGAATATAATGAAAACTATTTCAATAAAAACAATTACGAAACAATTCAAATTAAAGTATTGAAATCAATCAAAAGAATAAACATTGGTCTGAGTCAACATCCACCATCGGAATATTACAACTGATCATCGATGCAAGCATATCAATTCACACATTGAATATTCACCATCAAAATTATTTTCCTATCTCTCCTTAGTCATAGTTAATTACAAAATAAGTGATCTCAATAACCCTAACTATTAAATAACCCAGGATAAGCACTCAAGGTTTAATCTAATAGTAGCTTTAAGAATTAGAGAAATCAATGAAACTAAACAACACAAGCACAAGCGGTTGCATTTAATTTAGTCGAATGTCCTTTCTAAGAAATAATAATTCCTAACGCATCAATTCATTAAATCTTAGTTGTTTCACAAATTAGAGGAATCAAATAATTACGGATTTGATATCTAATCCAGCAGTAGATTGTAACGAATAACAAACTAGTAGGCCTCCCAACGATTAAATAAGACAATCATGAAAATAGGCACAGAAGGACATCTGATACTCGAAGCGTGAATCGAATAATGAAAACAAATTAGATTTCACAGTTTATTATTAATTCTGAGGCTTTTGTTTCCTTCAACCAAGATTTAGAGTTTAGCCACGCAGGGCCATGAAAACAATTCAAATAATAACCTAGAATAATATGGAAAACACCAACAACCCTAAAAATAAAACAATCCCATCTTTTATAAGCTTTTGAAATTCTGCAGTTGCGTACAACTGTTTGAACGCCCTTACTACCGTTCGAACTCATCAGACCAACGTTTGAACAGTGTGTCGAACACACTTCGAATGGGAAAAATGCTCTCTGTATATTTCGAATGCTTTTCGAACCTGAAATTGATGCGAATCTGTTTGACGTACCGTTCGAACGCATATGCTACCGTTCGAACGCCTCTTGGGACCGTTCGAACGCTGCTTGCATTTTAGCTCGAATTCGTCCCTTTTAAGCTAGGATTTTCTTCCTTGGCATTCCATAGCAACTAAATCAAAATATAAGAATAATGAGTATCTTTAGGCACCAACTAAGTATAAAATATTAAACATTAAGGGAAAAAAATATGATATTTGCATTCTCATCAAATTCCCCCACAATTAACCTTTGTTCGTCCTCTGGCAAAACTCAAATTCACTTTTCCAAAATATCGAAGTTGTACCAAAGAACAACCAAACTTTTCAAAACTCATAACATATCATGAATAACATTCTTAAACAACTCACAATCACTTAGCAAGTATTTCCACTCGAAGATAGAGTAAACTGAATACGTAGACCCTTACAGAAATAAACACTCGACTCTCATGTGTTTAAAAGGATATATGTATCACTCAAATTAATTCCAATGAAAATGATCTACCATAAGCTTGCATATCTTCTCATTCTCCACCAATAGGATCACATATATAACACCAATCATAAAGACTTTCCAAGGGTTATAACGGGGTTTAGGATCAAGGTGGAAAATATTTGGAAATGTAGCTTGAAAACCATCGAAACTAGTGGAGCATAAATGAATCAACTCAAGTTCGAATATGTAAGACATGTAAAACCAATCATTCCATTCAATAGCTTTTGCCTTGTATATATCCCATACAAACGGACTCATTCCTTAAAATTTTAGGAGGGATTACGAACATGGACAGTTTGTAACATTAAAAGCAATTTCTTCCATCACTTCCCATCTCTTTTCTCTTTCTTCTTTATGTCTTTTTCTTCTCTTTTTTTTCAAATTACATCAACAATGGAACTCACGAATTGAGAATGAAAACATGTTCCATTTCACCAGCCATAGCCCTATCACAATTCCGGACAACCCCACACTTATTTCTTGCGCACCCATACGTATCATAATGATGAATAATGCTCCACTAGCTCCACAGCTTGGGTAAAGGCATTATTTTTTCTGGGTTTAAAGCACAATAACAAAAAAAAACAACACATAAAGCTCAAAGGGGTTCACAAAAGGAAAAATTGATTACAAGGCAAGCTATTTGACTTATGTAGCTTATAACAAAGATTGCCTTAATCATGTTCATGCATGCATGCATCAATATGACCTCGAAGAGAATTAAGGCAAGTTCTATAGAAACAAATCTATGGAAGAATATCTCACACGAAAGAAAATAGTGACTGATATGGATGTGTCAGTTTGAAGGCTCAAAATCTCATCGATTTTTGTCTATCAAATTTAGTCACTCCAATCTCAAGTAAAATAACTAGACTAATTAATTCTAACTTGGAAAATCACTTCTTGAATCATGTTATGAATTCTTCAAGCTTAATTGCATCTTGTTATTATTATTATTTCTCAAATTGCATATAAATTAAAACACAAAAACACTACCTAATTTCCCTTCCCCACACTTAAACTTACATTGTCCCCAATGTAAAGTGAAATGCACAAAAAGGCAGAGATAACCTATATATAAATGCGAAAATAAGAAAAGAAAAATGAACTGCCCTTGGGTTGTCTCCCAAGCAGCGCCTTTGTTTATTGTCGTGGGCTCGACTCAATGCTTCCTTCTTCAATTAGTATAAATTGGATCCTCAAGGTCCAGTTTCTCCACATTCTCGACTTGGAAACCTTCATGGAACTGCTTAAGTTGATGGCCATTCACCTTGAACACTTTCGAAGTGGCTAAGCTTTGAATTTTAACTGCACCATGAGGAAAAACATTAGTAACGACAAAATATCCAATCCAACAAGAATGCAACTTACCCAGAAATAAACGAAGTCGTGACTGGTATAGAAGGACTTTGTGACCAACTTTAAACTCCTTCCTAGAAATCATCTTGTCATGAAAAGCTTTTGTCTTTTCCTTATAAATCCTTGCATTCTCATAGGCATCATTGCGAGTTTCCTCCAACTTATGTTCTCCACTTTCATCCATCTTCATGCTAAAACTCTTGATAGGCCAATAAGCTTTGTGTTCTACCTCAACTAGTAGGTGGCACGGTTCTCCAAATATCAATCGATAAGGTGACATACCAATGGGCATTTTATATGCAGTCCTATACGCTCATAAAGCATCATCCAAGCGCAAACTCCAATCTTTTCTACTTGGATTGACCATTTTTTAAATAATGGACTTGATCTCTCGATTCGACACTTCCTCTTGTCCACTAGTTTGCGGATAATATGAAGTCGACACCTTGTGCGTTACATGGTACTTTCTCAACAAAGTTGCCACAGTTTGATTACAAAAGTGAGTACCTCAATCACTTATTAGAGCTCTTGCAATTCCAAACCTGGAGAATATGTTAGACTTGATAGAATCTGTAATAATTTTAGAATCATCAGTCTTGGTGGCTTTAGCTTCGACCAATTTCGAGACATAATCAACAGCAAGCAAAATATAAACATAACCGAAAGATATAGGGAATGGTCCCATGAAATCGATGCCCCAAACATAAAAAATTTCACAAAATAGTATGGGAGTTTATGGCATCTCATTAATTTGGGATATATTACCTATCTTCTGACAAGGATCGCATGACTTACAAAAAGAATATGAATCTCGCAATAGATATGGCCAATAAAAACCACATTCTAGCACTTTTCTTGCCGTCCTCTTGGCTCCAAAGTGACCTCCATAAGCATAAGAATGACAAAAGGTTAGAATAGAAATGATTTCATTTTCAGGAATACACCTTCTAATCACTTGATCTGCATAATGCTTCCATAAGTATGGGTCATCCCACACATAGTATTTGGCATCACTCTTGATCTTATCTCTTTGAGCCTTAGACAAACCAGTATGTAGTATGTTAGTAACCAAATAATTTACAATATTTGCATACCAAGGTAATGTCACATTCGTGGAGAATAATTGCTCGTCAGAGAATGATTCCTGTAAATGAAGTTTATTCTCGACATGAGCTAAATGACTCAAATGATCAGCGACACGATTTTCTATTCCTCTTTTGTCTTTGATCTCCAAATCAAATTCACTTAAGAGAAGTATCCATCTAATTAATCTTGGTTTTGTCTATTTCTTCGTCATCAAATAATGAAGAGCTGTATGATCAGAGTAAACAATGACTTTAGTACCAAGTAAATAAGATCGAAACTTTTCTAAAGTAAAAACAATAGCTAAAAGTTCTTTTTCAGTAGTAGTATAATTTCTTTGAGCATCATTCAAAGTTCTGGAAGCATAATAAATGGTATGCGATGCTTTTCCAATTTTTTAACCCAAGACGGCGCATAATCACTTGCGTCGCACATTATCTCGAAAGGAATGCTATAGTCAGGGGGTTGGATAACTGGGGTAGAAGTCAACAGTTCCTTCAGCTTATCAAACACCTTTTTACATACTTTATTGAACTCAAAAGCCACATCCTTTTTGTAGCAACTTGCATAGGAGTGCTGCTATTTTAGAGAAGTCCTTGATGAATCTTTGGTAAAAACCTGCGTGTCCAAGAAAAGAATGAACTTCCTGTACACTAGTGGGATAAGGTAAAAATTGAATAATGTCAACTTTAGCTTTGTCTACCTCAATTCCCCTAGATGAAACAACATAACGTAACACTATACCTTGTTCAACCATAAAATGATATTTTTTCAGAGTTTAACACAAGGTTAGTTTCCGTGTATCTTTGAAGAACAAGTGTAAGGTTATGCAAACAATTATCAAAGGAGCCTCCATAAACTGTGAAATCATCCATAAAAACTTCTATGATATGCTCAATATAATTTGAAAATATGCTAACCATACACCTTTGGAATGTGGCGGGGGCGTTGCAAAGGTCGAAGGGCATG
>CM065391.1:427500-502500 GCA_033060915.1 Euryodendron excelsum | reverse complement strand
GGATTCACATCGATATGTCATGATAATCTTGAGACCACTCTTATCTTGTAAAAATTCTCTTTGTGGGGCTAAGGTTATAATTCTATATCGAAATGAAGAGTCCTGAAGTTCCCCTTGCCAGAAGTTGTATTCTCCAAAGAGGTTTAGCCATTTGTATAAGAGTGTAAGCACCCCATTTTTGCCTACTCGACAATCTGCGACTCAACCGAACTCACATTTAAACTGGCACAAACATATTCAAGCCCAAACTAACTTTCCAAACTTAATCCATTTAATCAACCACTTTAGCCCAATAGAGGCAAAATGACCAAAATGCCTTTAAGGCATTGCTCAGTCCAATTCTATTTGGCATGTGTTCTTAAAGACGGTAAGTCTATATTTCAACCTCAATTTTAGTTCTAATTCCAGTCTAGACCAGTCAAGCTTTAACTGGCACGTCTTTAGAGAAAGTTAATCCTAAAACAGTAAGTCCATTCAACACGGCAAGTTTATCGAGAAAGTATAAAGTCCCTCGAAATGATAAGTCCCTTCACACCCGTCGATCGGGAGAGAACCCAAATCCTCGAGATGGTAGAACAGTTCACTTTTGGCTTCTGTTAGCTTGCCAATGTAGAATGTCTGCTATCTAGTACATTGATCGGGAAATTACTTAGGGCCCTAAGATGATAAGACCATCTAGCAGCTTCCTGAGATCAAGTAGTCTCTAGAATAAACGCACACCGTCAGAGTAACGAAAACACTCATAAACATTACAATCGTCAGAGTGATAAAAACACTCGTAAACAGGTCGACATTGGGAATGCCAACAAACCCCCTATATTATGGGACTGAACACGCCTTTTGGCCGTGACACGTTTGTTAAAGGACGGAATACATTTGGAAACCAACTCATCACACACCGTCAGAGTGACGGAAATACTTAAAATCTAGGTCAACACCAGTGCCTACTAGCCTATTTTGGTGAAAAATAACCAAACTACCCATTGGGCCCCACCGGTACGTATCTCGAAAAATTACCTAAGACCTCAAAGCGGTAAGTCCACCTTTCTAAGATTGTCCAAAAGATAATTTAGCACGTTTTAGTGCCTTTCGGTCGCTTCCAGATTGATTCCGAGAGCATCCAGTCAAAATGATCATTTTGCCCCTAGGTATTCAATTGCCTCCGGGAACCACAACGGTTTTGGATATCAAACTGGATACTTTTTGAGGATGCTTCTAATGGTATTCCCAACCTTTCAGTACCTTTTTTTGGACCATTTCGAGTCCATTCTAGTAAACACGGTATGAAATGACCGTTTTGCCTCTGGTGGGTCGGTCGCCTTTTCTAACCACACTGGTTTTAGGTATTAAACCGGTAACCCCTCAGAGCATTCTCAATAGTGTTTCTATCCTTCAAGCCTTATCACGGAACACTTCGGTTCGATCTCGGTGTTTCCCCAGTTCAATTGACTATTTTACCACTGGTAGGCCGGTCACCCATTTCAACTACTTCGACTCTAGTTATCAAGTTGGTTTACCTCTAGGACACCCTTTCAAGGGTTCCTGTCCATTCTCAGCCGAGTCTGGTTACTCGAAATCTTTCGGATCATTCTTGAACTTTTTAGAGTCATTCTTAGTGAAGTTAGGCCAAAAATTGTATGGTAGTCACGAGGACAAGCGCTCAAATTTTCTGTCTTGCGTCACAAAGATCAAAAATCTGTTTCTTGCCACCCCAAAAATTTTCCTAATGGGCTGGCGCAAAGCCAAAAATTGGCCTGGCGCCACTACAACAGGCACCAAGCCTTGTTTTGCCTACCTATAAATATAGACCACCCCCTGCATATTATGGGTCCGAAAAATCACCCCAGAAACTCTGCCTCTCTTCAAACAAAGCTCAAATTCCCTCAAAACCCTAATTCTCTTAAACCTCTTCGAATCCTAGCCACTATACAATCTATACACTCAAATCCTTACCTTTAAGTATCCATTAAAGATAAAGTGCCGCATATTCAAAACTCTAAAATTCCATCATCAAAGCAAAGCGAAAATAGGATAGCTTTCTATTTAAATTATGCAATCACAACTCTAAGGTGATTCTAACCATTCCATGGTTAAGGTTGTTTTAGGAAAGTGTCACATTCAGAGAGACCATTAAAGTCCACAATAAGGTTTCAAACCCTAGTTGTTTTCAAAATCATAACCTTAGAATGGCTCTAATCTTTTCATGGTTAGAATTGTTTTAGGAAAATGAGATATTCAAGAGACTTGCAAAAACCTATATTCAAATCTTTTTAATATAGTTATAAAAAATTCACTTCCTAAAAAAACTCTTTCCAAAGATTTACTTTCTAAAAGCTTTTTGTCTTCAAGTTTAAATCCAAACCCTAGAGTCCATATTTAAGAAACCCTAGTTTCCTCACACAAAATCATAACTTTCTATTTACATCAAGATCACAAATTTCCAAAACTATTTTTTACATGAAACCTTATATTTCAAAATTCAAGTTCAACTTCAAATCATAGATTTCCTAATTCTAAAATCGCATAGAATGATAGATTTTCAAACCTAAAGCTTTCCAATTTCAAGTCAAATCAAATCTTGTCAAAATAGGAAACCCAAACAAATATCCTATTTTTGAAAATAAGACCTAATCTTCTATTTTAGGAAATAGAAATCGAATCTTTCCTAATTCCCATCTTTTATAATGTCAACCCTTCCTAATGTCAAACCTTCCTTTTTCAAAACGTTCCAAAAACAAAACTTTCATGTTTTAATTAAAATCCAATCTGTCCAATTGAAATGCATTGCATAAACCCTAGGTCCTAGGTTCAGTTAAACTCCAAGTTATCTTAAACCTAGGTCAAACCTTTTTCAAATTCAATGTTTCTTAAATCAAATCTTTCCAAATCCCGGCTTTCCAAATTTCAAATTCAGACATTTCCTAAATCAAACCTCTCTTAATTCACATATTTTCAAAATTAATTCTTTCCAAAATCAAATCTTTCCAAAAGTGAAACTTTCCTAAAATAGAACTTTCTTAATTTGGAACTTTCCTAATTCAAAACTTTTCTAAAATCAAAGTTTTTTAAAATCAAACCTTTAAAGTGTATGTTTAATCCCTAAGTTATCTAAAGTCTTAGGATACCAAAGCCCTAGTTCAACTCTAGTCTTAAGTTAAGAAACTTTAACTCTTTCCTAAGTCTTAGGTCTAAATCAGGATGGTTTTTAAGCCCCAATTCAAGTTGAGATGATTTCAAAGTTCAATTTTAACTTTCCAAAATAAGTCCAAGTTCTACTACCAAGTTCGATTCCAAATCAGAGTCATTTTCAAATCAAAGTTCAATTTTCAATCTTCCAATTAAAGTTCAAATTAAAACATTTTTAAGTCAAACTTTTCAAATATCCCAAAGTATCTATTTTCAATCAAATCCTAAGTCCGAACTATGACTGACCTGATTCCCAACAAAATGATATGTTAGCAACCCTCAGGGGTGGGGTCACAACCTTTTTTAAAATTCCAATTATCTTTTTCAAAATGTTTTTCCAAATTCTTTTCATGCACTTGCATGTCATATATCATATCATCCCTAAAATGATGACTCAAACTTCTTTTCAAAGTGGATATAATTGGACATTGGATAATCAAATATTCTAAATAAGTGAACTTAGGGTGAAAAGACGTGTAGGTACTGCAAGGGTAGGATAGGGTGATGGCCTAGTGCATCTTCTTTATATGTAACCAACCTTCGAACCTAGAATCACTGTTTTTGAAAGACCAAAATGGAGTTATTTTCAAAAGAGCTTAAATCTTTCTAAAGGTTATGAAACAACCTGTTTTCTCGAAAACCCTCTCTTAAGAAAGTTTTCCAAATCCTTTTAAAAAATCCTAAGTTTAATCTTCGAATTACACTTAGTTTTAGGTGACCTAACTCACCTTAACAAAGTTAGACGGCGTTTTCAATCTTTTTCTAAAATCCCTTAATTAAGTCAATTTCTAATTCAAACCTAGTCGCACTCGTCCTTTTAAGAGAATGAGTTCTAACAAGAGAGTACTGTGTGTTTCTCACATATTACGTCGATAGTGCAGAAAAGTTGGGGCGCGACAGCTGATGACTCCACTGGGGACGCTTAGAGGATTAGGCCATTATCATGTATTTTTAGCCTTCACTCATTTAGAATCTTCAATTAACTTGTTCAATTCTATCCACTTCAAATTTATCAAAACCAAAGCTCTTTAAAAATGTTATCGCTTGCATTCAATTCAAATTCATTCATTCAATCTTGCATTAAGTTTTTCATCAAGATACTAACTTTTTGCATTTTATTTTGTAGGTGGGTCATGTTCACATTTATTTTTATTGTCCATATAAATTGCCATCAATGACAGGGTGGAATGGATAGGATGGATTAGAGTTATTGGGCCCTTTCCTCCTTTTTTTTTTAAATTTCACACACACACTACACATGCACTCGCATTTGCATATCTGCATTCTTTACCCGATTATTGTTCCTTCTAGTTAGAAGGGGGAACGGTATATTAGTTGTGGGCGGATGCTGTGTCTGTATCTTAGCATACGGCCTCTTGATGGTTCCCCTACTCGGATCTCCAATCGATAATGGCACCACCTCGGGGAGTGGACCTAAGTTTGAAGATCTAGGAATCGAGCCTTCTTAGGAAGTATTAGTAAACTCTCAACCTCATGCTTATGTAAAAACTTGTCCATATCCGAACCTCTGTCGGATTTAAGACACACAAGTCAAATTCAAAACCCTGGAGGAAAGGGTGATCGCTTTACTTTCCTTTATTCTTGTCGATTCCTGTTGTTATAATACTTGTGTAATGTTCATACATGCAAATTTACTTTATTATCACACTCTTTCTCCCTGTACTCTTGCTTACATATACATGTATTCAATGCTTCATTTCATGACAAAAGTTCTAAAGTAACTCAAGTCACTACATTCTTATGCATATAATCAACCCATAGAGAGTGACACCAAGCTCACTCCCCCTTGCATAAAACCTACCAAAGTCTTAAGGTTATCAATTGACCCTAAGGACTCATGGCATGCATCAAAGCCATCCCATAAAGAGGGGCTCCAATCCCTCTCCGCTCACAGAGATAGGGATGCCAAGAAGATAAGGGGCAATTCAGAAGCAAGGTCTCTCACCGACATCCATCAGAAAAGGTGAATCGAAAGACTCAAGAGTAGTTTAATATTTCAAATGTAAAAGTAGATAGGCAAAAGTCCTAAGGAAAATGTTCCCGCTCCCCTTTCATTGCACTTTTGAAATTTCATAAACAAGAGAAACTCACTTCAATGAAACTATCATATATACTTCTTGTGAATGAATGTATATATGTATGTATGTATGAATGAATGACTACAGATATAGGTATAGTATTGCATACAGGGGCAACCCCCTATCTCCAAAAGTGAGCAAAAATATCATGCTTAGTCCCCCTCTTCAGTAGGGACACCCCTAAGGCATGCATTGCATAAAAATTTTCAAATCAAGGCATTAACTTGTCTTTTGTCTCATGTCTTCTATCCTGTTGTAAGCACCCCCTTTTTGCCCGCTCAACAATCCCCGGCCTAACCGGACTCACATTCAAACTGACACAGACACATTCAAGTCTAAATCAGTTTTTTAGACTTAATCTAATTAATCAATCATTTCATGGGCCCACCGGGCCCAATATAGACAAAATAACAAAAATGCCTTTGTGGCATTGCTCGGTCCAATTTCAGCTGGCACATCTTTTTAAAGATGATAAACACCATATTTTAACTTCAATTCCAATTCCAATTCCAATTCCAATTCTAATCCAGACCAGTCAAGCTCAATCTGGCATGTCTTTTGAGAAAGTTAATCCCTTAGACGGTAAGTCCATCCAGTCTGACACATTTATCAAGAAAGCTCCTCTAAACGATAAGTTGCCTTCAAACCTATTGACCGGGACGGATCCTAAGTCCCCAAGATGGTAGAGCGGTACATTTCTGGCACCTGCTAACCCGTCAATGTAGAATATTTGCCATTCAGCACGTCTTTTGAAAAAGTTGATCCTTTACACGATAAGACCATCTGGAAGCTTCCCAAGATCAGGTAGTCTCCGGAATGAATGCACACCATCAGAGTAACAAAAACACTCACAAACATTGCAACCATCAGAGTGATAGAAACACTCGCAAACAGGTCGACATTGAGAATTGCCAACAAACCCCCTATGTCACAAGACCGAACATACCTCTTGGCCTTAGCACATTTACTTAAGGACGTAATAACTTTGGAAACCAACGCGCCACTCATCGTCAGAGTGACAAAAACACTCAAAACCTAAGTTAACACTAGTGCTTGCTAGCTCACTCCAGTGAAAAAGACCAAACTGCCCCTTGGGCCCTTCTGGCACGCTTCTCAAGAAAGTACTTAAGTCCTCAGAGTGGTAAGTCCACCCTTCCAGGATTGTCCTAAAGACAATTTGGCATGTTCAAGTGCCTTCCAGTAGGTTCCGGATCAATTTCGAGACCATCCAGTTAAAATGACCATTTTGCCCCTAGGCATCCAATTGCCCCTGGGAACCATATCGGCTCAAGGTATCAAACAGCTTACATCTTGAGGATGCTTCTTGTAGTATTCCTAATCCTTCAATGCCTTTCCAGATCATTCTAGGTCTAATTCGGCAAGCCCAGTGCAAAATGACCGTTTTGTTCTTGGATATCAAACCACACCGACTCTAGATATCAAACCGAAAACCGCTTGAAACACTCTCGATAGTGTTTCTAACCTCCTAGCTTCCTCATAGGTCACTCTGGGTCCATTTCGGTGTTTACCTAATTCAAATGGCCATTTTGACCATGATAGGTTAGTCAGCTTTTTAAATATTCCGACAATGTTTCTTAAGTCCGTTACCTCTAAGACACTCTTTCAAGGGCTCTTGTCTATCCCCGGCCTTCCGAATCATTCCTGGATCTTTTGGGGTCACTCCTAGTGGAGCCAAGCAAAAATTATATGGTAGTCACTAGGAAAGGCGTCCAAATATTTTGCCTTACGTCCCAATGGTCAAAAGATGTGTTTCTTGCGGCCTTAAAACTTTCTTAAGTAGTTGACGCCACTAGTAGTGGTGGTAAGCCAATAAATTGCAGTGGCACCATGGTTCAATTACACTAACACCACTGCAACAGGCACCAGTTCTTATTTCAATTGCCTATAACTACAGACCATCCCCTTGCGTAAAAAGGGTCCACAAACTCAGTCCAAAAACTCTATCTCTCTGAAAATAGAGCTTGAGTTCTCTCAAAACCCTAATTCTCTCATGCCTCTTCAAACTCTAGCCTTTATACACTCAAACCCTAGCCTCTATATACTCGAACACAAGCCTCCAAGCATCTATTGAAGATCAAGTGCTACATCTTCAAGGTTCTCAAAGTTCAAGTCAAGTAAAGCAAACAAAGTAAGAAGAAAAGAATGTTGGTTTTCTATTTACTTTATGTAATCCTCCTCTCTCTTCTCTCTCCTAACCCACTTAGATTTTCTTCTATTTTAATTCCCATCTTCTACCTCATCTTCTTGCATGCTTGAAACAAGGAACTTCCTGATTCATGCTTAGGAAGAATTTTTGAAGGTCACCGTGTTGTCGGCTTTCTTAAAGTTTGACCTAAGACGGTGTGGGTTTGGCCCCCTTGATTATGTGGTGAAGCGTAACCTTGTATGTTCACGACCCTATTGCATTATGGTTATCATGTTCATATATTGCTTTCAAAATAGCATTCAGAGTTATTTTTAAACTTGCATCAAAGTTCTCTTTCAAAACTTGCATTCAAAATCTCATTCTTTCAAACTTGTTTTCAAAATCACACTCCTAGGATGATTCTAGCCATTCCATGGTTAAGGTTATTTTATGAAAGTGTTATATTCAATGTGACCATCAAGGTCCAAATTTTGGGTTCAAACCCTAAATTGCTTTTTTATTTTTATTTTATCAAAACCACAATCTTAAGATGATTCTAGCCATTTCATGGTTAGGGTTGTTTTAGGAAAGTGTTATATTCAATGTGATTATTATGGTCCATATTGCAAATCCTATTTATTTTCAAAATCACAACCCTAGAATGATTTTATTCTTTTTATGGTTAGAATCGTTTTAGGAAAATGAGATATTCAAGAGACTTGCCAAAGTATATTCAAACCCCTTTCCAAACGATTTTGTAAATTTACTTCCTAAAAACTCTTTTCAAAGATCTACTTTCCAAAAACTTTTTGTTTTGAAATACAAGTAAAAACCCTAGAATCCATAATTAGGAAACCCTAATTCCTTTCTTCAAATCATGGCTTCCTATTTTGCCTCAAATCATAGGTTTTCAAAACTAGTTTTCTCACATAAAATCATAGGTTTTCAAAACTAGTTTTCTCATTTATTTTTGAAAATAAAATCCAATCTTCAACTTTAGGAAATAGAAATTAAATCCTTCCTAATTCCAATCTCTCCTACTTCCAAACCTTTCCAAATTCTAACTTTCTAGATTTCAAACTTCCAAATCATTCCAAATTTTAAATATTTCAATGTTCAAATCTTTCTAATTTAAAATCTTTCCAACTTTCAAAATTTTTCTAATTCAAAGCTTTCTAAATCAAGTCATTCCTAAAATGGAAACTTTTCTAAAATGAAACCTTCTTAATTCAAAGCTTTTCTAAGTTTTGTAAGCACCCCATTTTTGTCCGCTCGGCAATCTCCGGTCCGTCCGAACTAATATTCAAACCAATACAAACACATTCAAATTCAAATCAATTTTTCAGACTCAATCCAATCAATCAATTGCTCCGCGGGCCCAATGGGCCCAACAGAGGTAAAATGACCAAAATGCCCTTGTGGCATTGCTCGGTCCTATTCAAGTTGGCACACCTTTCTAGAGATGGTAAGTCCCCTTTTTAATCTCAAAACCAATTTCAAGTCCAATTCCAATTCAAATAAAATTTGGCACGCCTTTTGAAAAAATTGATCCCTCAGGCGATAAGTCCATCTAGTTCGGTACATTTTTTGAGAAAACTCTTCAGAATGGTAAGTTCCTTCAAACCCATTAACCGGGATGGAACCCAAGTCCCCTAGATGGTAAAACGATCTACCTTTGGCGCCTGCTAGCTCGCCAATGAAGAATGTTTGTTATTCGGCATGTCTTTCGAGAAAGTTGATTCATCAAACGATAAGTCCACCTAGCAGCTTCTTAAGATCATGCAGTCTCTAGAATGAACACGCAATGTTAGAGTGGCGAAAACACTTGCAAATATCGCAACTATCAGAGAGGTAGAAACATTCGTAAACAGGTCGACATCGGGAATTGCCAATAAAACCCCTATGTCATGGGACCAAACTTGCCTCTTGGCCATGACACGTTTACCAAAGGATGAGATACCTTTAGAAACCAATTCGTCACAGACCGTCAGAGTGATGAAAACACTCAAAATCCAGATCAACACCAGTGCCCGTTAGCCCACTTTGGTAAAAAATGACCAAACTGCCCCTTGGGTCTTTTTTGGCGTGCTTCTCGAGAAAGTACCGAAGTCCTTAGAGCGATAAGTCCACCCTTTTAAGATTATCCCAAAGACAATCTGGCATGTTCAAGTGCCTTCTAGTCAGTTCCGGACTAATTCCGAGACCATTTGATCAAAATGAGCATTTTATCTCTTGGCATCCGACCGCCTTTGGGACCCACACTGGCTCTGGGTATCAAATCGATAACCTCCTGAGAATGCTTCTACTAGTATTCCCGACCTTCCAATGCCTTTTCAGATCATTCCGAGTCCATTCTGGCAAAACAACCGTTTTGCCCTTAGTGGGTCAGTCACCTTTTCTAACCACACCGGCTTTGGGTATCAAACCAGAAATCCCTTGAAATATTCTAATTAATGTTTCCTTTGAGTCCTCTCATGAGACATTCCAAGTCCATGTCGCGCCTAGATTTTTCACACTCGAGGAATACATACAAAAGCGAAAAAATACTATACTCTCTGGTTAGAACTCATCCTCCAAGAAGAATGAGTGCGACTAGGTTTGAATAAAAAATTAATTTGAATAAAGGGCTTTTGGAAAACATTTGGAGTCGCCACCTAACTTGATTAAGGTGAGTTAGGTCACCTAAAAACGAAGCACAATCCGAAAACTACACTTAGGGTTTTTGAAAATGATTTTGAAAATACTTCCTCAAGAGAAAGTTTTTAAGAAAACAGGTTGTTTGGCAACCTTTGAAAAATATTTAAGCCCTTTTTTTTTTAAAATAACTCCATTTTAGCCTTTCGAAAACAACGTTCTCGGTTCGGAGGTTGGTTATGTGTAGGGAAGACGCACTAAGCCATCACCCTACCTCGCCCTTACTGTACCTACATGTCTATTCACCCTAGATTCATCCATCAAAGTCTTCAATTAATACATGTCCAAAACTATCAACTTTTAGAAAATAAATTTTAGAAAGGAATTGACATGATGCACGATATGCAAGTGCAAGAAAAGATTTTGCTATTGAAAATAGATTTGAAAAGAACTTGATTTGATTTGAAACGGATGTGGAAAGATAGAATTGATTTTGAAAGAAAGTTTTAGAGATTGGAAATAGAGATTTGAAAATAGATTTTTGGAATTAGATTATGGAATTGAAAACTTAAGAAGAGTTATGGAATTAGAGATTTGAAAAAAGTTATGGAATTAGAGATTTGAAAAAATTTATGGAAGTGGAGATTTGAAAAAAGGTTATGACTGCACCCATGAGGGTTGCCTACATATCCTTTTTTAGGAAGTAGGTCAGCCGTAGTTCGAACAAGAGTCCGATAGAAAATAGAAGGTTTGATTTAAAAAAGAAATTTTGGTTTGAAAAAGGGTTTGATTTGAACTTAGAATATAAGATTTGAAATCAAGATTGAACTTAGACTTAGAATTGAACTTGAAAGAGGATTTGACCCTTGGAAGAGAACTTAGACTAGATTCGAAAAGACAGAGTTTTGGGAAACCTAGATTTAGGAAAGATAGGACTTAGGAAATATTCGAGGTTTAAGAAAGATTGGACTTGAACGTTGGACTTGGAAGATTAGGGAAGTTGGATTTAGGAAATGTTCGAATTAGGAAAGTTTCGTTTTAGGAAAGTTTCATTTTACGAATGCTTTGAAATAGGATAGGTTTCAATTTAGGAAAGTTTTGAAATTGGAAAGTTTGATTTTAGAAAGTTTTAACTTAAGAAAGTTTCGAATTTAGAAAATCTTGACTTTAGAAAGTTTTGAATTAGGAAAGTTTTGAAAATTAGAAAGTTTAGAATTTTAGAAAGATTCGAAGTTTGAGTTTTAGAAATACTTAAAATTAGGAAAGATTTGAGTTTAAGAAAGAGTTGAAATTCGAAAAGGTATGGAATTAGGAAGATTAAAAAGCTTAAAGTTTAAGGAAAGAGTTAAAAGTTTAAGTTTTGGAAACTTAAGGTTTAGGAAAATACGAGATTAGGAAGGAGTGGATTAGGAAACGTTTAGATTAGGAAGAATTGAGGTTCCTATTTCCTAAAACAAAAGATTGAATTTTGTTTCTAAAAGAGGTGTTTTGATTTTGTTTCAAAAAATAGAGGATTGGATCTAGTTTTGCTAAATGGGGAGATTAGATTTGGCATCTTAAAAGGAAGATTGGATTTGGCATGGATTTGGAAGGGGAAGTTTTAGAAACCCTAGATTTGGAAGTCTATAGTTTTGATGTAGAAAAATAGGTTTTGGAAATATATAGTTTTGATGTCGAAAATAGGATTTGGAAACCTAAAGTTTGAGACCAAAATAGGGAATTAGAAATCACATTTTTGGGAAGGAAAATTAGGGTTTCCTAATTGTTGGCTCTAAGGCTTGACTTAGGCTCCAAGGAAAAAGATTTTGGAAAGTAGAATTTTTGAAAAGAAAAGGTTTTTGGTAGGAGATCTTAAAAATGAGTTTTTGGAAAGTGAATTTTGGGAAGAGAGTTTTTAGAAAGGGATTTTTGTGAAAGAGGTTTTAGGAAAGAGATTTTTGGAAAGAGTCTTTTTAGGAAAGAAATTTAGGGAATGTTTTTAGAAAGTAAATTTTAAAGAGAGCGTTTTTTGATAAAGAGTTTTGAAAAGAGTTTTGGAAAATAGATTTGTGAAGGGAGTTTTTGAAAATAATTTTGGAAAGGAGATTGGAGAGAGTTTTCAGAAAGTATGTTAGAAAAGAGATTTTTTAGAAGGAGAGATTTGGAAAGAGAGTTTTTGGAACGTTTATAAAAATATCTCACTTTCCTAAAGCGATTCTAACCATAAGAAGGTTAGAACCACTCTAAGATAGTGGTTTTGAAAACAACAAGGATTTGGAAATATGGACCATATTGGTCACTTTAAATGTAACACTTTCCTAAAGCAACCCTAACCCTGGAAAGGCTAGAATCACCCTAGGATTGTGATTTTGAAAACAATTTTAGAAAAAGAAGATTTTGATGCAAGTTTGAAAACAATTTTAATGCAAGTTTTGAAAAACAAGTTTGAAAACGAATTTTGGAGAGATGTAAGATCATGATATGCACAATGCAAGTTGGGGTCGTGAACATACAAGGTTAAGGCTTCACCGCATAATCAAGGGGCCGAACCCATGTGGTCTCCAGTTAAATTAAGAGAAAGCCCCCGACACGGTGACTTCCAATAGCCTAATCCTACACATGGACCGGGGAGTCCCTTATTTTAAGCATGCAAGAAAGGGAGGGAAGAAGATGCGGGATTAAAATAGAAGAAAACCCAAGTGGGTTCAGAGAGAGAAGAGAGAGCGGGGAATTACGTAAACATAAATAGAGAGCCTACCTTGTATCTTCTTTATTCGTTTTGTTTAATACACTTTGTTCTTCTTCCTTTGCTTTGGTCTTTGCCTTGATCTTCAAGAGTTTGTTCTGATCTTCGGGAGCTTCAGAGTTGCAGCACTTCAAGTCTTTAATGGAGGTTTTGGAGGCTAGTATAGGAGTGTATAGGGGTGTATGTAAGTGTATGAGAGCTAGGGCTTGTGTATGGAGGCTAGGGTTTGTGTATGGGGGCTAGGGTTTTGGAAAACCTAAAGAAGATTAGGGTTTAGGGAGGCTACGAGCTCTGTGTATCGAAGAGGAGAGTTTTTAGATTGATTTTGTGAACCTTTTTGACACTGGAAGAGGCTTTGTATTTATAGACAGAGGAATGACCTAGCGCCTATTACAGTGGCGCTTGTAGGAAATGTTTAAGGTCGGCAAACAACGTATTTTCAGAAGATTTAGGCGCCTATATTAGTGACTACCATGCAATTTTTAGCATGGCTTTATTAGGAGTGACTCCGGAAGGTCCAGGAATGTTTTGAAGGGGCTAGGAATGTCCTAAAAAGCCGAAAAGGGACAGGAACCCTTAGAACTGTGTCTTGGGGGTAGTAGACTTGGAAAATGATGACAGGATTTGTTGGAAGGGTTGACCGGGCCATTAGGGGCAAAATGGTCAACCGGGCCAGAAAGCTGCCGAGATGGACTCAAAATATCTCGGAAGAAGACTGGAAGCTTGGAAACATTAGCTAGAATGTTCCAGGAGGTTATCGGTTTGATACCCAGAGTCGGTGTGGTTGGAAGAGACGATTGGCCCACTAGGGGCAAAACGGTCATTTTGCATTGGGCTTGCCGAAACTGACTCGGAATGATTTGGAAAGATAATAAAAATTCGAGAATACTATAAGAAGCATTCTCAAGAGACTACCAGTTTGATACCCAAAACCGGTGTGGTTTCCGGGGCGTTCAGATGCCTAGGGGCAAAATGGTCATCTTAATCATAATGTCTTGGAATTGCCCCGAAATTGACTGAAAGGCACCTAATCATGCCGAATTGTCTTTAAGACAATCTTGGAAGGGTGGACTTACCGTTCTGAGGACATAGGTTCTGTCTCGAGAAATGTGCCAAAAATGGCCCCAGGGGTAGTTTGGTCATTTTTCACCGAAGTGGGCTAGCAGGCACTGGTGTTGACCTGGGTTTTGAGTGTTTCCATCACTCTAACAGCGGTCTCGTGATATAGGGCTTTGTTGGCAATTCCTTATATCGACCTGTTTGCAAGTGTTTCCACCACTCTGGCGGTTGCGAAGTTTACGAGTATTTTCATTATTCTAATGGGTTGCGATCATTCTAGAGACTGCCTAATCTTTAGAAGCTGCTAGGTGGACTTAGCGCCTGAGGAATCAACTTTCTCGAAAGGCGTGTCAAAATGAATATTTTTGCATTGGTGGGCTAGCTGGCGCCAAAAGTGGACCGTTCTACCATATCGGGGACTAGGGGTCTCATCCCGATCGACGAGTTTGAAAGGACTTACCATTCCGAAGAGTTCACTTGGAAACATACCGAACAGGATGGACTTATAGCCTCAAGGAATCAACTTTCTCGAGGGTTGTGCCAGAGTGGATTTGGAATTGGAATTGGAATTGAAATGGAAAGGGGACTTACCGTCTTTGAAAAGACGTGCCTATTTGAATTGGACCGAACAATGCCACCAGGGCATTTTGGTCATTTTGCCTCTATTTGGGCCCAATGGACCCACGAAGCGATTGATTGACGGGATTAGACTTAAAAAATTGAGTTGAATCAGAATATGTCCATATTGACTTGAATACAAGTCTGGACAGACTGGAGACTACCGAGCGGGCAAAAATGGGGTGCTTACAGTCCATTCTGGTGGTTTTCTGGTCTAGTTGACTGTTTTGCTTTTAATGGCTTAACCGACTACTTCAACAATCCCGACATTGTTTTTCAAGCTCGTTACCCCCGGGACACTATTTCAAGAGTTTTTACTCATTTTCGGCAGTCGCACCCAGATTTTTCACACTCGAGAAATACACACACAAGTAGAAAAAATATTATACTCTCTCGTTAGAACTAATCCTCTTAGAAGAATGAGAACGAATAGGTTTGAATTGAAAATTGATTTGAATAAAGGGCTTTTGGAAAAAGTTTGGAGTCGCCACCTAACTTGATTAAGGTGAGTTAGGTCATCTAAAAACTAAGCATAATCCGAAGACTACACTTAGGGTTTTTGAAAATAATTTTAAAAATACCTCCTCAAGAGAGGGTTTTTAAGAAAACAGGTTGTTTGGCAACCTTTAAAAAACATTTAAGCCCTTTTTTGAAAATAACTCCATTTTGGTTTTTCGAAAACAGTGATCCTAGGTTCGGAGGTTGGTTACGTGTAGGGAAGACATACTAAACCATCGCCCTACCCCACCTTTGCGGTTCCTACATGTCTATTCACCCTAGAGTCACCTATGAGAGTTTTCAACTAACAAATGTCCAATTCTATCCGCTTTAGAAAAAGAATGTTTAAAAAGACATGATGCATGATATGTAAATGCACCAGAAATATTTGATTTGAAAATAAATTTGAAAAGACTTAATTTAATTTTAGAAAAGAGATTTGAAATTGAAAGAAAATTTTAGAGATTGAAAATAGAGATTCGAAAATAGAAATTTGAAAGTGGAAGGTTGAATAGATTATGGAATTGGAGATTTAAAAAAGGTTGTGAAATTAGAAGTTTGACAAAGGTTGTGACCGCACCCATGAGGGTTGCCTACGTATCCTTTTTGAGGAATCAGGTCAGTCGTAGTTCGGACAAAAGTCCGATAGAAAATAGAAGGTTTGATTGAAAAAAGAGTTTGATTTAAACTTAGGATAAAAGATTGGAAATTGAAATTTGGAATTGAAGAGATTAAAATTTGATTTGGAATGATAGAACTTGGATGAAGAATTTGGACTTGTTTTTGGAAAGATGGAGGTTTAGGAAACCTAGACTTAGGAAAGAGAAGATTTAGAAAGGACTTGAGATTAAGAAAGATTTGACTCGAATGTTGGACTTGGAAGATTAGGAAAGATTCGAATTAGGAAAGTTTCAAAATATGAAAGTTTTGGTTTAGGAAAGGTTTCGAATTAGGAAAGGTTTTGATTTAGGAAAGTTTTGGATTAAGAAAATTTCATTTTAAGAAAGGGTTTGAAATAAGAAAGGTTTCGTTTTAATAAGGTTTTGAAGTTAGAAAGTTTGAAATTTAGAAATGTTTGAAATAGGGAAGTTTTGAAAGTAAGAAAGCTTTGAGTTTAGAAAGTTTTAGATTTGAAAAGATTTGAAATTTAGGAAAGTTTAGAATTTTGGAAAGATTCGAGGTTTGAGTTTCAGAAATTCTTGAAATTAGGAAAGGTTTGAGTTTAGGAAATATTTAAAGATTTATATTTGAAAAGTTAAGATTTGGAAAGGGATGAAACTAGGAAAGGGTTGAATTAAGAAAGATTTGGAAACTTAAAGTTTAAGAAAAGATTTAAAAGTTTAGGTTTAGGAAACTTATGGTTTAGGAAGGTATGAAATTATGAAGGATTTGAATTAGGAAAGATTAGATTTGGAAGGATTGAAATTCCTATTTCCTAAAACAAAGAAGTGAATTTTGTTTCTAAAAGAGGTGTTTTGATTTTGTTTCTAAAAACGGAGGATAGGATCTAGTTTCCTAAATGGGAGGTTGGATTTGGCATGGATTTTTAGAAACCCTAGATTTGGAAGACTATAGTTTTGATGTAGAAAATAAGTTTTGCAAACTTATGATTTTGATGTAAAAAGGGAGATTTTGGAAACCTAGGTTTTAAGGCAAGATTAAAAATCATGTTTTTAGGAAGAAAAATTAGGATTTTCTAATCATGAGTTCTAGGGTTTGACTTGGGCTCTAAGGAAGAAGATCTTGGAAAGTGAGTTTTTAGGAAGAGAGATTTTTGGAAGGAAATCCTAAAGGGGAGTTTTTAGAAAGAAAATTTTTAGGAAAGCATTTAGGGAGTGTTTTTTAGAAAGTGAATTTGAAGAAGGTGCTTTTGGAAAGAGTTATTGGAAAGAGTTTTTCTGGGAAGGAGACCTAGGGAGCGCTTTTAAAACTGAATTTCAAGGAGAGTGTTTTTGGAAAGTAAAACTTTGAGAGAGTTTTTGGAAAGAGATTGAAAAGGAGTTTTTGAAAAATAGATTTTTGGAGGGAGCTTTTGAAAACAATTTTGGAAAGGAGATTGGAGAGAGTTTTTAGAAAGCATGTAAAATATCTCACTTTCCTAAAACAATTCTAACCATAAGAAGGTTAGAACCACTTTAGGATAGTGGTTTTGAAAACAATGATTTTGAAAATATGGACCATATTGGTCACTTTAAATGTAACACTTTTCTAAAACAACGTTAGCTATGGAAAGGCTAGAATCACCTTAGGATTGTGATTTTGAAAACAAGTTTCGAAAAAGAAGATTTTGATACAAGTTTGAAAACGATGTTAATACAAGTTTTGAAAATAAATTTGAAAATGAATTTTAGAAGAATGCAAGATCATGATATGCACAATGCAAATTGGAGTCGTGAACATACAAGGTTAAAGGCTTCACCACATAATCAAGGAGGCCGAACCACGTGGTCTCCGGTTAGACTAAAAGAAAGGCCCTGACACGGTGACTCTCCAGTAGCCTAATCCTATACATGGACCGAGAAGTCCCTTGTTTCAAGCATGCAAGAAGGGAGGGGAAAAAGATAAGGGATTAAAATAGAAGAAAACCCAAGTGGGCTAGGAGAGAGAAAAGAGGGGGAAGACGCGTAAACTTAAAGAGAAAGCCTACCTTGTGTCTTGTTTATTTTGCTTTACTTTGCGCGCTTTGTTTTGCTTGCTTTGCTTCGGTCTTCGCTTCAATTTTCAAGGGCTTGTCTTGATCTTCAAAGCTTCATAGTTGCATAATCCAAGTCTTCAATGGAGAGTTTGAGGTTAGTGTATGAGTATATGAGAGTGTGTATGAGTGTATGAGGGTGTATATGAGTGTATAGGAGGCTAGGGTTTGGAAAACCTAAAGAAGCTAGGGTTTAGGGAGGCTATGAGCTCTGTATATCAAAAATTAGAGTTTTAAGACTAAGTTTGCGGACCCCTTTCACGCTGGAGGAGGCTTTGTATTTATAGCGAGAGGAATGACCTGGCGCCGATTGTAGTGGCACCAGGCCAAAAAATCTTCTAGCGCCACTAAGAGTGGCGCCCAGCCAAATTTTGGCTTGGCGCCACTATTGGTGGCGCCAGTCACTTAGGAAAGTTTTAAGATCAGCAAGCAACATATCTTCAGAAGATTTGGGCGCCTGTACTAGTGACTACCATGCAATTTTTAGCCTGCTCTTCACTATGAGTGACTCCGGAAACTCCGGGAAGGATTTAAGGGGCTGGGAATGACCTAGAAGGCCAGAAAGGGACAGGAACACTTAGAACAATGTCCCGAGATAGTAGACTTGAAAAAGGATGACAAGATTTATCGGAAGGATTGACCGAGCTATTAAGGGCAAAACGGTCAATCGAGCCAAAAAACTGCCGGGACGGACTCAGAATGTCTCGAAAAAAGACTCAAGAGTTAGAAACATTATTTAGAATGTTCCCAAAGGCTACCAGTTTGATACCCAGAGCCGGTGTGGTCGGAAAAGGTGACCGGCCGACTAGGGGCAAAACAATCATTTTACACCAGGTTTGCCAGAATTGACTCGGAATGATCCGAAAAGATAATGGAAGGTTGAGAATACTATAAGTAGCATTCTTAGGAGATTACCGGTTTGATACCCAGAACCGTTGTGGTTCTCGGGGTGTTCGAATGCCTAGGGGCAAAATGGTCATCTTAACCGAAAAGTCTCAAAATTAGCTCGAAACTAACTAGAAGGCACCTAATCATGCCGGATCGTCTCTAAGATGATCTTGGAAGGGTGGAATTACCATTCTGGGGACTTAGGTAATATCTTGAGAAACGTACCGAAAAATGGCCCTAGGGGTAGTTTGGTCATTTTTCACCGGAGTGGGCTAGCAGGCACTAGTGTTGACCTGGGTTTTGAGTGTTTCTGTCACTCTGATGGTGGCCCAATGATATAGGGGTTTGTTGGCAATTCCTTATATCGACCTATTTGTAAGTACTTCCGCTACTCTGACAGTTGCGATGTTTGTGAGTACTTTCGCTACTCTGACGGTTCGCAGTCATTTTCGAGACTGCCTAATCTCAGAAAGCTGCTAAAGGGACTTAGCGCCTGAGAAATGAACTTTCTCAGAAGGCGTTCCAAAACGGATATTTCTACATTGGCTGGCTAGCAGGTACCAAAGGTGGACCGTTCTACCATCTAGGAGACTTGGGGACTTGTCCCAGTTGATTAGTTTGAAGGGACTTACCATTCCGAAGAAACTTTCTTCGAAAAATATGCCGGACAAGATAGACTTATTGTCTCGAGAAATCAACTTTCTCGAGAGAAGGATTGGAATTGGAATTGGAATTGGACTTGAAAAAGGGGACTTACTGTCTTCGAGAAGATGTGCCTACGGGATTGGACCGAATAACGCCTACAAGGGCATTTTGGTCATTTTGCTTCTATTTGGGCCCAATGGGCCCGCGAAACGGTGGATAGATGGGATTAGACTTGGAAAGTTAATTTAACTCAAAATATGTTCACATTGACTTAAATACAAGTCTGGACAGACTGTAGATTGTCGAGCGGTCAAAAAAGGGGTGCTTACACGGGCCTTCCAAAATATTCTCAGACCGTTTGAAGTCACTCCTAGTAAAGCCAAGCCAAATATTGCATGGTAGTCACTAATACAGGCACCCAAATCTTTTCCCTTGCGTATCAAGGGTTGAAAGATACGTTTCTTGCCTATCTAAAACATTTCCTAAGTGCCGCTAGTGTAAAAATTACCCTGGCACCACTACAGCAAGTGCCCGGGTAATCTTTTGTCTATAAATACAGAGCCTCCCCCTGGGTGAAAATGGTCTGCAAACTTAGTCTAGAAACTCTGTTGTTCGAATTATAGAGCTCGAAGTCTCTCCAAAACCCTAGCCTCCTTAGTCTCTCCAAACCCTAGCCACTATACACTTTACCCTAACATCTATTAACACTCCATACACTCATAAACAAGCCTCAAAAGCCTCCATTAAAGATGCAAGGTGCTACAACTTAGAAGATCTCAAGGATCAAGCAAAGTAAAACAAATAAAGCAAACAAAACAAGAAGAAGTCAAAGTAGGCTCTCTCTTTATGTTTATGTACTTCCCTTTCTCTTTTCTTCCTCCTAACCCAATTTGCTTTTCTTCTATTTTAATCCCCTATCTTTCCCCTCCCCCCTTTATTGCATACTTGGAATAAGGGAATCCCCGATTCTTGTGTAGGAAGGATTGTTGAAAGTCACCGTTTCGGGGGCTTTCTTCTAATTCAACCTTAGACCAAGTGGATTCAGCCCCGTTGATTATACGATGAGGCCAACCTTGTATGTTCACGACCACTTGCATTGTGCATATTATATTCATACATCCCTTTAAAACTTGTTTTCAAAGTGGTTTTCAAAACTTGCATCAAAATCGTCTTTCAAACTTGCATTCAAAATTTTGTTTTCAAAATCACACTCCTAGAGTGATTCTAGCTAATCCATGGTTAGGGTTGCTTTAGGAAAGTGTTATACTCGTTGTGACATCAAGGTCCATATTTTGAGTATAAACCCTAACTTGTTTTTCATCAAAACCATCATCTTAAGATGATTCTAGCCATTCCATGATTAGGGTTGTTTTAGGAAAGTGTGATATTCAATGGGATCATATTGGTCCATATTTTAAGTCCATGTTGTTTTCAAAACCACCAACTTAGAATGGTTCTAATCTCTTTATGGTTAGAATCGTTTTAAGAAAGTGAGACATTCAAAAGATTTTCAAAAAGCCAATACTCAAACTCCTTTTCAAATTGTTTTCTAAGTTTCTTTCCAAAAACTCTCTTCAAGCCCCTTTCCAAAAATTGCTTTTCAAAATGCTTTGTAAAAGCTTTCTTCAAAAATTCACTTTCTAAAAATTCATTTCCAAAAGTTCTCTTCAAAAATTCACTTTCTCAAAACTCGCTTCAAGCTTCATTCCTAGAAACTCTCCTCAAATGATTTATTTTCCAAAAACTCTTTTTCTTAGAGTCCAAGTCAAGCTCTAGATCCCATGGTTAGGAAACCCTAATTCTCTTTCCTAAAAACATGACTTCCTATTTTGCTTCAAATCATAGCTTTCCAAATCTTAGATTTCCAAAATTCAACCTTTTCAATTTCATGTCAAATCAAATCTTTCAAATTAAGAAACTAGATCAAATTCTTCAATTTTAGAAACTGTATCAAATTATCTCTTTTTTCTAGAAATAAAATCAAATCTTCTACTTTAGGAAATAAGAATCAAATCTTTCCTAATTTCAAACCTTTCTAAATTTTAACCTTTCTAGATTCTAAAACTTTCTAATTTCAAAACTTTCCTAAGTTCAAATTTTTCTAAATTCAAGACTTTCCTAAAATGAAACTTTTCTAAAATTAAAACTTTCCTAATTTGGCACTTTTCTAAAATGAAGCTTTCCTATTTTGAAACATTCCTAATTTGAAGCTTTCCAAAGTCCAATATTTCCTAAACCTTAACTTCCCAAATCATTCCAAGTCAAATATTTTCTAAATAAAATCAAATCTCTTTTCAAATTTTTCTTAAACCCAACCTTTCATATTCGAACCTTTCCTAAATCCAACTTTCTTTAATCAAACCTCTCAAATCTAAATCAAATCCTTTCTTAATTCAACTACATGTTTCAATCTTGGGTAACTTAAACTCTAGGATACCAAAACCCTAGTTCAACCCTAGCCCTAAAGTTAGGAAGCTTCAATCCTTTTCGAAAACTTCTTTCTAAACTAAGATGGTTTTCCAACTTCAATCTAAGTCCAAAATCTTTTCAAAACTGAACTCTTTCTTTTCTAAATCAAGTCCAGGTTCTTCGTTCAAGTTTCATCGTTTCAAGTCAAAGTCAATTCTAAGTCCAAATTTTAATTTCAAATTTCTATTCCAAGTCCAAATCAAACCCTTTTTCAATCAAATCAAACTTTTCAAATCTCGAAGTGTCAATTTTCAATTGGACTTTAGTCCAAACTACGACTGACCTGGTTTTCAAAAAGGGATTCGTAGGCAACCCCATGTGTTTGATTATAACACTTTTCAAGTTTCTATTTACATAACCTTTTTTAAATTTTCAATTCCATGGTGTTGACCGGGGTTTTAAGTGTTTCCATTGCTCTGAAGGTGTGTGACGTGTTGGTTTCCAAAGGTATCTCATCATTTGGTAAACGTGTCACGGGTAAGAGGCGAGTTTGGTCCCGTGACATAAGGGGTTTGTTGGCAGTTCCCAATGTTGACCTATTTACGAGTGTTTCTGCCACTCTGATGGTTGTGATTTTTGCAAGTGTTTCCACCACTCTGATAGTGCGCGTTAATTCAAGAGACTGCTTAATCTCGGGAAGCTGCTAGGTGGACTTATTGTCTGAGAAATCAACTTTCTCAAAAGACATGCCGAATAACGGACATTCTACATTGGTGGGCTAGTAGGCGCCAAAGGTGAACAGTTCTACCATCTCGAGGACTTGGGTTCTGTTCCAGTCGACGAGTTTGAAGGGACCTAGCATTCCGAGAAGTTATCTCGGAGAACATGCTAAACTGGATGGACTTATCGCCCGAGGGATCAACTTTCTTGAAAGACATGCCATATTTGATTTGGATTGGTATTGGATTTGAAATTTGATTTGAGATTGAATTTAGTGAGCTAATGACTCTATGTAGTGTGCAGATTATATCATGCCTTAATTTGATTTAGTGAGCTAATGACTCTACGTGGTGTGCAGATTATATCATGCCTTAATTTGATTTAGTGAGCTAATAACTCTACATAGTGTGGAGATTATATCATGCCTTAATTTTAATTAAATTATGACTTGAAGCTTAACACTTTGAATATATTGAAAAACTTGTATGTTGAGAAGCTTGTCAAGAATAAGTTGAAGGGAGTGTGAAGATCTGGACTTCAAAAATAGATTGGCATCATTGAAAATGATTTCGGCAACAAAGAGAAGAAGGTCAGCAGCTCCTTTGGAAAAATTGATACCTTCTACAATATGGCATAACAAGATTAGAAAATGATTTCGGCAACAAAAAGAAGAAGGTCGGCAACTCTTTTGAAAAAACTGACACCTTCCACAATATGGCATAACAAGACTAGAAAAGAATATCGGCAACAATTCAAAGAGGTTAGCAACAATTAAAAAAAGATCGGCAACAATGAGAAGAAGATCGACAGTTAGTATTAATGCCTAAAATCCTGACATTTGAAAAATGGAAGATTAGTTGAAGAAGAGATCATAAGACTTGGAAGCTCTCTTAAAAATTTTAGTAAAGTCTTGAATTAATGGAAGAAGTGATGTTGATTGAGGAACCTTACAAGTAATCAAAGTGGATTGGTTTCATATCGAAGAGATTAAAGGTGTTCTTGAAGATCAACATACTTTAAAGAAGTCATTTCAAGCCTTAGTAACCTTATTTGGATGAACATGAAGAGTTTGAAGACTTTGAAGAAGATTGAAAAGGTCCTACAAAAGTTTAAGTACCTGAGCTAAAAAGAGTTGACTCCTTGTTCTTCAGGATCTAACTTATTCGGATAATGCCTTGGTGAAGTCTGTTAAGACTCAAGAAGAGTCGACACATTTGGATAGAGGGTTGAGGATGCTGGCATTAGAGCAAAAAGGGTTGACCCCTTTAGAAAAAGAGCTGACTCTTTGACTGTAACGACTAGTATTTCAAATGGCCTATCAATGTGATCTTGCATTAAATGCACCTCCAACCACCACCAATAGCTCTAATCAATTCAAGGCCATATATACAAGATCCCCACAGTATTTATACACAAGAATCCAATGATTCAAGTGTTGTACCATTGATTGTGAACTAAAATTTTTGATCTACCTGAAGAAGCATTCTCTTTGCTGGGTTTTGGGACATTTACTGAGCTAAACTCATTCATTAACTTTTTGAGAGAGTTGACACTTGTATAATCTTTATTTATTTGGTTGGGTGGGTTTGTATACCTGTGAATTTGAGTATTCTTGATAAAAACATTTGCAAGTTTGAATGAAGTTTAGACAAAATCACTTGAGGCTTTGAGAGTTTGGGAAGAACTCTTGTACAAAGTGAGCTGTGCACTTGGGCAACCAGCACCTGTTGTGTAAAAGATTTTTTGCATAATGGAAGGCTTTCAAGGGGATCTTGAGGGTGAGGATGTAGGCTACAAGTTGTGGCTAGACTTCGGTAAATCTGGTGTTCATCTCTTACTCTTTTTTTCTTCCATTACACTTTATTGCATGCTTGCTTAGTTGATACATCTTTGATTTACTGTTTTATTAATTAAATAGCTTTTGGTTGCATTTGTGTGTGACTATTTTAAAAAAACCTCATTCACCCCCCCTTTTGGGTTATATCTTTGGCCAACAACACTTACTTATAATTGAGAGATACACATTTTTGTAAGAGAAAGAAACCTTAGCAGCTGCGAGCCTACTCTCTCTGGAGTAAGGCGTATACGAGGGATATAGCAGAAGTTCAAAGGTTAAGTTCGAGCAGTTGATTCGTGCTTTTATTGTTGCTTGATATTCGAGATCAAAGCAGAAAGCTTTCGAAGATCATACCTGCTGGTATTTGGGATCAAACTAGAGAGATTTCGACAACATGATACTAATCACGTAGATTGGTTTTTGCTAATCAGATCAAAATTTTTGGTATTATGCGTATGCGTTATAGTTGGGTCATGAAAAATTTCGCAATCCCTAACAGTTTCTCCCTTCTTGCTCTTACATTCTTACTTCACTTTATTACAAGCCATACTCATTTTGGATAGGGTATTCTCTCCATTGTGTTCGTTTTCTGGAAACCCATAGTGTTATCCCCAATCCGACTAGGTTCACACGTAACCCTAGCTTTGTAAGTCTTGCGTCAGATGATTTGACTGATTCTATTGGAAGTGCCTTCAAAGCCTCCAATCTACTAGGCCTCTAGGAACCATGGTGTGGTGTGCTGTCGTGGGCACCCAAAAATAAAACCGATACCCCAAAAACAAATATGTAGCAGTGTGAGTACGGATTGTTCCCACGGAGAGTGTTTAGCCTAATTTTATGCTATGTAAACAAGGATTGGAGGGGGTTTTGAATATAATGAAAACTATTTTAATAAAAACAACTACAAAACAATTCAGATTAAAGTATTGAAATTAGTCAAAAGAACAAACCTTGGTCTAGGTCAACATCTACTATCAAAATTTTACAACTGATCATCGATGTAAGCATATTAATTCACACATTGAATATTCACCGTCAGAATTATTTTCCTGTCTCTCCCTAGTCGTAGTTAATTAAAAACAAGCGATCTCATTACCCTAATTATTAAACAACCAAAGATAAACACTCAAGGTTTAATCTAATAATAACCTTAAGAATTAGAGAAATCGATGAAACTAAACAACACAAGCACAAGCGGTTGCATTTTAGTCGAATGTCCTTCTTAATATATAATAATTCCTAACATAGTAAATCATTAAATCTCAGTTGATTCAAAAATCAGAGGAATCAAACAACTACGAATTTGATATCTAATCTAACAGTAGATTGTAACGAATAATAAACTGGTAGGCCTCCTAGCGATTAAACAAGACAATCATGAAAATAGGCACAGAAGTACATCTGATACTCAAAGCATAAATCAAATAATGGAAACGGTCTCACAGTTTATTATTAATTCCGAGGCTTCTGTTTCCTTCGACCAAGATTCAGAGTTTAGCCATGCAGAGCCATGAAAACAACTCAAATAATAACCTAGAATAATCTAGAAAACACCAACAACCCTAAAAACAAAACAGTCCCAGCTTGTATAGGCTTTTGAAATTTTGCAGCTGCATACAACCGTTCGAACGCCCTTACTACCATTCGAACGCATCGGACCACCGTTTGAACGGTGCGTCGAACGCACTTCGAACGGGAAAAATGCTCTCTGTATATTTCGAACCTGAAATTGACGTAAATCCATTTGACATACCGTTCGAATGCATATGCTACAGTTCGAACGCTGCTTGCATTTTAGCTCAAATTCATCCCTTTTAAGCTAGGATTCTCTTCCTTGGCATTCCATAGCAACCTAAATCAAAATATAAGAATAATGAGTATCCTTAGGTGCCAACTAAGTATAAAAGATTAAACATTAAGGGAGAAAAATATGACATTTGCATTCTCATCATGGTGATTCCTGAGGATCTGGATTCCTCTTCTATCATATGTAATGATGATGCCTAGTGCTTAGGAGGAAGTAGATGGTTCTTCTGCCGAGGTGGTAGAGGTTTCTTCACCCGATAATTTGTCAGGGGTGACGGTTGAGCCTCCCGGTAAGGGTGTTACAGAGGTAGAGGCTAACCTAGAGGGTGCCAATGCGGCCACAGGGGGAGGTATGGAGTGCATTGCTCAACATGTGCCCCCTGAGACAACCGCAGACCAAATGGCATGGCTGCGGTAGATGTGCCAAGTCCCCAAAACTTTTTTATTTAGGATGCCTGACAAGGGAGATCGGGCTAACCAACTCAGGGCTAGTGAGATTGCCATGTGTGAGGAGGCCTTCTTGTCTGGAATGAGGCTCCCTTTTTCCCTATTCGTTAGGGCACTTTCCTGGCACCTTTTAATTGGTTGCATGGTGCTATGGGAGCCGTTCAGTGAGGGCCAAGAGCATCTGATCGTTGACCAATTTTTGGACTATCATAGAATGGTAGAGTCTGGTGTGTGTTCTAGGCACTTTTCAACAAAGTTGAAGGTGATTAAAAGGTTTTCTTTGTCTACGGAGAAGGGTGGGAGATCGCGAACTGGGACGCAGTGCCTAACCTTGTTCGAGTTCATAGGGAGTGGGGATAGTCGAGTGCCGAAGTTTATACTTAGGGTTATTTGTTGTCTAAGGGGAATTCACGCCTAACTCTGACTTAACCTCACTTTTCAGTTTCTTTTTCTTTTACAGCTCAAAAAGTTAGAGACCTGTTGGCCCGGTAGAGGGAGAACATTAAAAACCTAAAGGCTTATCCTATGAAAGATTTTGACGCTCTAGTGAACGTTGAGTCACTCAGTACATAACTGTTTAGCCAAGAGCCTACTGTTCCTACCTTGAGGCCTGAGCGCCTAATAGGCAACTGTTCTAAACCTAGGCTATTCTCATAGTTGATATGACCAAAGCCCAATTAATACTTCCCACAGGTCATATTCTTAACCCCCAAGCAACCATCGAAGAGCCTCTAGAGAGTACGCATTGCCATTTTTCTCTGGTCGGTTTCATCGTTTTCCAGTAACAGACAACTTACAACGTTGGTTGTTATGCAAGACTGCCTATCTGGAGACCTACCCATGGCTGAGAGGATTCTTGAAAAGCCTCAATTGGAGTAGCTAGTTGGATAGACCAACAAGTCTTCGAGCAACAAGTCTCGACATATTCAAGAGACTTTTAAAAGTCCATATTCAAACCTCTTTCCAAATTATTTTTCAAAAATCTATTTCTAAAAACTCCCTTCAAAAGTCTACTTTCCTAAAAACTCTTTTTAAAGATCTCCTTTCCAAAAACGTTTTTCCTTGGAGTCCAAGACAAGCCCTAGAATCCATGGTTAGAAAACCCTAATTGTAACGACCCAGCTAACTAGACCATTAATAAATAAAATGAACAACTCCCAAAAGATTTAATCATGCTACAACCCCAAACGTACAATTATAAGTGGCTTCGAACTTAATTCTTGAGATAAGATTACAACTTCAAATCACTCACAAAATATTAATAATTCTTCCTAGGCTCCAAGATATTTAAAACCCAAAACGATGACTCCAAAGTAAGGCCTTAACGTGGTGCTTGACCAACACCTCATATTCTCTCGTCCTGATACCAACTTCTGTCTTAACCCGACTTCACCCTCACTAGGTGGCGACCATGGGGGGTGTTGGGGTTATAAAGTCTGACAAGGCATAAAAATCATAAATCTCATCATAAATTGAACGATTCAGTTAACATTACATCAAAGTAGAAAGACTAGTGGAACATTAGTGAAATGTCTCTTTACAATTATAGCCCAAAAGAGGTCTAGTTAACTCGAAAGTTTTAAAGCCACAGACTAGCAGAGGGAAAACTCGTTCCCACTATCATTTTCTTGAAAAACCGATTGATGCTTTAACCCTTGAAAAATGTCCCATAAAATAGGAGTGAGCTGCGAAGCCCAGTAGGAATATCATAAATTCTATAAAGTACAGGTTTAAATGCAATGCAGTAAAAAGATAGCATGACACACATATGCCCCTCGGAATTCTTTTCTTTTTCATCAATACTAGAATCCTTGTAGGTATGTCATGCCCGGACCAATTCAAGCCAATGGGACCCACCCATTGTAAGCACCCCATTTTTGCCCGCTCGGCAATCTCCGAGCTGACCAAGCTCACGTTCACACATCATAAGCATATTTAGACTCTAAGCTCGCCTTTTAAACTTGAATTTAGTCCACCAGTCGCTTCTCGAGCCCGTAGGGCCCACTTCAAGCTAAATGACCGTTTTGCCCCTAGTGGGCCGGTCTCCTTTTTCGACCACACCGGCTCTGGGTATCAAACTGGTACCCTTTCGAGAATGCTTCTTATAGTACTCTCAACTTTTCCTTACCTTTCCGGATCATTCCGAGTCAGTTCCAGCCAACCCGGTACGAAATGACCGTTTTGCCCCTAGTGGGCCGGTCACCTTTTCCGACCACACCGGCTCTGGGTATCAAACCGACAACCTTTGGGAACATTCTAAACAATGTTTCCAAATCCCAAGTCTTCTTCCGAGATAGTCTGAGTCTGTCCCGACAGCTTCCCGGTCCGATTGACCATTTTGGCCCTAAAGGCCCGGTCAACCTTTCCGACACGTCTTATCCTTACTTTTCAAGTCAAATACCTCCAGGACACTATTTTAAGTGTTCCTGCTCCTTTCCGGCCTTCCGGGTCATCCCCGGCTCCTTCAAATCATTCCCGGACTTTCCGGAGTCACTCCTAGTGAAGCTAGGCTAAAAATTGCATGGTAGTCACTAGTACAGGCGCCCAAATCTAGTCAAAGATACGTTGCTTGCCGACCTTAAATGTTTCCTAAATGGCTGGTGCCAAGCCAAAAAATGGCCTGGCGCCACTCCGAGTGGCACCGATGTTGTCCAACCTCTATAAATACAAAGCCTCATTCAACGTGAAAAGGGTCCGCAAATTCAACCTAAAAATCATATATTTCGATATACAGAGCTCGAGCACCTCAAAAACCCTAGCTACCTTAGGTTTTCCAAACCCTAGCCACCCTACACAAACCCTAACCTCCTATACCCTCACACACACCCCCATACACTCATACACTAGCCTTCAACCATCCTTTGAAGACTTGAAGAGCTGCAATCCAAGGCTCGAAGACAACTCTTGAAGGCTAAAGGTGAAGATCAAGACAGCACAACGCGCAAAATAAACAAGATACAAGGTAGGCTCCCTATTTAAATTTCCGCACTTCCCCTCTCTCTCTTCTCTCTCCTAACCCACTTGGGTTTTCTCTATTTTAATCCCCCATCTCTTTCCCCCCTTTCTTTGCATGCTTGAAATAAGGGGATTCCCGGTCCACGTGTAGGATTGGGCTATTGGAGAGTCACCGTGTCGGGGGCTTTCTTCTAGTCTAACCAGAGACCACGTGGGTTCGGCCCCCTAAATTATGTGGTGAAGCCTTAACCTTGTATGTTCACGACCCCAAATTGCATTGTGCATATCATAGTCTTGCATCTTCCAAAATTCGTTTTCAAACTCGTTTTCCAACTTGTTTTCAAAATTGCATCAAAATCTCTTTTTCAAAAACTTGTTTTCAAAACCACAATTCTAGGGTGATTCTAGCCTTTCCATGGCTAGGGTTGCTTTAGGAAAGTGTTACATTAAAAGTGACCAATATGGTCCATGTTTTCAAATCTTATTGTTTTCCAAAACCGCTTTCCTAAAGTGGTTCTAGCCCTCTTATGGTTAGAATTGCTTTAGGAAAGTGAGATGTTTTTACACCTTCTAAAAACTCTCTCTTCAAAAGTCTTTCTTCCTAAAAATCTTCTTTTTCAACATACTTTCCTAAAACTCTCCTCTCTAAAATTGTTTTCAAAAACTCCCTCTCAAATCTATTTTTCAAAGCTTCCCTTTTCAACTTATTTTCAAAAACTCTTTCTCCTCAAAATTCACTTTCTAAAACACTCCCTAGATTCACCTCCCTAAAAACGCTCCCTAAAAATCTTTCTAAAAACTCTATTCCCAAAATCTTCCCTCTAGAAATTCCCCTGTAGGATTTTCTTTCTAAAATCTACGTTTCGAAAAACATGCTTTCTAAAAACTCCCTCTCTTTAAAATCTTTTTCCAAAAACTCTCTCCAAAAATCTTTCCAAAAACTCCTCCCTAGGATTCCCTTCTAGAAAACCTTCGTTTCCAAAAACGCACTTTCCAAAAATCCTCTTTCCTTGAAGCCCAAATCAAGCCCTAGAACCCACAATTAGGAAACCCTAATTTTCTTTCCAAAAACATGATTTTCAAACTTTGCCCCAAACCTAGGTTTCCAAAACCTCTTGTTTTCACATCCAAACTATACATGTTTCCAAAACCTCTTTTCTACGTCAAAACTATAATTTTTCAAAACTAGGGTTTCTAGAATCTCCCTTTCCAAATCCTTGCCAAGTCTTATTTTCCCTTTAGGAAACTAAATCTAATTTACCCGTTTAGGAAACTAGATCTTATAATCTGTTTTTGGAAACAAAATCAAACCTTCTCTTTTCAAAACAAAATCCAATCCTTTCCTAATCCAACTCTTTCTTAATTCGGCTCCTTCCTAAACTTTCACTTTCCTAAATCTTAAGTTTCCAAAACTTGAACATAAAAATCTTTCCTAAGTTTTAAAACTAAACTTTCAAATCTTTCCTAATCCAACCCTTTCCTAATTCAACCCCCTTCCCAAATCATAACTTTCTAAATCCAAGTTTTCAAATCTTTCCTAAACTCAAACCTTTCCTAATCCCAAGATTTTCTAGAACTCTAAGACCTTCTAAATCTTAAACTTTCTAAATTTCAAATCTTTCCAAATTCAAAACTTTCTAAATTTGAAACTTTCTCAAGTTAAATCTTTCTAAACCTAAATCTCTAAAAAATTCTAAACTTTCCAAAACTTCAACATCTTTCCAAATCTAAAATTTTCAAAACTCAAAACTTTCTTAATTCAAACATTTCCTAAACTGAAAACTTTCCTTTTTCAAACCTTTACCAAAACGAAACTTTCTTATTTTCAAAACTTCCTTGTTTTCAAAACTTTCCAAATTCAAAACTTCCCTTTTTCAAAACATTCCAAAATTCAAAACTTTCTTAACTTGAAACTTTCCAAATTCTAAACCTTTCTCAAACTTAACTTTTCTTAATTCAAAACATTTCTAAATTCAATATTTTCCTATTTCAAAATCTTTCTTAAAATGAAACATTCCAATTTCAAAACTTTCCTAAGTTGAAACTTTCTTAAGTTCCGAACTTTCCTAATTTGAAACTTTCCAAAAATGAAACTTTCCTAATTCGAAACTTTCCTAAATCGGACTTTTTCTAATTCGAACATCTCCTAAAATCTAATCTTTCCAAATCTTCCAAGCCGAGTCAAATCTTTCCTAAGTCTCTTCTCTTTCCCAAGTCTAGGTTTTCTTAAACCTTCTCTTTTTCAAAACAAGTCCAAATCTATCTCTTCAAAATCAAAGTCCAATCTTCTAAATTTCAATTTCCAATTTCCTCTTCTAATCTCAAATCGAATCCAATTTTCAATTCAATTTCTTTCTTCCAATCCAATCTCTCTCTTCAAGTCAATCCTTTTTCAATCGAACTCCGGTCCAAACTACGACTGATCTAATTCCCCCAAAGGGATACGTAGGCAACCTTCATAGGTGCGGTCACAATACTTTTCAAACTTTCAATTCCACCCTCATGGGTGCGGTTTCCAAAATCTTTCCAAATCTCAAATTCCAATCTATTTTCAAAATTCCAATTTCAAAATTTCTATTTTCAAATTTCTACTTTCAATTTTCAAACTTTCCAATTTCAATTCTATCTCTTCAAATCTCTTTTCAAATCTATTTTTCAATTCTCTTTCCTTACACTTGCATACCATGCATCATGTTAGTTTCTATTCAAACATTGTTTTTCTAAAATGGATAGGATTGAACTATAGTTAGTTAAAGACTCTCATAGGTGAATCTAGGGTAGATTGACATGTAGGTACCGAAAGGGGGGGGTAGGGTGATAGCTTAGTGCGTCTTCCCTACACATAACCAACCTCTAAACCTAGATCACTGATTTCAAAGAGCAAAAGGAGTTATTTTTCAAAAAAAGGGCTAAATGTTTTTCAAAGGTTGCCAAACAACCTATTTTCCTAAAAAACCCTCTCTTGAGGAGATATTTTCAAAATCATTTTTCAAAAACCCTAAGTGTAGTTTTCGGATTATGCTTAGTTTTTAAGTGACCTAACTCACCTTAATCAAGTTAGGTGGCGACTCCGAATCTTTTTCAAAAGTCCTTTATTCAAATCAATTTTCAATTTAAACCTAGTCGCACTCATTCTTCTAGGAGGGTGAGTTCTAACGAGAGAGTACAGCATTTTTCCCACTTGTGTGGGTATTCCTTGAGTGCGAAAAATCTGGGCGCGACAACTGGCGACTCCGCTGGGGACACTTAGAGGGTTAGGCCGTAGTCGTGTCTCTTTACCCTTTACCCTTGTAGAGTCTTCAATTAACTTGGTTCAATCTTGTTCACTTTAAATTTTCAAAACTAAATTTTTAAAATTATTTTCAAAAAGAAACATGCATTCATTCATATTATCTTGTATTATGCTTGTCATCCACATACTAACACTTGCATCTTTGTTTTGTAGGTACACATTTTGTTTAAATTTTATTAACTGCTTTGCATGAATGTGATGTACAGGATGAATGGGAGTTGTTGGGCTCTTTCCTCCACTTTTAAAAATCACACACACACTGCATGTGCACTTGCATTCTGCATACTTGCATACCCTGATATGTCCTTTCTAGTTAGAAAGGGGGAACGGTATATTGGTTGTGGCCAAGATGCTGTGTCAATTTCTTCGCCTACGGCCTCTTGATGGTTCTCCCGCTCAGATCACCAACCGATTATGGCACCACCTCGAGAAGTGGGCCTAGGTTTGAAGATCCAGGGACCAAGCCTTTTTAGGACGCATTAGTCAACCCTCAACCTCATACTCATATAGACACCATGCGTAGCCGAACCTCTGCCGGATTTAAGACACGAGCACTGTTTTCAAAATCACGGAGGAAAGGGCGACTGCTCTTACTTTCATTTATACCCGTTTATTCCTACTGTTATACTGACTGTATTTATCCTGTTATAATACCTGTCTAACTGTTCATGCATGCATGTTTACTTCAATTGTACCTTCTCTCCTTATACTCTTTGCATATCCATGTTCATGCATTCAATATTTCATGTCAAGACAAGATTTCCAAGTAACTCAAGTCACTGCATTCTCATGCATATGATCAACCCATTGAGAGTGACACCAACGTCACTCTCCCTTGCATTGAACATATCCAAACCCTAAGGGTTCCCGCGTAACCCTAAGGACTCATTGCATACATCTCAATTCATTCCATAAGAGGGGCCCCAATCCCTTTATGCTCACAGAGATAGGGTTGCCAAGAAGATAAGGGGCAATCAATCAACAAGGTCTCTCAGCGACCTCCTCGACATCAAATCCAAGGAAGGCGAATCCGAAGACTCAAGAGTAGTTTAGGGTTTCTCTTTGTAAAAGTAGATAGGTGGAAGTCCAAAGGAAAATGTTCCCCCTGCCCCTATTAAAATGTATTTCAATTCTCTTGTATCTCAAACACAAAATTTAATGTACTTCTTTATTTTTATGAATGAATACATGGATGATTGAAGGTTCCTACCTGACGATAAGGTGTTTGCATACAGGGGCAAATCCCCTATCTCCAAAGTGAGCCAATACATCATGACTAGTTTCCCTCCTAAAAAGGGGCACTCTAGGACATGCATTGCATAAAGCTTTCTAAAAATCAAAAACTGACTTGGGACTTGTGTTTTTGTCTTTTTCTTTCTTCCTCTTCTATTTCTATTTACAGAAGTCATCTTGCATTGAGTCAACATTGCTCCCAAGAAAGGGCAACATCCACCTAGGGATCCCATTATTACTCGACTAAGAGCATCACTGATGGCTGCTAACCCTGAAGAATCCTCTCAAGTCTCTCAAGAGGAGGTCAACAAAATGAGGACTAAGATGGATGAGATGCTCAAACTCATGCAGACTATGGTCATGAAGGATGCTACTACAGTCCCGTCATCATCTATGACTTCATCCAAGGACCCTGAACCCGCCAATCCAAGGGTCATGCTTCAGTCCGACAACACAGGGAGGACTAAGGAAGATGTCAAAGGGATCAACACTGAAGAATAGGACATTATGTTGCTTTCACATGCCGTACAGAAGACTTCCCTAGATCCTCTCAGTTTGAAAATCCAAGGTCTAGAGGATTCACTGCGAAGTCTCCACGGCTATGACAGTTATGGGTCTACTTCCTACGATGAGCTCTGCTTCTTTCCAAATCACCTGAGACCTGCTAAGTTCAAAATGCCCAACTTCCAGAGGTATGACGGCACTGGTGACCCTATCGCTCATCTTCGCCTGTATGTCGGGGCACTGAGTGGTTATGGCAACGATCCGAAACTCCTCATGCAACTGTTCCAACATAGTCTCACTGGGTCTGCTTTGCAGTGGTTACCCGTCTAGACCTAAGGAGGATTACCACTTGGATTGAGCTGGTCAATGCATTTAAATCCCAATATTGCCACAACATAGACCTCATTGCTGACCGTTGGTCCTTGCTGGCAATGAGTAAGGGAGAGAAAGAAAGTTTCAAAAGCTATGCCCTTAGATGGAGAGAAGCAGCAGCACAAGTCAATCCCCCTTTAGAAGATAAGGAATATGTTTAATTGTTTGTACACACCTTCTCGGGCATATATTACGAAAAGCTTTGCATGTGTGTTGGGAGAAACTTTTCTGAGCTTATCATGCAAGGGGAGATGATAGAAAATGGCCTAAAAACTAGAAGGATAGTTGACCCCTATGCTAAACAAGTTTCGGCAAGTTTAGCAAGAAAGGCGCCCACAGCATCGGAAATGGGTCGAAAGGAGGGAGAAGTGTCTGCCATTTTGCTCGGTCAACAACCGCAATGTCACCCCCAACACCAATCCTAGACCCCCGTGGCTACTCAAGCACCTACTTTCGGGCCCATCACAACCCAACAACATCTCAACCCCAATAAGAAGGCCCGCCGACGTTGCGCCTTCTCCCCTCTAACTTGCACCCAAACAAAGGCTTATCATGACCTCTTACAGGCCAACCTTTTGACCTCCATACCTGCTCCACCGTTGCCAAATCCTTTACCCCCTACTTTCGACCCGACCCTTGTTTGTGAGTACCATTCTAGAAGACAGGTGCATGACACTGAGCATTGTCTCTTCCTGAAGCACAAGATACAAGATTTGATCGATGCTGGAATCACCATCACCTAGGGGAGGAACCACGCGATGAAGCATAGAAGAAATTGGTGTGATTCTAGGACCTCTCTAAAGGGCTTTTTCCAAAGTGCAATAAAAAGGGAAGTTTTCATAAAATTCGTCTGTTTTCTTTTCATCTCTCTCTATTTCTTGCATATCTTCTTTAAATAAACATTGCATGCCATGTAATCATATTTCTAAATGAAAAGGTGTAGTTTCTAGTTCATCCCCTTTGTCTCATACTCTTGTGGACGATTATTACTTTTAGGGATTCTTCCCCATTTTGGTAAATGACTCGATTTAAAGGATGGGATAGCATGGGCAACCCATTTAAAAGGGGTGAAAACCTTTGAGAGACTGAGAGAGAGAGTGAGAGATAGGAGGAAGGCAATCTCAACAAAGAGGTGCGAATTCTATTAAAAAGGCGACACTTGCATGATATCCTGGCTAGGCGATGGGTAGCCGAGTCCCCAAAATGATGAGAAGCCATTGTTCTATTTGTCCTAAATAAACACTACCCCTTGCTCAGCCCACTAGAGCCGTAACTAAGTTTTATTCAGATGTCCCCAAACCAATAACCATCCCCCACACCGGGGTAAGCACAAAGTAGTTGATTCGATAGAATATGTAGGGATTCACTGGCCGAAACACATCATCCCCAGAAATATTATCTAAATTTTGTACAAAGGCTTTATGGACTAAGCAATTCAATTTGAAATGATTAGAGGCCCTCAATTCTATTACCATACACAAAAATATTTCTTTGCTTAAACCACTAGTGCCTCGCAGGAAGTGGAAGTTTTCTTTTTGTCAACCCTGATCCGAAACCATTCCCCCACACTGGGGCAGTCAGGCAGCAGAAGATCTGGCAGAGAACGTCATCGACCATCAAGCTGAAGTAACGTGAAGGCTCTATGGATCAAGCAATCTTATTCAAAATGAAGAGAGGCCATCATTTCATTTCCTATACAGTCAAAAGAAACCCTTTGCCAAACCTGTTGAGCCATCTATCCTTTTCCCGAAAAAACCCAACCTAGGGATCACCGCCCACATTGGGTAGATTGAACCACCAAGGAAAAGGTCTAAAGAAAAAGGATCGAAGAATTAGTCGTTCCATAAAAGAAAAGAAAGGACAAGGTAAAGAAAAGGAGTTGCCAAGGGGCAAGAGGCCAAAGAAAAAAAAAAAGAAAAATCTATCTAAAGAAAGGCCTGAAGAAAACCATGATTAAGTCATCTTCAAAAGCATAATAAGAAGATCAAATGAGAAGGGAGTCATGTTTCCCTCAAAAAGCACATGGAAAGGGTGAAAGAAAAGAGTCGTTTTCACCGCGAGAAGTATATGGTCAAAAGCAAGAAGGAAATCTAGAGGTGATCCTAGGTTACAAAGAAACCCAGTAGAAGAAATAGGTCTGAGCCTTTACCCTTTCTTGTTAAACCCTAACCTATGGCCTGCATTACAACCCTACTAAAGTCCACTCTAATTGAGAAAGATTGCTTGATCTAAATGAGCCAAATATGTTTCTTAAGCTAGAGGAGGATATTAGGGGATGAAACCCCACTGGAAGACCAACCAAGGATGGTGCGGATCTAAACCTTACTGGAAGTAACGTCAAATTTGAGCCTACATATCTTGTTCATTCATAAACCCCTTAACCTAGCCTATGTTACGGTCCAAATTAAAGTCCTCTCTGATAAGAGAAAATTGCTTAGTCTAAATAAGCCTGAACAATACCAAGACAAGTAGGGTGAGAAAGGAGAATTGGAAGGAAATGCAAGGGGCAATCTCATGCTCCAAGATGTGCTTAGATGGTTTTGGTTTAAACAACCCATTAAAAGAAGATCTTTGAGCCTAAATATTCTTTCGTTTCTTACAACCTCTAAACCCAGCCTACATTACGGTCCTAAAAGAAGTCTTCTTGGATTAAGGGCTTAGTTGTTTATCGTTCTGCAAAGGGCATGCGAGTTGTTGCTCGAGCCATGGTGGCATTTTTGAGATCTGAGAGAGAAAACTAAGTGAGGTCAGAAAAATCCCAAACAGCAACCCTGTAGAAAGTAGGGATAGGATAGCAAACCAAAAGGTCAAGATCCCTGGAGAATGGTGCAAATGCTATCACACCCCGATATGAATGGGACAAAACCGAATGGGGCAGAATCCTGGAAAGGAACGGAATCTTGAGAGTATGGGCCCAAAGGGCAATCTTGGGGCTTTCTTTGTAAATAGTTTATACACATGTAATACTGATACATCCATGACATGTATAACCTGTATATCCATTTGGATTCTTGTGTAGTGTGTATCTATTCATGCATTCAACTGCACTCCTGTATGAACTTGTTCATTTGTAAGGAAGTAGGTCGTGCATTTAATTCAATTCTTACATAAACTTGTGCATTTATCACAAAAAAAAAGAGGGGACATTGCATTCAATTCCATTCCTATATGTGCATGCATTCAGTTCCACTTCTGCATGAACCTGTGCAGTTATAAAAAGTAGGATACGCATTCAATTATATTCTTATCTAAACTATGCGCATTCATAAAAATAGATCATGCATTCAATCCCTTGTGTAGTCATGAAAAATGTATATATATATATATATGACATGTGTTCACCCTTTACCATGCCATTTTTAAATTATTTTTGTACAAAACTCACCCTATATCTTTCTCTCTCTCCCAAATAGGAAATAAGGAACAAGGTAAAGTACAAAATGGAACTAAAAAGCCATCCTGCGATCAAGTAACCTTAGACATCTCCAACATTGGCGTACATCTCCGCAAGTTCAGACTTCCCTAGCTAACAAAAAGCAAGGAATGGGGCAATGACCCATCCTCGACCTCCCCAACCAACCTTGGACTTCCCCAGTGGAGTAGTGTTTCGCCATACGGACTGCCGGTTCAAGAGGTATCAGCATTCAACCTTAGACTTCCCTAGTGGAGCAGCGTTTCGCCAGACGGAGTGCCGGTTCAAGAGGTATCAACAGTCAACCTTGGACTTCCCTAGTGGAGCAGCGTTTCGCCAGACGGGGTGCCGATTCAAGAGGTATCAGCATTCAACCTTGGACTTCCCCAGTGGAGCATCGTTTCGCCAGACGGAGTGCCGGTTCAAGAGGTATCAGCATTTAACCTTGGACTTCCCCAGTGGAGTAGCGTTTCTCCAGACGGAGTGCCGGTTCAAGAGGTATCAGCAATCAACCTTGGACTTCCCCAGTGGAGCAGCGTTTCGCCAGACGGGGTGCCGGTTCAAGAGGTATCAGCATTCAACCTTGGACTTCCCCAGTGGAGCAACATTTCGCCAGACGGAGTGCCGGTTCAAGAGGTATCAGCATTCAACCTTGGACTTTCCCAGTGGAACAGCGTTTCGCCAGACGGAGTGTCGGTTCAAGAAGTATCAGCAGTCAACCTTGGACTTCCCCAATGGAGCAGCGTTTCACCAGACGAAGTGCCGGTTCAAGAGGTATCAGCATTCAACCTTGGACTTCCCCAGTGGAGCAGGGTTTCGCCAGACGGAGTGCCGGTTCAAGAGGTATCAGTAGTCAACCTTGGACTTCCCTAGTGGAGCAGCGTTTCACTAGACGGAGTGCCGGTTCAAGAGGTATCAACAGTCAACCTTGGATGTCCCCAGAGGAGGAACGTTGCGCTAGATGGAGTGCTAGTTCAAGATGCGTCAATTCCCCCCAAAGGAGCATTGTTCTGCCAGATGGAGCGCCAGTTCAAGGAGCATTAATTCCTCAGAAGAGTGTCATTTTCACCAGATAAAATACCAAGCATCGACCAACTACTCGAGGTAACTGTTCTTTGAATTCCTATTATTTTTGAAGTCCCTTCGATCGTCTCGCGATCAACATGGGGCTCTTACTTTATCGTTTTCTGTCTTTGACAAGCAAAGACAGAAAAAGAGGGGCAGCTGTAAGCACCCCATTTTTGCCCGCTCGGCAATCTCCGAGCTGACCAAGCTCACGTTCACACATCACAAGCATATTTAGACTCTAAGCCCGCCTTTTAAACTTGAATTTAGTCCACCAGTCGCTTCTCGGGCCCGTAGGGCCTACTTCCAGCTAAATGATCGTTTTGCCCCTGGTGGGCTGGTCTCCTTTTCGACCACACCGGCTCTGGGTAACAAACCGGTACCCTTCCGAGAATGCTTCTTATAGTACTCTCAACCTTTCCTTATCTTTTCGGATCATTCCGAGTTAGTTCCGGCCAACCCGGTACGAAATGACCGTTTTACCCCTGATGGGCCGGTCACCTTTTCCGACCACACCGGCTCTGGGTATCAAACCGGCAACCTTTGGGAACATTCTAAACAATGTTTTCAAATCCCAAGTCTTCTTCCGAGACAGTCCGAGTCTGTCCCGGCAGCTTCCCGGTCCAATTGACCATTTTGCCCCTAAAGGCCCGGCCAACCTTTTTGACACGTCTTATCCTCAATTTTCAAGTCAAATACCTCCAGGACACTATTTTAAGTGTTCCTGCTCCTTTCCGGCCTTCTGGGTCATTCCCGGCTCCTTCAAATCATTCCCGGACTTTCCGGAGTCACTCCTAGTGAAGCTAGGCTAAAAATTGCATGGTAGTCACTAGTACAAGCGCCCAAATCTAGTCAAAGATACGTTGCTTGCCGACCTTAAATGTTTCCTAAATGGCTGGCGCCAAGCCAAAAAATGGCCTGGCGCCACTCCTAGTGGCGCCAGTGTTGTCCAACCTCTATAAATACAGAGCCTCATTCAACGTGAAAAAGGTCCGCAAATTCAACCTAAAAATCATATATTTCGATATACAGAGTTCGAGCACCTCAAAAACCCTAGCTACCTTAGGTTTTCCAAACCCTAGCCACCCTACACAAACCCTAACCTCCTATACCCTCATACACACCCCCATACACTCATACACTAGCCTTCAACCATCCTTTGAAGACTTGAAGAGCTGCAATCCAAGGCTCGAAGACAACTCTTGAAGACTGAAGGTGAAGATCAAGACAAAAACTGAAGACCGAAGACAGCACGGCACGCAAAATGAACAAGATACAAGGTAGGCTCCCTATTTAAATTTCCGCACTTCCCCTCTCTCTCTTCTCTCTCCTAACCCACTTGGGTTTTCTCTATTTTAATCCCCCATCTCTTTCCCTCCTTTCTTTGCATGCTTGAAATAAGGAGATTTTCGGTCCACGTGTAGGATTGGGCTATTGGAGAGTCACCGTGTCGGGGGCTTTCTTCTAGTCTAACCAAAAACCACGTGGGTTCGGCCCCCTTGATTATGTGGTGAAGCCTTAGCCTTGTATGTTCACGACCCCAAATTGCATTGTGCATATCATAGTCTTGCATCTTCCAAAATTCGTTTTCAAACTCGTTTTCCAACTTGTTTTCAAAATTGCATCAAAATCTCTTTTTCAAAAACTTGTTTTCAAAACCACAATTCTAGGGTGATTCTAGCCTTTCCATGGCTAGGGTTGCTTTAGGAAAGTGTTACATTAAAAGTGACCAATATGGTCCATATTTTCAAATCTTATTGTTTTCCAAAACCGCTTTCCTAAAGTGGTTCTAGCCCTCTTATGGTTAGAATTGCTTTAGGAAAGTGAGATGTTTTTACACCTTCTAAAAACTCTCTTCAAAAGTCTTTCTTCCTAAAAATCTTCTTTTTCAACATACTTTCCTAAAACTCTCCTCTCCAAAATTGTTTTCAAAAACTCCCTCCCAAATCTATTTTTCAAAGCTTCCCTTTTTAACTCATTTTAAAAAACTCTTTCTCCTCAAAATTCACTTTCTAAAACACTCCCTAGATTCACCTCCCTAAAAACGCTCCCTAAAAATCTTTCTAAAAACTCTATTCCCAAAATCTTCCCTCTAGAAATTCCCCTGTAGGATTTTCTTTCTAAAATCTACGTTTCCAAAAACATGCTTTCCAAAAACTCCCTCTCTTTAAAATCTTTTTCCAAAAACTCTCTCCAAAAATCTTTCCAAAAACTCCTCCCTAGGATTCTCTTCTAGAAAACCTTCGTTTCCAAAAACGCACTTTTCTTAAATCCTCTTTCCTTAGAGCCCAAATCAAGCTCTAGAACCCACAATTAGGAAACCCTAATTTTCTTTCCAAAAACATGATTTTCAAACTTTGCCCCAAACCTAGGTTTTCAAAACCTCTTGTTTTCACATCCAAACTATACATGTTTCTAAAACCTCTTTTCTACGTCAAAACTATAATTTTTCAAAACTAGGGTTTCTAGAATCTCCCTTTCCAAATCCTTGCCAAGTCTTATTTTCCCTTTAGGAAACTAAATCTAATTTACCCGTTTAGGAAACTAAATCCTATCCTCTGTTTTTGTAAGCAAAATCAAACCTTCTCTTTTCAAAACAAAATCCAATCCTTTCCTAATCCAACTCTTTCTTAATTCGGCTCCTTCCTAATCTTTCACTTTTCTAAATCTTAAGTTTCCAAAACTTGAACATAAAAATCTTTTCTAAGTTTTAAAACTCAACTTTCAAATCTTTCCTAATCCAACCCTTTCCTAATTCAACCCCCTTCCCAAATCATAACTTTCCAAATCCAAGTTTTCAAATCTTTCCTAAACTCAAACCTTTCCAAATCCCAAGATTTTCTAAAACATTCTAAATTTCAAATCTTTCCAAATTCAAAACTTTCTAAATTTGAAACTTTCTCAAGTTAAATCTTTCTAAACCTAAATCTCTCAAAATTCTAAACTTTTCAAAACTTCAACATCTTTCCAAATCTAAAATTTTCTAATCTCAAAACTTTCTTAATTCAAACATTTCCTAAACTGAAAACTTTCCTTTTTCAAACTTTTCCCTAAACAAAACTTTCTTATTTTCAAAACTTCTTTGTTTTCAAAACTTTCCAAATTCAAAACTTCCCTTTTTCAAAACATTCCAAAATTCAAAACTTTCTTAACTTGAAACTTTCCAAATTCTAAACCTTTCTCAAACTAAACTTTTCTTAATTCAAAACATTTCTAAATTCAATATTTTCCTATTTCAAAACCTTTCTCAAAACGAAACATTCCAATTTTCAAAACTTTCCTAAGTTGAAACTTTCATAAGTTCCGAACTTTCCTAATTCAAAACTTTCCTAATTTGAAACTTTCCAAAAATGAAACTTTCCTAATTCAAAACTTTCCTAAATCGGACTTTTTCTAATTCGAACATCTCCTAAAATCTAATCTTTCCAAATCTTCCAAGCCGAGTCAAATCTTTCCTAAGTCTCTTCTCTCTCCCAAGTCTAGGTTTTCTTAAACCTTCTCTTTTTCAAAACAAGTCCAAATCTATCTCTTCAAAATCAAATCCAATCTTCTCAATTTCAATTTCTAATTTCCTCTTCTAATCTCAAATCGAATCCAATTTTCAATTCAATTTCTTTCTTCCAATCCAATCTCTCTCTTCAAGTCAATCCCTTTTCAATTGGACTCCGGTCCGAACTACGACTGACCTGATTTCCCCAAAGGGATACGTAGGCAACCTTCATAGGTGTGGTCACAATACTTTTCAAACTTTCAATTCCACCCTCATGGGTGCGGTTTCCAAAATCTTTCCAAATCTCAAATTCCAATCTATTTTCAAAATTCCAATTTCAAAATTTCTATTTTCAAATTTCTACTTTCAATTTTCAAACTTTTCAATTTCAATTCTATCTCTTCAAATCTCTTTTCAAATCTATTTTTCAATTATCTTTCCTCACACTTGCATACCATGCATCATGTTAGTTTCTATTCAAACATTGTTTTTCTAAAATGGATAGGATTGAACTATAGTTAGTTAAAGACTCTCATAAGTGAATCTAGGGTAGATTGACATGTAGGTACCGAAAGGGCGGGGTAGGGTGATAGTTTAGTGCGTCTTCCCTACACGTAACCAACTTCCGAACCTAGATCACTGATTTCAAAGACCAAAAGGAGTTATTTTTCAAAAAAAAGGGCTAAATGTTTTCCAAAGGTTGCCAAACAACCTATTTTCCTAAAAAACCCTCTCTTGAGGAGATATTTTCAAAATCGTTTTTCAAAAACCCTAAGTGTAGTTTTCGGATTATGCTTAGTTTTTAGGTGACCTAACTCACCTTAATCAAGTTAGGTGGCGACTCCGAATCTTTTTCAAAAGCCCTTTATTCAAGTCAATTTTCAATTCAAACCTAGTCGCACTCATTCTTCTAGGAGGGTGAGTTCTAACGAGAGAGTACAACATTTTTCCCGCTTGTGTGAGTATTCCTCGAGTGCAAAAAATCTGGGCGCGACACCCATGATTCATCCTCCGTCATCAAGTCTAGTGGGGCTCATCCATGATCATCTAGCCTGATATCAAGCCAGTAGTACTGACCCGTGATAGCCTTGAATATCAAGCCAGTTAGGTACACCCATGATATAAAATGGAGTCTTTTCCTTTCTGGTTGTTCCACCCTTATTCCTCCCCAGTGATGCAATCATGCAAGTAATGTATATTTGTAGAAGGCAATATAATCGTCAACATAATTAGCAGGAAGGCGTAAAGTCAACATAGTAACATGCAAGTCATCTAATAAGAAGAAAATAAGCATGTATTTTAAAGAACGCATAAGTTCCTACCCTGATAATACGTCCTGGCAAAAATAGGTGCTCGCTTCACGTACTGCCTGTGAAGGAAGGAGATACGAGCTTGTACGCCATAATTATCCAAGATTTTCCCAAAAATTCTTATAAATTGGTGATTGTTAATTGGAAATGTCAAATAATTAGAGAGTCAGCAAGGTTAGAGTTGTTATAGGGGATGGTTCGGGGGAACGGATCCTTTGGAATCCTCCTTGTCTCTTGTCAAGAACAAAATTGCCCGATAGTGGGGCCCAAGGGTGAAATCCCAAATTTTACCAGGGGACCCAGTGACCTTGCACTCTCCCATATTTGGATTCCTCATGATTTTAGAGGTCCACTGGTAAATTGTCAAATTTTTCCCAATTACATTATATTTTCTACGATTTTCTGTGTCCAAACAGAGTTATTAATTCACGAAAAATCGTAGAATTATCAAAAAATTCCAAAAAAATTAGGGTAGGCTTATATGGTCTCTAGAACCATTCCACCAAAATTTGGTGGTCATCGAAGCACGCACGTGCCCTCACACACCACTAGCCACGCTTGGGGTAGGAAGGCGTAGCCTTATCCTTCCTCCACCACGACGGGTTGTGCTTCCAGGTCCATTTATGGCCATCCACTGCACTTTCTGGCCATACATGTGCAACCCAGAGATAGGCTTCATTGTTTGGCATAAATTGAAAGAGTAAATTGTCCGGCCACCACCTTTTCATTGTTTGGCATAAATTGAAAGAGTAAATTGTCCGGCCACCACCTTTTCATTGTTTGGCCATCCACTGCACTTTCTGGCCATGCATGTGCAAACTAGATATGGGGTAGTTAGCCATGCAAAGGTGGTGGGTGCGGCAATGGTTTGGCATAAATTGAAAGAGAGCCTTGGTCTGAAATGACTGAGTTTGGGACATCAATTTTTTATTGAACGCTTAATCCAAAGGTGTAGATAGAAAGCTCTTGAAAAATTAATCGGTTTAGACTCAAATTTTGTATGATTCCGATACCGGGTGAGAGAGAAAACCCAAATGAAGTTTCGGTGAAATCAAGTGCGAATTTCCAGTGCAGCATCTTTCGGACCTTTTCCGGGAGACCGAAATTCTACGGAATTGAGTTCTAAGATTACAAAGGGGTTGGGCTCGAAAAGTAGACAATTTTAGATATTTGATTCGTCAAAATCCGTCAAGAAACAGAAGAGAAAACCCTATATAAAATTAGGGTAATTTCTGGTGCGAAATTTGCTAGGTGCAGCGATTTTCGAGGGCTATTTGGGAGATCAAATCTCCACAGAATTGGGTTCCGAGATTACGAGGGGATCGGGCTCGAAGAGAGGATAATTCTAGACACTTGATTTGTCAAATTTCATTGAGAAATGAGAGAGAAAATCAGGTTTGAAGTTAGGGTAAATTTTGGTGCGAATTTGCCATGCATATTGTGTTTCAGAGCTATTGCGGGAGATCGATTTTCCAAAAAGCCGAGTTTCAACATGCTGACAAGGTTAGGCTCGGAAAGACCTCTCTCTTGACTTATGATTCTTATGGCTAGGTCTATTCAGTCTCACTAGGGATGTAATCTAGTTAAAAGGAAATTGCGGGTATTACACTACTTGTCACACATAAAATCATGACTTCCTATTTTACATCAAATCTTAAATTTCCAAAACCTTTTTTCTTACACCAAACCATAGATTTTCAAATTTAAGATTCCCAAAACTCAGCATTTCTAATTCTATGTCGAATCAAATCTTTCAATTTAGGAAACTAAATCAAATCCTCCAATTTTAGAAACAAAATCAAATTGTCTATTTTTGGAAATAAAATCTAATGTTCTACTTTAAGAAATAGGTTTCAAATCTTTCCTAATTCCAATCTTTCATAATTTCAAACATTTCCAAATCTCAACTTTCAAACTCAACTTATCAAATCTTTCAAATCTTTCCTAAATCTAAGCTTTCAAATCTTTCTTAAATCCAAACTTCAAAATCTTTCCTAAAATGAAACTTTCCTAATTTGGCACTTTTCTAAAATAGAGCTTTCCTATTTTAAAACTTTCCAAAATCCAATCTTTTCTAAACCCTAACTTTCTAAATTTTTTCAAATCAAATGATCAAGTCAAATCTTCACAAGTCTTTTCAAGTCAAGTGTTGCTAAATCAAATCAAATCCCTTCCAATTCTTTCTTAAATCCAACCTTCCTAATCCAAAACTTTCCTAAAAAGAAACTTTCCTAACTCAAAACTTTCTAAAATTAAAATTTTCAAGTTTAAATCAAATATTTCCAATTCAAGTGCGTGTTCTAACCCTAGGTTACCTAAACCCTTGGAAGCCAAACGCTAATTCAACCTTAACCCAAAAGTTAGGAAGCTTCAACTCTTTTCAAAGAACTTTTCTAAAACTCTTTTCTAAATCAAGATGGTTTTCAAACTTCAATTCAAGTCTAGATGTTTTCAAAACTCAATTTAATTTTTCTTTAATCAAGTCCAAGTTCTTCTTCAAAGTTCAATATTTTTAAAATCAATTTCAAATCTTTAAGCTTTTCAAATCAAAGTTAATTCTAAGTTCGATTTCAAATCAAATCTCAATTTTCAATCTTCTATTCAAAATTCAAATCAAACCCTTTTCAAATCAAACTTTTCAAAAATCTCAAAGTGTCTATTTTCAATCAGACTTTTATTAGAACTACGACTGACCTGATTCCTAACAAAGGGATACGTAGGCAACCCTCATGGGTGCGGTCACAACCTTTTTGAAGTTTTCAATTGCGTAATCTTTTTCAAGTTTTCAATTTTCACAACCTTTTTCAAGCTTCAAATCTATCTTCAAAATCAAATCCTTTTCTTGCACTTGCATGTCATGCATCATATCAAACCTCTTGTCAAAATTCTTTTTAAAGTGGATATAAATGGACATTAGACAATCGAAGATTCTAAATGAGTGAACCTAGAATGAATAGACATGTAGGTATCGTAAGGGCGGGATAAGGTGATGATCTTATGATATCTTCCCTATATGTAACCAACCTCTGAACCTATAATCACTGTTTTCAAAGACCAAAAATGGAATTATTTTTCAAAAATGGGCTTTAAACATTTTCAAAGATTCCCAAACAACTTATTTTCTTAAAAATCCTCTCTTGAGAAAGTTCAAAAACCCTAAGTTTAGTCTTCTGATTGCACTTAGTTTTAGGTGGCCTAACTCACCTTAACCAAGTTAGGTGGTGACTCCAAATCTTTTTCAAAAGCCCTTAATCAAATCAATTTCAAGTTCAAACATAATCACACTCATCCTTCTAGGAGGATGAGTTCTAACGAGAGAGTACTGTGTTTTTCTTACTTGTATTTCTCAAGTGCAAAAAATCGAGGCATAACACAAGGCCAGCAGCAAGCACTCATAAATATGGTTTGAGGTAAAGAAACCCAGCCAAATTTACCAACATTGCTGATGACCCTATTGATCTCTCCCAAACTCCATCTCCCAAAGCCAAATGAGCACTCTTACATTTGCACTTTCTAAACAATATTTTTGAATAGGATGTTGTGTCATCCTTTAAGACAAATAAGTTTGTAATATTTTATGGATGCTTTAGTTTTTGAACTCTATAGATGCCTATTACTATAAATGCTTTAGTTGCTTTCATGTTTGCTTGCACTTGATTTGGTTTCTTTGTTAAGGAGATTGATGCATTGATTGGTTTGCTTGCTTATCTAACAATAGTTTTATTAATGTTTTAAGATTTTTTTGCTATTGTACCTGCCATTAAATTCTCTATATTTGGCTCTTTCTGATGAATTGACAAAAACAGGGAGAAAGTATTGATATGAAAAAATTAGTTTAATACACAAAGGGGGAGAAAGAATTATGATATGAATGAAGAATTTTTATATGGGGAGAAAGATTTGAAAGAAATAATCTTTATAAAGTAACATATGAATAATTGTTGTATTTGGAAGCTTGACTGGTATCAATTATGATTGAGCAAATATGATATAGTAGTGCTAAACTACATAAGAAAAGGGGAGCAAAGGCATTTATGCTCTGAATCTTTGAAGTTGTTGATTGCTTTGCTCTGAACCTATATATTTGATCTAAACCTGAAAATGTCTTGAGGTATAAAGCACAAAATAAAGAGGTAGCAAATTTCTGGTATGAAGCTTTTATTTTTTTGAATTTCTCTGTTTTTGCACATTGCTAAATTCATTACATTTCAAGCTTAATGTTCATATTAAGTAGGGTTTTGTCGTCATCAAAAAGAGGGAGATATTTGACTCCATGCCTTGATTTTGATTATTACAAAATATGATTTAGTGATCTAATGACTCTACGTAGTGTGCAGTTATGTCATGCCTTAATTTCAATTAGACCATGACTTGAAGCTTAACACTTTGAATATATTGAAGAACTTGTGTGTTGAGAAGCTTGTCAAGAATAAGTTGAAGGGTGTGTGAAGATCTGCACTTGAAAAATAGATCGGCATCATCGAAAATGATTTCGGCAACAAAGAGAAGAAGGTCGGCAGCTCCTTTGGAAAAACTGACATCTTCTACAATATGGCATAATAATATTAAAAAAGGATTTTGGCAACAAAGAGAAGAAGGTCAGCAACTCCTTTGAAAAGACTGACACCTTCTACAATATGGTATAACAAGATTAGAAAAATATATCGATAACAATTCAAAGGAGGTCGGCAACAATTAAAAAAAGATCGGTAATAATGAGAAGAAGATCGAGAGTTAGTATTGATGCCTAAAATCCTGACATTTGAAAAATGGAAGATTAGTTGAAGAAGAGATCATAACACTTGGAAGTGCTCTTAAAAATTTTGGTAAAGTCTTGGATCAATGGAAGAAGTGATGTTAATTGAGGAACTCTACAAGTAATCAAAGTGGATTGATTTCATATCAAAGAGATTAAAGGTGTTCTTGAAGATCAACATACTTTAAAGAAGTCATTTCAAGCCTTAGTAGCCTTATTGGATGATCCATGAAGAGTTTGAAGACTTTGAAGAAGATTGAAGAAGTCCTACAAAAGTTTAAATACCTGAGCTAAAAAGAGTCGACTCCTTGTTCTTCAGGATCTAACTTATTCGGACAATGCCTTGGTGATGTCTGCTAAGACTCAAGAAGAGTCGACTCTTTCAAGTAGAAGAGTCAACACATTTGGACAAAGGGTTGAGGATACTGGCGCTAGAGCAAAAAGGGTTGACCCCTTCAGAAAAATAGTTGACTATTTGACTATAACGGCTAGTATTTCAAATGGACTATCAATGTGATCTTGCATTAAATACACCTCCAACCACCACCAACGGCTATAATTAATTCAAGGCCATATATACGAGATCCCCACAACATTTATACCCAAGAATCTAAGCATTTAAGTGCTATACCGTTGATTGTGAGCTAAAATTCCTGATATACCTGAAGAAACATTCTCTTTGCTGGGTTTTGGGGCATTTACTGAGCTAAACTCATTCATTAACTCTTCGAGAGAGTTGACACTTGTATAATCTTCATTTATTTGGTTGGGTGGGTTTGAATACTTGTGAGTTCAAGTGTTCTTGAGAAAAACACTTGTGAGTTTGAGTGAAACTTGAACAAAATCACTTGAGGCTTTAAGAGTTTGGGAAGAACTCTTGTACAAAGTAAGTTGTGCACTTAGGCAACCAACACCTACTGTGTAAAAGATTTTTTGCATAATGGAAGGCTTTCAAGGGGATCTTGAGGGTGAGGATGTAGGCTACTAGTTGTGACCGAACCTCATTAAATTTAGTGTTCATCTCTTACTCTATTTTTCTTTCATTACGCTTTATTACATGCTTGCTTAGTTGATACATCTTTGATTTACTGTTTTATTAATTAAATAGCTTTTGATTGCATTTTTGTGTGATTATTTTTTAAAAACCCAATTCACCCCCCCCATTTTGGGTTACATCTTTGGGCCAACAACACTTACTAATAATTAAGAGGTACACGTTTTTGTAAGAGAAAGAAACTCTAGCAGCTCTGAGCCCACTCTCTCTGGAGTAAGGCGCATATGAGAGCTATAGCAGAAGTTCAAAGGGTAAGTTCACGTAGTTGATTCGTGCTTGTTGTTGTGGCTTGCTGTTCGAGTTCAAAGTAGAAGGTTTTCAAAGATCATACTTGTTGGTATTTAGGATCAAACTAAAGAGATCTCGAAGGTATGACACCAATCTCGTAGATTGGTTTTTGCTAATCAGTTTAGAACTTTTGTTGTTATGCGTATGCACTATAGTTGGGTTGTGAAAAATTTCGTAGTCCCTAACAGTTTCTCCCTTCTTGGTCTTACATTCTTACTTCAGTCTATTGCATGCCATACTCATTCTGGAAGGGGTATTCTCTCTGTTGTGTTCATTTTCTGGCAACTCATAGCGTTATCCATAATCCCACTAGGTTCACACGTTACCCTAGCTTTGTAAGTCATGTGTTCACTAATTTGACTAATTCTATTAGAAGTGCCTTCGAAGCCTACAATCTACTAGGCCCCTAAGAACCATGGTGATTCTTGAGGATCTGGATTTCTCTTCTGTCACGCGTAGTGATGATGCCTAGTGCTTCAGAGGAAGTAGATGGTTTTTCTGCCGAGGTGGTAGAGGTTTCTTCACCCGATAATTTGTCAGGGGTGACGACTAAGCCTCTCGGCGAGGGTGTTACAGAGGTAGAGGCTAACCCAGAAGGGGCCGATATGGCCACTCGAGGAGGTATGGAGTGCGTTGCTCAACATGTGCCCCCTGAGACAACTACAGACCAAATGGCATGGGTGTGGCAGATGTGCCAATTCCTCGAAGCTATTTTATTCAGAATGCCTGATAAGGAAGATCGGGCTAACTGGCTCAGAGCTGGTAAGATTGTCGTGCACGGGGAGGCCTTCTTGTTTGGAATGAGGCTCCTCTTTTCCTCATTAGTTAGGGAGCTTTTGGACAAGCTTTACCTACCCCAGCCCAATTGACCCCCAATTCCTGGCACTTTCTAATTGGTTGCATGGTATTATGGGGGCCATTCAGCGAGGGCCAAGAGCATCTGACCATTGACCAATTTTCAGACTATCACAGAATAGTAGAGTCTGGTGCGAGTTCCAGACACTTTTCGACAAAGTCGAATGTGATTAAACATGATAAGACCATAGCTCACTTAAGGGCTAGCGAAAAAAGTTTTTCTTTGTCTACAAAGAGGGGTGGGAGATCGTCAACTGGGACCCAGTGCCTAAGCTTGTTTGAGTTCACAAGGAGTGGGGTTAGTTGAGTGCCGAAAGTGCTACTTAGGGTTATTTGCTGTCTAATGGGAATTCACGCCTAACTCTGAATTAACCTCACTTTTTATTTTCCTTTTCTTCTACAACTCGAAGAGCCAAAGACCTGTCGGCCTGGCAAAAAGAGAACATTAAAAAGCCGAAGGCTCATCCTGTGAAAGATTTTGGCGCTCTAATGAACGTTGAGTCACTCAGTACATAACTGTTCAGCCCAGAGCCTACTGTTCTGGCCTTGACGGCTGAGCACTTGACAGGCAAGTATTCTAAACTTGGGCTATTCTCATGGTTGATGTAACCAGTGCCTAATTATATTTTCCTGCATGTCTGATTCTTAACCCCCAGCCAACCATCGAAGACCCTCTTGGGAGTGCGCATTGCCCTTTTTCTCTGGTTTGTTTCATGGTTTTTTAGTAACTGACAACTTACAACGTTGGGTGTTATGCGAGACTACCTTTTTGGAGACCTGGCCATAGCTGAGAGGATTCTGGACAAGCCTCAATTGGAGCAGCTGGTTGGTTAGACTGACAAGTCTACAAGCAACAAGTCCTGATACAAGCTGATGGCACTTTAATCCATGTAGGGCATGAACCCAGTCTCCCAAATGGCCAAGATGGTAGCCATTCGTGTGGGCAAAGAGAAGGATGTTAGCACCTGTGTTCCTACCACTTCCAAGTCTGTCTCCCCGTCACTGAGTGGTGCTGGAGCCACTGCTGCCAAGAAAGCATTGATGCCTCCCCCTTTATTGATTCTGCCCTCCTTTGCTAGTGGCACTTTAGGGACATCTAGTGCCCAAGCTCCTTCTGTCCTGCTACCTACCCCTGAGGAGATCCTAGCCGCTTAGCTGACTAAGACGATTTTCAACAACTAGAATCTAGCCATGGAATGAATGAAGGTAGTGGCCACTTCTTCAGATGTGGAACTCGTGAAGGGGGATTTTGCTATTGTGCTCACTCGAGACATTTTTTATAATCTTGTAAAGGTGATATGAGTTCAAGGTTTACCAGGGTTTCCTCCCTTCTCATTCTGACCCCCTTTACTTTGGTTTGTAGGTAACAGCCAGGCTAGTTTGCTTGGGGCAGCATCAGATTTCACACGATGCTCAGCTATACAAACAAAAGAAAGAGAGAAAGAGCTTATCGCATACTTAAAGTAGGTCAAAGTTTTGAAGATATAGTTGGGAATGATGGAGAAGGCAACCCAGGAACTTGATGCTATTAGGGCTTAATTGAAAGCTCTTGACGAGGCTCTTAAGGCCAAAAAGGCATCACGTGGCGCAATTGTAAGCACCCCATTTTTGACCGCTTGCCGGTCTCCACTCCGGCCATGACTTGTGTTCAAGTCATTGGGGGCATATTTCAATCCAAATTAACTTTCTAAGTCTAATCCCCTCAATTCATCGCTTCGCGGGCCCCACTGGGCCCAAAGAGAAGAAAATAAACCAAAATACCCTTAAGGGTATTATCCTTTCCATATTCTGAATCAGGCACGTCTTTCCGAAGACAGTAAGACCCCTTTCCAATTCCTTTTCCAATTCAAATTCTAATCCCTCTCTCGAGATAGTTGATTCCTTGAGACGGTAAATCTATCCAATCAGGCGTGTCTTTCCGAAGACGATAAGACCCCTTTCCAATTCCAATTCAGGCACATCTTTCCGAAGACGGTAAGTCCCCTTTCTAATTCCAATTCCAATTTTAATCCCTCTCTTAAGACAGTTTATTCCTTGAGACGGTTCGGCGCATTTTCGGAGAAAATCTCTTCGAAACGGTAAGTCCCTTTAAACCTGTCAATCGGGACGACACCCCAAGTCCCCTAGATGGTAGAACGGTCCACCTTTGGCGCCTGCTAGCCCGCCAATGCAGAAATGTCCGTTTAGGCATGCCTTTTGAAAAAGTTGATTCTCAGGCGCTAAGTCCCTTTAGCAGCTTCCTAAGATCAAGCAGTCTCAGAAATGATCGCGAACCATTAGAGTAGCGAAAATACTCGCAAACATCGCAACCGTCAGAGTAGCAGAAATATTCGCAAACAGGTCGATATAGGAAATTGCCAACAAACCCCTGTATCACACGACCACCGTCAGAGTGGCAGAAACACTCAAAACCCAGGTCAACACCAGTGCCTGCTAGCCCACTTTGGTGAAAAATGACCAAACTACCCCTAGGGACATTTTTCGACACGTTTCTCGAGAACATATTTGATTCCTTAGAACGGTAAGTTTAACCTTCTAAGATTTTCTTAAAGGCAATTCGGCATGATTAGGTGCCTTCTAGTCAATTTCGGGCTAGTTCTGAGACTTTTCAGTCAAGATAACCATTTTGCCCCTAGGCATTCGAATGCCCCGGGAACCACACTAGCTCTGGGTATCAAACCAGTAACCTCCTGCGAATACTTCTTATAGTATTTCCAACTTTCTGTTACCTTTTCGGCTCATTCCGAGTCAGTTTCGACAAACTCGGTGCAAAATGTTCGTTTTGCCCCTGATGGGCCGGTTGCCTTTTTCTAGCCACGCCGACTCTGGGTATCAAACCGGTAACTTCCCGAGAATGCTTTTTATAGTATTCCCAACCATCCTTTACGTTCCTGAATCATTCCAAGTCAATTCCGGCAAACCCAGTACAAAATGACCGTTTTGCCCCTAAAGGGTCGGTTACTTTTTCCAACCACACCGGCTCTGGGTATCAAACCGGAAACCTTTGGAAACATTCTAAATAATGTCCCCAAGTCTCAAGTATTTTTCCAGGACAATTCAAGTCCATCCTGGCAACTTTCCAACCCCATTGACCGTTTTGCCCCTAATGGCTCGGTCAATCCTTCCGACACATCCTATCTTCATTTTTCAAGTCAAATACCTCCGAGACACTATTCTAAGTGTTCCTGCCCTTTTTTGGCTCTCCCGGGTCATTCTCGGCCTCTTCAAATCGTTTCCGGACTTTCCGGAGTCACTCCTAGTGAAGCCAGGCTAAAAATTGCATGGTAGTCACTAGTATAGGCACCCAAATCTTCCCAAGATACGTTGCTTGCCGACTTATAAAGTTTCCTAATTGGCTGGCGCTAGTGGCGCCAAGCCAAAAAATGGCATGGCGCCACTCCTAGTGGCGCCAAGAGGAAAATTGGCCTGGCGCCACTACAACAGGCGCCAGGTCTATCCCATCTCTTTAAATACAGAGCCTCTTCCAGCGTGAAGGGGGTCCGCAAAATCAGTTTAAAAATCTTATATTTTGATATACAGAGTTCGTACACTCCCAAAACCTTAGCTTCTCTAGGTTTTCCAAACCCTAGCCACTATACACAAACCCTAGCCTCATATACACTCATGCACACTCCTATACACTTATATACTACCCTCCAACCCTCCATTGAAGACTTGGATTGCTGCAACTACGAAGATTTGAAGACTAAAGACGAGCCCTCGAAGATCAAGACTAAAGTGAAGCGAAGATCGAAGAAAGCAAGGCGCGCAAAGCCAAGCAAAATAAAGAAGAAACAAGGTAGGCTTCTTATTTAAATTCCCGTACTTCCCTCCTATCTCTTCTCTCTCCTAACCCACTTGGGTTTTCTCTATTTTAATCCCCCATCTCTTCCCCCCCCCCCTTTCTTTGCATGCTTGAAACAAGGGGACTCCCGGTCCATGTATAGGATTAGACTATTGGAGGGTCACCGTGTTGGCGGCTTTCCTTTAGGCTAACCGGAGACCACGTGGGTTCAGCCCCCTTGATTATGTGGTGAAGCCTTAACCTTGTATGTTCACAACCCTAAATTTGCATTGTGTATATCATGATCTTGCATCTTCCAAAAGTCGTTTTCAAACTCGTTCTTAAAGTTTGCATTAAACTTGTTTTCAAAATTGCATCAAAATCTTCTTTTTCAAAACTTGTTTTCAAAATCACAATCCTAGAGTGATTCTAGCCTTTCCATGGCTAGGGTTGCTTTAGAAAGGTGTTATATTTGAAGTGACCAACATGGTCCATATTTTTAACTCCTTATTATTTTCCAAAACCACTTTCTTAAAGTGGTTCTAGCCTTCTTATGGTTAGAATCGCTTTAGGAAAGTGAGAAGTTTTTATACTTTCCAAAAAACTCTCTTTTTAAAAATCTCTTTTTCTAAAACCTTCTTTTTCAACATGCTTTCGAAAAACTCTTCCTCCCAAAATTGTTTTCAAAAACTCTCTTCAAAAATATATTTTTTAAAACTCCCTTTTTACACTCCTTTCCAAAATACTTTCCTCAAAATTCCTTTTCTAAAAACACTCCCTAGTTTTCCTTCTTAGAAGACACTCCCTAAATCTCTTTCTTAAAAATTCTTTCTAACAAACTCTTTCCAAAAAATCTTTCCAAAAACTCTCTCAAAGTTTTACTTTCCAAAAACTTCCTTCCTAACATTCTTTTCAAAATACGCTTTCTAAAAAAACTCCTCTTTAGAATCTTCCTTCAAAATCTTCGTTTCCAAATTTGCACTCTCCCAAAAAAAAAAAAAAAACTCTTTCCTTGGAGCTCAAGTCAAGCCCTAGAACCCACAATTAGGAAACCTTAATTTTCTTTCCAAAAACGTGATTTTCAATCTTACCCCAAACCTAGGTTTCCAAAACCCCCATTTCTATATCAAAATCACAAGTTTTCAAAAAACCTATTTTCTACGTCAAAACTATACACTTCCAAATCTAGGGTTTCTGAAACTTCCTTTTCCAAATCCTTGTCAAATCTTACCTTCCCTTTAGGAAACCAAGTCCAATATTCCCATTGAGGAAATTAGATACAATCTTTCGTTTTTGGAAACAAAATCAAACGCTTCTTCTTAGAAACAAAATTCAACCCCTTCCTAATCCAAATCTTTCCTAATTTAACTCCTTCCTAAATTCTAAAATTCAACTTTCAAATCTTTCCTAATTCAACCTTTTCCTAATTCTACCCCTTTTCAAATCTTAACTTTCCAAATCTAGGTTTTCAAATCTTTCCTAATCTCAAGATTTTTTAAAACTCAAACTTTAAAACTTTCTAAATCCTAAACTTTCTAAATTCGAAACTTTCAAACTTTGAACTTTTCTAAGTTCTAAACTTTCCTAAGCTTCAAATCTTTCAAAGTCTAAACCTTTTCTTATTCTAGCCTTTCTTAATTCCACATCCTTTCCAAACTTTAACTCCCAAATCTAGATTTTCAAATTTTTCTAAAACTCAAACTTTGAATCTTCCAAAAATTCTAAAGCTTTCTAAATTCAAATCTTTCCTAATTTAAAATCTTTCTAAAATTCTAAGCTTTTCAAATTCAAAACTTTCTTAACTTGAAACTCTCCAAATTCTAAACCTTTCTTAAATTAAACTTTTCCTAATTCAAAAACATTTCTAAATTCAACACTTTCCTATTTTCAAAACCTTTCTTAAAATAAAGCTTTCTTAATTCAAAACTTTCCTAAGTTGAAACTTTCCTAATTCCAGAGCTTTCCTATTTTGAAAACTTTCCTAATTCGAAACTTTTCTAAACCAAAACTTTCCTAAAATGAAACTTTCCTAAAATTAAAACTTTCCTAATTCGAATCTTTCCTAATTCCAAGTTTCCTAATCTTTCAAGTCCAATATTCAAGTCAATTCTTTTCTTAAAACCCTTCTAAGTCAAATCTTTCTTAAGTCTCTTCTCATTCCTAAGTCTAGGTTTCCTAAACCTCAATCTTTCCAAAACAAGTCTAAATTTTTCTCCCAAGTCCTACCTTCCCAAGTCAAAGTCTAATCTTTTCAATTCCAAAATTCCAAATTCCAATTTCCAATCATCTATTCTAGATTCAAATCAAATCCTTTTTCCAATCACAATCTCTTTTCCAAATCAACTCTTCTATTCTCAATTGGTCTTTTGTCCGAACTACGACAGACCTAATTCCTCCAAAAGGATACGTAGGCAACCCTCATGGGTGCTCTCTCTACATTTTTCAAATCTCAAATTCTAAAACATTTTTCAAATTTCCAATTCTACAATCTTCTTCAATCTCCAATTCCGTATCTATTTCAAGTTTCCAATTCCAAAAATCTATTTTCAATTTCCAAAACTTTTCAATTTCATATCTATCCCTTTCAAATCTCTCTTCTAAAATCAAATCAAATTCTTCTTTTCAAATCTATTTCCAAATCAAGTCTCCTTTCTTGCATTTGCATATCATGCACCATGTTAATTTCTTTTCAAAAATTCCTTTTTAAAAGTGGATAGGATTGGTCATTGGTTAGTTGAAGACTCTCGTAGGTGAATCTAGGATAGATTGACATGTAGGTACCGCAAGGGTAGGGTAGGGTGATGGCTTAGTGCATTTTCCCTACACGTAACCAACCCCCAAACCTGGATCACTGATTTCAAAAACCAAAACGGAGTTATTTTTCAAAAAAGGGCTAAATGTTTTCTAAAGGTTGTCAAACAACCTGTTTTCCTAAAAACCCTCTCTTGAGGAGATATTTTCAAAATCGTTTTTCAAAAACCCTAAGTGTAGTCTTCGGATTACTCAAGTTAGGTGGCGACTCCAAACTTTTTCCAGAAGCCCTTTATTCAAACCAATTTTCAATTCAAACCTAGTCGCACTCATTCTTCTGGGAGGGTGAGTTCTAACGAGAGAGTACAACATTTTTCCCGCTTGTATGAGTATTCCTCGAGTGCGAAAAATCTAGACGCGACAGCTGGCGACTCCACTGGGGATACTTAGAGGGTTAGGCCATAGTCATGTCTCTTTACCCTTCACCCATGTAGAGTCTTCAATTAACTTGGTTCAATCATATTCACTTTAAATTTTCAAAACCAAATTTTCAAATTTTTTTTTAAAAAAAACATACATTTATTCATATTATCTTGTATTATGTTTGTCATCCACATATTAACACTTATATCTTTGTTTTGTAGGTACACATTTTGTTCAAATTTTATTAACTGTTATGCATGAATGTGATGAACAGGATGAATGAGAGTTATTGGGCTCTTTCATCTGCTTTTAAAAAATCACACACACACTGCATGTGCACCTGCATTCTGCATACTTGCATTATTACCCTGATGTGACCTTTTGAGTTAGAAAGGGGGAACGGTATATTGGTTGTGGCCAAGATGCTATGTCAGTTTCTTCGCCTACGGCCTCTTGATGGTTCCTCCGCTCGGATCACTAACCGATCATGGCACCACCTTGGGGAGTGGGCCTAGGTTTGAAGATTTGAGGACCGAGCCTTTTTAGGACGCATTAGTCAACCCTTAACCTCATACTCATATAGATACCATACATAGCCGAACCTCTGCCGGATTTAAGACACGAGCACTGTTTTTAAAACCACGGAGGAAAGGGCGACTGCTCTTACTTTCATTTATACCTGTCTATTCCTGCTATTATACTGACTGTATTTATACTATTATAATGCATGTCTAACTGCTCATGCATGCACGTTTACCTTGCTATTGCATTCTCTCTCTTTATACTCTTTGCATATCCATGTTCATGCATTCAATATCCCATGTCAAGACAAGAGTTCCAAGTAACTCAAGTCACTGCATTCTCATGCATATCATCAACCCATTGAGAGTGATACCAAAGTCACTCTCCCTTGCATTAGACCTACCCAAACCCTAAGGGTTCCCACGTTAACCCTGAGGAATCATTGCATGCACCTCAATTCATTTCATAAGAGGGGCCCCAATCCCTCTATGCTCATGGAGATAGGATTGCCATAAAGACAAAGGGCAATCGATCAACAAGGTCTCACAGTGATCTCCTCGACATCAAATCCAACAAAGGCGAATCTGAAGACTCAAGAGTAGTTTAGATTTTTTCTTTGTAAAACTAGATAAGTGGAAGTCCCAAAGAAAATGTTCCCCTTTCCCCCCTGTTAAAATGTATTTCAATTCTTTTGTATCTTAAACCCAAAGTTAAATGTATTTTCTTTATTTTTTGTGAATAAATGGATGGATGAATGCATGATTGGCCGAAGGTTCCCGCTCGACAGTAAGGTATCTGCATACAGGGGCAAATCCCCTATCTCCAAAAGTGAGCCAATGCATCATGTATAGTCTCCCCTCTGAGTAGGGGCACCTCTAGGACATGCATTGTATAAAAAATTTCAAATCAAGGCACTAACTTTTCTTTTGTTTTTGTCTTCTATCCTCCCCCTTCCTCATCTCCAAGTACCCAAAAAACTAAAAACAGAAGCAAAACAAGAAGGGGGTTTTTCTAAACCATTCATTTATTGTTATTATATTGCTCACATGTTCACTTTTATTATGCTCATACACCCATATCCATTCAAAGACAAGAGTTCCAAGAAACTTAAGTCATTTCATTCTCATGCATCTAATCAACCGTAGAGAGAAAGGAGCAATCCAATCTCATGTTAATCGAACCTACCAAAACTCCTAAGGGTTCTTAAACCCTAAGGATTCATGGCATGCATAGAACTATGCCTCAAGAGGGGCCCAAATCCCTCTCTGTCTGTGGAGGCAGGATTGCCCAAATAGGGAATCATCAACCGACCCACGCCAAAGAGGTATTATATTGCATAATAGTGGCAAAACCCCACCTCCAAAATGGACTTGTCATCACTCCTAGACTCCCTCAAAGAAGGGACCTCCATAGGACATACATCGCATAGAACGTCGAACTCCACGTGCTGACTACATTTCGTTTTCCTTTTTCAGGTCAAAGAACACAACCAAACTCGTGAAAACCCCTCTAGCATTATGCTCAATTCAAACTCACGGAAGGACAAGCAAAGGCTAAACCTACATTAAGGAGTAAAAAGAACTGATCATCCACCTACAAAACGTTACCTCCATTCCATGCCGTGACAACCACCATCCAAGCAGAGAAGGACTTCAATTAGAAAAGGACTGCACTATTTGCGAAGTCTTGTTAGACCCGTGCAATACAACAACATAATCCTTTAACTTCCAAATGCATGCCAAATGTTGTAAACTCGCCGTTCGTTGATACACCCGGTGAATGAAGCACCAAAGAGTTTGGCATAGTCCTAGAACCCTATTAAGGGTTAAGGGTTCTCACCAAAAGGTCCATTAGAAAAGGGAGGTTTTCATGAAATTCATCTATGTTCTTTTTTCTTTCTAGTTCTCATATATCTTTTTTAAATAAACATTGCATGCCATGTAATCATGTTTTTAAATGAACATAGGTAATTCCCAGTTTATCTCTTTTCTCTCATACTCTTGTGGACGATGGTCACATTTAAGGATTCTTTCCCATTTAGTAATGACTCGATTTAAAGGATGGGATAGCATGGGCAACCCACTCAAAGGGGGTTGAAACCTTTGAGAGACTGAAAGATAGGAGGAAGGCAATCTCAACAAAGAAGTGTGAATTTTATTGAAGAGGCGACACTTGCATAATATCCTAGCTAAGCGATGGGCAGCCGAGTACTTAAATGATGAGGAGACATTGTTCTATCTATCCCAAATAAATGCTATCCTTTGCTCAGCCCAATAGAGCTGTCAGTGATCTCTTTTTAGATATTCCCAAACCTATAACCATCCCCCACATTGGGGTAAGCATATAATAGTTGATTCAGTAAAATATGTAAGGGTTCACAGGCAGAAGCACACTATCTATAGGAACATCGTCTAAATTTTGTATAAAGGCTTTATGGATTAAGCAATTTAATTTGAAGTAATGAAAGACCCTCATTTCTTCTACCATACACAAATAAATCCCTTTGTAAAGCCCACTTGAACCGGTTACTTTCTTCAAGAAAACTGACTAGATGATCACCGCCCACACTGGGTTAAGCCAAAAGTCATAAGTAAGAATTAAGGAGCAATGATGAAGAAGGTGATTTCTAAGAAGATATAATAAGCAATGATGAAAAGGGGTGATTTCCAAGAAGATATAATGAGCAATAATCAAAAGTGGTGATTTCCAAGAAGATATAATGAGCAATGATGAAAGGATTGATTTCCGAGAAGATATAATAAACAACGATGAAAATGGTGATCTTTAAGAAGTTATGGCGTCAAAGGCGTCTCTAAAGAAGATATTATGTTCGTGGGGATCTCCAAAAGACGATACTGTCATCCCAAAATATAAATGAAAAAGTTGGCATCTCCAAAGTTGACTTAGCAACAAATTTCTTGATGAAAAAAAAAATCTTAAATTAGAAGGCAAAAAGCGGTCTAGAAGAACAACAAGAGTATGAAGGAAAGAAGAAAGCAGTGAATGGAAGTTAAGTTGCCAAAGGTGATCATTGGTCTTTTAAAAACCTCACAAGTGATAATGTTTGAGCCTTTCTACCCTTTTCATTCATAAACCCCTTAACCTAGCCTATGTTACGATCCAAATTAAAGTCCTCTCTGATCAAAGAAAATTGCTTAGTCCAAATTAGCCTGAACAATACTAAGACAAGTAGGGTGAAAAAGGAGAATTGGAAGGGAATACAAGGGGCAATCTCATGCTACAAGATGTGCTCAGATGGTTTCGGTTTAAACAACCCATTAAAAGAAGATCTTTGAGCCTAAATATCCCTTTATTTCTTACAACCCCTAAACCCAGCCTACATTATAGTCCTAAAGATGTCTTCTCAGATTGAGGGCTTAGTTGTTTATCGCTCTGCAAAGGGCATGCGAGTTGTCGCTCGAGCCATGGTAGCATTTTGGAGATCTGAGAGAGAAACCCAAGTGAGATCAAAAACACCCTAAACAGTAATCCTGTAGAAAGTAAGGATAGGATAGCAAACCAAAAGGTCAAGATCAGGGCCAAGTTGATGGTCATTGCTAACACGACTCGATAGAGGTATAACTCTTCCCCTGTCACTATTTGACTTAGAGGGGCACTGAGCTTAGATATTCGTTTAGTTGGGCAAAGGCGTGCCCACATTCCTATGTACACTCAAAAGCATTTCTCAAAACTTTAGAAAAGAGAAAGCATTTATCAATGGACCTAGAGATGAACCTGTTAAGCGCTACCACTCGCCCGGCCAGTCACTGAAAATCCTTCACTATTCTAGGGGGTTGTATGTCGACGATGGCTTGGACTTTCTTTGGCTTTGCCTCTATACCCTTGTAGAACACCATGTACCTAAGGAATTTTCTAGTGGAGACTCTGAAAGCACACTTGTCAAGGTTCAGCTTCATTTGGTGCGTCGGTAATGCCACGAATGTCTCCTCCAAGTCGGCTAAGTGGTGGCTGCTCTTTTTGCTTTTGACCAGCATGTTATCGACATAAACCTCTATGTTTTTACCGATTTTTTCTTTGAACATGTTGTTAACCATTCGTTAGTAGGTTGCCCCTACATTTTTCATGCCGAAGGTATACCGTTGTAGTAGTATACCCTCCGGTCTGTTATGAAGGTCGTGTTCTCCATGTCTTGCTTCACTATCTTAATATAGTTGTACCCTAAGAATGCGTCCATGAATCTCAGCATTTCGTGCCCCACCGTCGAGTTTACAAGCAAGTCAATCTTGGACAGGGGGAAAATGTCTTTCAGGAAGGCTTTATTGAGATCAGTGAAGTCGACACATATGCGCCACTTGCCGTTGGATTTCTTCACCAAGACAACATTGGAAAGCCTATCCAGATAACAAGCCTCGCGTACAAACCTTGCCTTTAGTAGCTGCTCTACCTCTTCAGCGATAGCATCGTTTCTTTTTAGGGCAAAAACTATTTTGCTGGATCGGTGTAAGCACCCTATTTTTGCCCATTCGGCAATCTCCGGTCAATTCAGACTCATATTCAAACTGACATAGACACATTCAAGTCCAAATCAATTTTTCAAACTCAATCCAATTAATCAATCGCTTCGTAGGCCCGCAAGGCCCAACAGTAGGCAAAATAACCAAAATGCCCTTGTGGCATTGTTTGGTCCAATTCTAGTTGGCATGTCTTCCTAGAGACAGTAAGTCCCTATTTCAACCTCAATTCTAGTTTCAACTCCAATCCAGATGAATCAAAGTCAATTCGGCACATCTTACAAGAAAGTTGATCCCTCAGGCGGTAAGTCCATGCAGTCCAGTATGTTTTTTGAGAAAACTCTTCAAAATGGTAAGTCCTTTCAAACCTGTTGATCAGGACGGAACCCAAGTCCTCGAGATGGTAGAACAATTCACCTTCGGCGCCTGCTAGCCCGCCAATGAAGAATGTTCGTTATTTAGCATGTCTTTCGAGAAAGTTAATTCCTCATACAATAAGCTCACCTAGCAGCTCCCCGAGATCAGGCAATTTTCGGAATGTATGCACACCGTTAGAGTGGCGGAAACACTCGTAAACATCACAACCGTTAGAGTGGCGAAAACACTCGTAAACAGGTCGACAATGGGAATTGCTAACAAATCCCCTATGTCACGGGACTAAAATCACCTCTTGGTTATGGCACGTTTACCAAAGGATGAGATACCTTTGTAAACCAACTCATCACAGACTGTTAGAGTGATGGAAGCACTCAAAACTTGGGTTAATACCAGTGCCTGCTAGCATACTCTAGTGAAAATGACAAAACTGCCCATTGGGCCTTTTCAGGCACGTTTCTTGAGAAATTACCTAAGTTTTCAAAGCGGCAAGTTCACCCTTCCAAGATCATCCCAAAGACGATCCGGCATGTTCAAGTGCCTTCCAGTCGGTTTCGGACTAATTCCGAGACCATCCGGTCAAAATGACCATTTTGCCCCTAGGCACCCGATTGCCTCCGAGAACCATACCGGCTCTGGGTATCAAATTGGTAACCTCTCAAGGATGCTTCTAATAGTGTTCCCAATCTTCTAGCACTTTTTCATAACATTCCAAGTCCATTCCGGCGAACCCAGTACCAATTGATCGTTTTGCCCATGGTGGGCCGATTGCTTTTTCCAACCATACCGGCTCTGGGTATCAAACCGGCACTCCCCCATAACACTCCAGATAGTGTTTCCAATCTTCAAGCCTTCACACGGGTCATTTCGAGTCCATTCTGGTACGTTCCCGTTTTGATTTACCATTTTGCCCTTGGTGGGCTGGTCAGCCTTTCTAAACATTTCGGCATTGTTTTCCAAGCCCATTACCCTCAGAGACTATTTCAAGGGTTTCTACATATTTCCGGCCCTCCAAATTATTTTCAGCCTTTCGGATCATTTCCGGACCTTCCGAAGTCACTTCTAGTGGGGCCAAACCAAAAATTACATAGTAGTCACTAGTACAGGCGCCCAAATCTTTTGCCATACATATCAAAGGTCGAAAGATAAGTTTCTTGCCACCCTTAAAACTTTCCTAAGTGGCTGGCACCAGGGCTTCTCTAGTTTCCTCAAACCCTAACCTCTATACACTTAAACCCTAACATTCATACACTCTATACACTTAGACACTAGCTTCCAAAGCCTCAATTGAAGACTTAAAGTGCTGCAACTTAGAAGCTCTTAATGATCAAGTAGAGCAAAGCAAACAAAGCAAGTAAAAATAAGAAGAAGACAAGGTAGGCTTTCTCTTTACATTAATGTACTTCCCCCTTTCTCTTCATCCTCCTAACCCACTTGAGTTTTCTTCTATTTTAATCCCCTGTCTTCTACTTCCCTTTCTTGTATGCTTGAAACAAGGGACTACCCGATTCATCCGTAGGAAGGATTGTTAAAAGTCACCGTGTCAGGGACTTTCTTCTAGTTCAACATTAGACCGTGTGGATTCGGCTTTCTTGATTCTGCAGTGAAGTCTAACCTTGTATGCTCACGACCTTGCTTGCATTGTGCATATTATACATCCATTCAAAATTGTTTTCAAAGGTTGTTTTTAAAACTTGCATCAAAACTCCCTTTCAAACTTGCATTCAAAATCTTGTTTTCAAAATCACAATCTTAAAGTGATTATAGTCATTCCATGGTTAGGGTTGTTTTAGGAAAGTGTTATATTCATTGTGACCATCAAGGTCCGTATTTTGGATGTAAACCCTAAATTATTTTTCATTAACCACAATATTAAGATGATTCTAGCCATTCCATAGTTAGAGTTGTTGTAGGAAAGTGTGATATTCAATATGGTCATATTGATTCATATTTCAAATCCATGTTGTTTTCAAAATCACATTCCTAAAATGATTCTAATCTTTTTATGGTTAGAATCGTTTTAGGAAAGTGAGATATTCAAAAGATTTTCCAAAGTCCATATTCAAACCCCTTTCCAAAATTGCTTTTCAAGTTCCTTTCCAAAAACTCTTTTCAAAGTTTACTTTCTAAAAAACTCTCTTCCAGTTTCCTTCCTAGAAATTATTTTCAAAAGAACCACTTTCAAAAACTCTTTTCCTTGAAGTTCAAGTCAAGCCATAGAATCCATGGTTAGGAAACCCTATTCTCTTTCCTAAAAACATGAATTCTTATTTTGCATCAAATCATAGATTTCCAAAACCTCTATTTTCTACATCAAATCATAGATGTCCAAATCCAAGATTTTCAAAATTCAACATTTCCAATTCCATGTCAAATCTAATCTTCCTATTTAGGAAAGTAAATCACATCCTCCAATTTTGAAAACCAAATCAAATCATCTATTTTTTGAAATAAAATTCAATCTTCTATTTTAGAAGATAGGATTCAAATCTTTTTAATTTCAAACTTTTCTAAATCTCAACTTTTCAAATCTTTCCAAAGTTCAAATCTTTCTAAATTCAAAACTTTCCAAATTCAAATCTTTCCTAAAATTAAACTTCCTTAAATTCAAATCTTTCCTAATTTGAAAACTTCCCTAATTTGGCACTTTCCTATATGAAACTTTTCCTATTTCAAAACTTTTCTAATTGAAAGATTTCCAAAATCTAATCTTTCCTAAATTCATTCAAATCAAATGATCAAGTCAAATCTTTCTAAATCAAATTAAATCTCTTTCCAAACCTTTCTTAAATTCAACTTTCCTAATTCGAACATTTTCTAAATCCAACTTTCTAAAATCAAACCTCTCAAGTTAAATCAAACCTTCCTAATTCAACTACGTGTTCCAACCCTAGGATACCTCAACCCTATGATACTTAAACCCTAATTCAACCCTAACCATATGAAGTTTCAAAAGATTTCAAAAGATTTTCCAAACCAAGATGGTTTTCAAACATCAAGATGTTTTTCAAATCTCAATCTTTCTAGGTCAATTCTAAATCCAAATTTCAATTTCAAATCTTCTATTCCAAGTTCAAATTAAACATTTTTTCAATCAAATTGAACTTTTCAAAAACCTTAAAATGTCTATTTTCAATTGGACATTTTTTCAAACTATGACTGACCTGATTCCCAACAAAGGGATACGTAGGCAACTCCAATGAGTGCGGTCACAACCTTTTTCAAATCTCCAGTTTCGCAACATTTTTCCAATTTTCAATTCCTTAATCTATTTCAAATTGCTAACTCTAAAATCTATTTTCAAATCTCTAATTCCAATTTCTAAAATTTTTGTTCAAACTTCAAAATTTATCTTTTCTAATCTATTTTTAAAATTAAATCTTTCTTTTTCAAATCTATATACAAAATCAAAACCTTTTTTCTTGCACTTGCATGTCATGCATCATATTGAATTTTTTCATATAGTTCTTTTCTAAAGTAGATATAATTGGACATTTATTAATCAAATATTCCAAATGAGTGAACCTAGGGTGAATAGACATGTTAGTACCGCAAGGGCGGGGTAGGTGATGGCTTAGGGCATCTTCATTACACATAACCAACCTCCGAATATAGAATCACTATTTTCAACAACCAAAACGGAGTTATTTCCAAAAAACGGCTTAAATCTTTCCAAAGATTGCCAAATAACCTATTTTCTTAAAAACTCTCTCTTGAAGAAGTTTTCAAAACCTTTTCAAAAGCCCTAGGTGTAATCTTCAGATTGTGCTTAGTTTTAGGTGACCTAACTCACGTTAACCAAGTTAGGTGGCAACTCCAAACCTTTTCCAAAAGCCCTTATTCAAAATCAATTTCCAATTCAAATCTAGTCACACTCGTCCTTCTAAGAGGAAGAGTTCTAACGAGAGAGTACTGGGTTTTTCCCACTTGTGTGTGTTTTCTTGAGTGTAAAAAATCGGGGCGCAACAGCTAGCAACTCCACTGGGGACGCTTAGAGGGTTAGATCATTGTCATGTCTCTTCACCCTCACTCATGTGGAGTCTTTGATTAATTTGTCCAATTCTATCCACTTCAAACTTTCAAAATGAAGCTTTTCATAGTTATTTTCAAAAACATGTTGTTGCTTGCATTCAATTACATTCACTTATTCAATCTTCCATTAAGTTTGTCATTCAAGTACTGACTTTTGCATCTTTATTTTTGTAGGTGGACCTTTATTCACATTTTGTTTCATATTATATTAACTGCTATGTATGAATGAATGTATGGAATGGACAGGATGGATGTGAGTTGTTGGGTCCTTTCCTCTGTTTTTTAAAATTTCTCACACACACTGCATTGTGCACAAGCATTTGCGTACTTGCATTTTTTACCTGATTATATCCCTTCCAGTTAGAAGGGGGAACAGTATAATGGTTATGAGCAAGATGTTGTGTTAGTTTCTTCGCCTACGGTCTCTTGATGGTCCTCCCGCTCGGATCACCAATCGATAATGGCACCACCTCGGGGAGTGGGCCTAGGTTTGAAGATCTGGGAACCGAGCCTTTTAGGAAGCATTAGCAAAACCCTTAACCTCATGCTCATGTAAAAACCATGCATAGCCGAACCTCAGCCGGATTTAAGACACGTATGTCGATTTCAAAACCATGGAGGAGGGGGCAACTACTTTACTTTCCCTTAAGCTTGTCTATTCCTGTTATTATAATGCTTGTATTCTAGTTGTTATAATACCTGTATAATTACTCATGCATCCATGTTTACTTTACAAGCACATCCTCTCTATCTCTACTCTATGCATTCATGTTCATGCATTCAATATCCCATGTCAAGACAAGAGTTCTAAAGTAACTCAAGTCGCTGCATTTCCATACATATAATCAACCCATAGAGAGTGACACCAAGTTCACTCTCCCTTGCATTAAATCTACCAAACTCCTAAGGGCTTCCACATAACCCTATGGACTCATTGCATGCATTTCAAGTCATTCCATAAGAGGGCCCCCAATGCCTCTATGCTCACGGAGATAGGGTTGCCGAGAAGATAAGGGGCAATCAAACAATAAGGTCTCTCAATGACCTCCTCAACAACCAGCTCAAAAAAGGCGAATCTGAAGACTCAAGAGTAGTTCAGGATCTCAAATGTAAAAGTAGATAGGTGAAAGTCCCAAGGAAATTCTTCCCTCTCCCCCCTATTAAAATGTATTTCAATGCCTTTGTATTTAAACTCCAAAGTTCAATGTACTTCTTTATTTTTCATGAATGAACGAATGAATGTTCCCACTTAAATGGTAAGGTATCTGCACACAGGGGCAAACCCCCTAACTCTAAAAAGCAAGCCAAATCTATTATGTTTAGTCTCCTTCTCAGGTTGGGACACCCCTAAGACATGCATTTCATAAAGCTTTCCAAATATCAAAAACTAATTTGTGGCTTGTGTTCTTGTTTTTCTTTTCTTCTTTTTCTTCACAGAGATTACACCTAGGCTTAGACCTCAATGGAGCCAATCAATGAGTCACCAAGTCTGATCCTCAAATAGAACCACGCCCAAATATTAGAAGAAATAAGAGGACTTAGGAAAAGGGCGACCAAAATAGAAGCAATGCTCTCCTTGCTCCTATCTCATGCAAGTATGACAACCAATGAGCAAGCAGAGGCTCCTCAAGACCAAACATCTGAGGGGCATGCTATCCTACAAAAAAAAAAACCAAGAGAGAAGACCAAGATTACATTTTATTGGACTGGCAACATCTTTGCCAAGCCAACCACCTTATTCCGATACCTCCTAGGCTTATCTTCAATCAAGTGCCCCAATCATATAATCTATCGTGTGAATCCTATTCTAACTCACCTGGCCATGATACAAAAAATGGTTCCACTTTAAAACGTAAAACCTAAAACTTCCTCGATCTCCAAGCCACCAACTCTGCTAGTATCATGCCAGAAATGGACCCCCGACTTCCAAGACATCTAAGACACATTTCTGACCTAGAAAGGGAACCGAAAAAGACTGATTCTTTACTAAACTTGCTTGCGCACAAACCACTACCTATTACGACCTTTTAGCAGCAGGATACTTGAAACCTATACCCTCTCGACCTCTGCCCAATCCCTTACTACTCAACTTTGATCTGGCAATTTGTGAATACTATTCGGGAGGACAAGAGCATGATACTGAAGATTGCTTCACCCTCAAGCACAAAATCTAAGACCTAATAGACAATAAAACCATTGACATACAACCAGTGAACCCTCCTTCTGCCCCCAATAGAACCACCAATCCTCTATTGGATCATACCATCAACTTGATACTAGAGGAAATGGGAGACGATGATAAGGGGGAAAGGGCCATGATTAAAAATTATAATGGGGACTAGGAGACTAATGAAGAGAGTAATTGGGAAGAGAATGTCCCACCATGCCCAATCTACCTCTGTAACCCTAATAGGTGTCTAATTCGTCAAACTGGCTGATTGAGGAGCCAACACTTGTGAAAGAAGACCCTGCCAAGGACATGGCCACTGACGGTTGGGGTAATGAGTTTCTATACCATAGGCATGCCGAAGCTGAGCACCACTTATTGGAGAACCCATGGCCCGTGATTGAGTTTAACTATGAAAACATACGTTGGGAGCTAAAGGAGTTGAAAGCACGGGCTAAGCCATTTGAGTTGGAGGGAGGTGAACTAGCCAACCTCTTTAGCGAGGAAATCGAGGAAAGTGACAAGACCAATGAAGTTGACAACTGCACCATCACTGCCAACACACCAGGAGTCGTAGAGGGAGTCTTTACCTGCCTTGCCTTGGCCGGAGATTGCGATTATGGATGGAGTGTCGAAAATGTGGGCATCGTCCCAAAACCATACTGAAAGGAACTCTCATCAAAAGCGTATAATAGAGGGGTGTTTTCACCCACTTTCTTTCTATCCCTTTATATTTTGTCTTTAAATTAATGTCTATATTTCCATTTCTTTTATAGAACTATATGCTTGTCATTGCAACAATAAAAGGATAGTTTTTTCATTCTATTGCTGTTATCTTGTATTTTTCTTATGAATGGTAAATGCTTCTTACACAAGGGGCATAGTCTATCTCATCGAGGACTTAACTTGAAGGGCATGATAGCATGAGTTAACCACTTACCAAAGGATCAACTTTTCAAAAAGAGAGACAATAAGGATGAGTGAGGAAACTACCCAAAAGTAGCACTTGCAAGACACCGAAGCTAAGCAATAAGTGGCTAGACTATCAAAAGGAAGAGGAGCCATCTTTCATTTTTCCTTAAAAAAAAGTGTTTATACTCTCTTTGCTTAACCCACTAGTGCCTTGCAGAAAGCAAAGATTTCTTGTTAACCTGATCCAACACTATTCCCCCATACTAGGGCAAGTAGATAACTGAAGACTCCACAAAGAAAGTCACTCATCATCCATCAAGTTGAAGCAACGTGAAGGCTCTATGGATAAAATAATCTTGTTCAAAATAAAGAGAGGCCCTCATTTCATTTCCCATATAGTGAAAAACAACCCTTGTCAAACTTGTTAAGAAGGTTACTTTTCTTTTCAAGAAAAACCCCAACCTAGGGATCACTGCCTATAATAAGTCAAATTGAAATGTTAAAGAAAAGATCTGAGAGACAAAAGTGGAAGAAGTGTTTGTCTCATAAAAGGAAAAAAAAGTAGGAAAAAAAAAAAGAAAAAGGAAAGCAAAGAAGGAAAATAGTCATTTTATGGCATCCTGAAAAGTATATACTAAAGGTAAGAAGGAAAATCTAAGGGTGATCCTAGGTGATTAAGAAGCCCAATAGAAGCTATAAGTTCGAGCCTTTACCTTTCCTTGTTAAACCCGAAACCATGGCCTACATTCCAACCCTATCGAAGTCCACTCTGATTGAAAAGAAGATTGTTTGATCTAAATAAGCCAGACGTGTTACCAAAGCTGAGGAGAAATACTAGAGGGCTGAACCGTGCCGGAAGAATAACCGAGGATGATGTGGATCTAAACCTTAATGAAGGCAACATCAAATTTGAACCTATATATCTCGTTGTTTTAAAACCCCATAACTTAACCTACATTACGGTCTTGAAACAAAGTCTCCTCAGATTGAAAGACTGGCTACTCATCGCTTTGCCAGAGGTCAATTAAGTAGTTGCCAAAGCCCTAAGGGTTGAGAGTTCAAGCCAAAAGATCCTATACACTAACCCAAGGTAGAAAGTTGGAGTCAATCAAAAGGATGAGAAAGGTATAAAATGCTATCATCCAGTTAAGATAGGTCAAACCAAAAGGGAGACCAAGCCCCTGACTAGGGAGGAGTTGCCATTTCGAGGATGTATAGTTTGACAACACTCCATTCATTGTATTAACTGTTACATCCCTAACATGTGTATATATTTTGACAAAAGTCACCAAAGCAGTTTAATATCATCTCATGTAATAAGTATACATCATCATCATCCTTGTATATAAGCACCCCATTTTTGCCCGCTCAGCAATCTTCAGTCCGACCGGAGTTACATTTAAACCAACGCAGACACATTCAAGTCAAAACCAGCTTTCTAGACTCAATCGAATCAATTAATCACTTTACGAGCCTGTTGGGTCCAACAAAGGCAAAATGATAAAAATGCCCTTCTGGCATTGCTTAGTCCTACTTCAATTGGCACGTCTTCCTAAAGATGGTTAGTCCCCATTTCAATCTCAAATCAAATTTTAAATCCAATTCCAATTCAAATCAAATCCGACATGCCTTTTGAGAAAGTTAATCCCTCATGAGGTAAGACCATCCAGTCCAGCACATTTTTGGAGAGAACTCATCAGAACGGTAAGTCCCTTCAAACCCGTCGACCGGGATCGTACCCAAGTCCCCAAGATGGTATAACGGTTCACCTTTGGCACTTACTAGCCCACTAATGAAGAATGTGTTGGAAATTTATACTAAAAGACATGCTTTGTGTAATGGCTTTAGTATTTATTAATAAATTAGTTATTCCATTTTAATGAGAATCTGTGTGAGAAATATTTGCATTACGTTATTTATTTAATGATTATGCATGTGTGTCTCTTATTCTATATAGTAGATGATTTGATGTGTAAAGTAATACTTACACACGGAAGATCAAATCATCGGTTCTTATGGAATATAAGTTTATCGTTCATAGTCTTAGATGGAAATGGACACACCATCAGTAGGACTGTAGTACAAGATTTTAATAGGTTTGTCTTGACTATAGGGAACGGTATAGTTTCAACTCCTTGTACTAGTACACTTTGTCTGTATTGAATAGGATCGTGTTGAGGTAATTGTTTTTATACTGACTATATAAGACAATTAATACCTCATGATTATTATGAGTGCTTATTCTCTTAATCCTAATATAATAAATAGACACGTGCATGTAGTATTTATTATTTTGATTCACAGAAGAGTGAGATTCTTTGTGGGTCAATAAACTCAGTGAAGTTGGACAATAACATTACGTGTATGGTGAATATTTATTATTGATGGAATCCACGTCCCCATATAGGGATTGATAATACCCTCTTGAGAAAGCTTATAAGTTTGATTATGTCAAACCAGGTGGATTATGAATCTGACATATCAAATAAGTTAAGTGGAAGGTCTCAAGGAATTAAATAAGTCTATTAAATTTAATTGTCAGTAATTTAATTTAATAGACGGGTATCTGTGATCTTAACCTGAAGATAAATAAGCATTTAATAATATGGAGCTCGAAATATAATTTCTAGTATAACAGAGAGTGCAATTATAATTCGTTAGTGGTATAAATTATAATTTACTCAAATAAGGATTAATCTTGGTTAGATTAGGAGTCCTTATTTGCGTAGGAAGTCTTAGTTATACTAATCTTATGGTCCTTGTTATAGCCTATATACATACGCTCTCTAAGAGATGCTAGGGTTACACACTCTGCACATAATTGAGAGATACATGTTTTTGTGAGGAAGAGAAGTCCTAGCAATGGCGAGCCCACTCTCTGTAGAGCAAGGCGTGTACGGGGAATACAGCAGAAATTTGAAGGTTGAGTTCGAGCAGTTGCTTCGTGCTTAGTGCTGATTTTTGTTATTCGAGATTAAACCAGAGAGATCTCGAATGTATGATTCTAATCACGTAGATTAGGCTATGCTAATCAGATCAAAATTTTTGGTAGTATGCGTATACACTATAGCCAAGTCGTGAGAAATTTCGCAGTCCCCAACAACCGGTATCAGAGCCCTAGTTGATACTGTATACGTATAATACCTACCATGTTCTCCAAAAATCGATTCCATGCATGTTTAGGGTAGAACATGGATTTGTGCTAACCTCTGTTTTGCAGCGTTCTGCCTGGTTATTATGGTCACATAAATGTATGTTATGTGATTGTGGTTTTTACATGATTCTTAGATTGTGAACTCTGGTTTAAGGAGGCATAGAATTAGATGTAATAATTATTTTTCGAAGCATGGGAACTTCACTGTTTTAGAGATTTTGATTTATTATATTCTGGAACTTCACTATTTTTGGAGACTTTGATTCCTTGTATTTTGTGACTCCATTGTTATGGAGAATATGATCTGTTGTAATCAAAGAAGATAGAGGAAGAGTAATGGCGCAAGGAAACTAAGGCAAAAAATTGAAAAACCCCTAAAGACGTGAGGAACAGTCCTAAGAACGTGATGTGGTATATTCGTTTAGGTTTCGGGGGCGTTGCCCCCGAACCCCCTCCGGTGACGCTGCCTCCGAGCCCCCGTAACTCAGCGAAGTGGCAAACAAGAATTTTTGGTAATATCATAGCGCGGTTGGACTCCTCATCACCTTGGAGTGCTTTCTTGACCATAGTAGCCAGGATCTTGATTATATCTTGCTTATCTTGTTTGTCTATGATTATTATCTTTTTTGTTCTTATTATTATGTTATTAGTATGAGAGAACATAGATAATGGATAAAAAATAAAATACGTTTAAGTTGTGTTTTAATTATATAAATTTAAAATTTAAAATTTGGTTTATATATGTTCAACTAGAAAATAAAATTAATTCCCATGCTTTAATTTAAATATTTTTTTTCTAAATTAAGGGAATTTAAAATTTTATTTGTTGCACATATATGAGTCACCAATATTGAAATATTATATTTATTGGATAATTAAACACATGACATCCCTCATGTATTTAATATCTAAGTGGGTAAGGAAATTTATTACAAATAAATCTCATGGTCTCCATCACTAGTTTATAAGTGAAGTAATTTATTCTATGTGTTAGTTTTAGTGCCATCCTCCCCATCGGATGGAATAAGTTATGGACTCACTAAGTATAAACACTAGTAGTTGTTAGTAATGAGTTAATTCTTCATCTGAGCAACTCACTACTAAACAATAAACCTAGAGTTTAGTGATGATTTACACTTAGCTATAAATAATAATATCCTCACCATCTGAGTCACTGCTATTATTTATAGGATCAAAGCTAAGTCAACTATTTAATTTTACTTGGCATAGTCACTTGCCTAGATAGTAAAGTTAATAGGTATTCACCTGTCTAGATAAATGTAGAATAGTAGATGACCTCCCATTGAGGCATGCTATTCACGGTATACTAGGCTGCTGGCGGATTCTTTTAAAATATTGGTAGAGGGAACCATATTTTAATGATTAAATTCTAAGTTTACTATTGCTCATCAT
>CM065391.1:380000-422500 GCA_033060915.1 Euryodendron excelsum | reverse complement strand
GTAACCCTCTGAGATTACTTCTTATAGTATTCTCAACCTTCTTTTACCTTTCCCGATCATTCCGAGTCAGTTCCGGCTAACCCGGTACAAAATAACCGTTTTACCCCTGGTGGGCCGGCTCGTTTTTCGACCACACCGGCTCTGGGTATCAAACCGGTAATCTCCTGAGATTACTTCTTACAGTATTCTCAACCTTTCCTTATCTTTCCGGATCATTCCAAGTCAGTTCCGGCAAACCCGGTGCGAAATGACCGTTTTGCCCCTGGTGGGCCGGTCACCTCTTCTGACCACACCAACTCCGAGTACCAAACCAGAAACTTTTGGGAACATTCTAAATAATGTTTCCAAATCCCAAGTCTTTTTCTGGGATAGTTCGAGTCTGTCTTAGTAGTTTCTCGGTCCGATTGACCATTTTGCCCCTAAAGGCTCGGTTAACCTTTTCGACCCATCTTATCCTCATTTCTCAAGTCAAATACCTCCAGGACACTATTTTAAGTGTTCCTGCTCTTTTCCAGCCTTTCGGGTCATTCCCGGCTCCTTCAAATCATTCCCGGATTTTTCGAAGTCACTCCTAGTGAAGCTAGGCTAAAAATTGCATGGTAGTCACTAGTACAGGCGCCCAAATCTAGTCAAAGATACGTTGCTTGCCGACCTCAAATATTTTGTAAATGGCTGGCACCACTCCTAGTGGCGCCAGTGTAAATTCTGGCCTAGCGCCACTGCAACAAGCGCCAGTGTTGTCCAACCTCTATAAATACAGAGCCTCCTCCAACGTGAAAAGGATCCGTCAACCCAGTCTAAAAATCATATAATTCGATATACAGAGCTCGAACACTCCCTAAACCCTAGCCTCCTTAGGTTTTCCAAACCCTAGTTAGCATACACAAACCCTAGCCTCATATACACTCCTATACATCCCCATACACTCATACACTAACCTTCAACCCTCCTTCGAAGACTTGAAGAGTTACAATCTAAAGTTTGAAGCTTGAAGTCGGCTCTTGAAGATTGAAGACGAAGATCAAGACGAAGACCGAAGAAAGTAAGACGCGCAAAATAAACAAGATACAAGGTAGGTTCTCCATTTAAATTTTCGCGCTTCTCCCCTCTCTTTTCTCTCCTAACCCACTTAGGTTTTCTCTATTTTAATCCCCCATCTCTTTCCCCCCCTTTCTTTGCATGCTTAAAACAAGGGGATTCCCGGTCCATGTGTAGGATTAGGCTATTGGAGAGTCACCGTGTCGGGGGCTTTCTTCTAGTCTAACCAGAGACCACGTGGGTCCAGCCCCCTTGATTATATGGTGAAGCCTTAACCTTGTATGTTCACGACCCCAAAATTGCATTGTGCATATCATGGTCTTGCATCTTCCAAAAGTCGTTTGCAAAGTTGTTTTCAAAATCATTTTCAAACTTGTTTTCAAAATTACATCAAAATTTGTTTTTCAAAAACTTGTTTTCAAAACCACAATCCTAGGGTGATTTTAGCCTTTCCATGGCTAGGGTTGCTTTAAGAAAGTGTTACATTTAAAGTGACCAACATGGTCCATATTTTCAACCCTTGTTGTTTTCAAAACCACTTTCTTAAAGTGGTTCTATCCCTCTTATGGCTAGAATCGCTTCAGGAAAGTGAGACGTTTTCATACTTTTCAAAAAACTCTCTCTTCAAAAATCTCTTCCTAAAAATCTTCTTTTTCAATATACTTCCCAAAAACTCTTCTTTCCAAAATTGTTTTCTAAAAACTCCTTTCAAAACTTTCCTTTTTCAATTCCTTTTTAAAACGCTCTCTTCAAAGTCCACTTTCTAAAAACTTTCCCTAGATCTCTTTTCTAGAAAAACTCTCTCCAAAAATCTTTTCAAAAACTCTCTTTCCAAAATCTCCCTTCTAAAAAACTCGTTTCCAAAAACGTACTTTACAAAAATCCTCTTTCCTTAGAGCCCAAGTCAAGCCCTAGAACCCACAATTAAGAAACCCTAATTTTCTTTCCAAGAATATGATTTTCAAACTTTGCCCCAAACCTAGGTTTCCAAAACCTTTTGTTTTTACATCCAAACTATACATGTTTCCAAAACCTGTTTTCTACGTCGAAACTATAGTTTTCCAAATCTAGGGTTTCTAGAATCTCTCTTTCCAAATCCTTGCCAAATCCTACGTTCCCTTTAGGAAACCGAATCCAATCCTCCATTTTTGGAAACAAAATCAAACTTTCTCTTTTAGAAACCAAATTCAATCCCTTCCTAATCCAACTATTTCCTAATTCAAATCCTTCCTAAACTTCTCCTTTCCTAAATCTTAAGTTTCCAAAACTTGAAAATAAAAATCTTTCCTAAATTTTAAAACTCAATTTCCACATCCTTCCTAACTCCACTCTTTCCTAATTCTACCCCTTTCCAAATCTTAACTTTTTAAACCAAGTTTTCAAACCTTCCCTAAATTCAAACCCTTCCTAATTTCAACATTTTCTAAAATTCAAACTCTAAAACTTTCTAAATCCTAAACTTTCTAAATTTCAAATCTTTTCAAATTCGAAGTTTTTCAAACCTAAAACTTTTCTAAACTCAAAAGTTTCTTCATTCAAGACTTTCTTAATTTAAAACTTTCCTAATTCAAAACATTTCTAAATTCAACACTTTCCTATTTCAAAACCTTTCTTAAAACAAAACTTTCCAATTTTCAAAACTTCCCTATTTCAAAAACTTTCCTAATTTCGAAACTTTCCAAAAATGAAACTTTCCTAATTTGAAACCTTCCTAAATCGGACCTTTCCTAATTCAAACATTTCCTAAATCTAATTTTTTCTAAACCTTCCAAGTCGAGTCAAATCTTTCCTAAGTCTAGGTTTCCTAAAACCAAGTCTTTCCAAAATCAATCTTTCCAAAGCAAGTCCAATCTTCTCAATTTCAATTTCCAATCTCTTCTTCTAATCTCAAATCAAATCCAATTCTCAATTCAATCTCTTTCTTCCAATCCAACCTTCTATTTTCAATTAGACTTTGGCCCGAACTACGACTAACCTGATTCCTCCAAAGGATACGTAGGCAACCCTCAGGGGTGCGGTCTCCACATTTTTCAAATTTCCAATTCCACAACTTCTTTCAAATTTCAAATTCCTCCATATTTTTCAAATTTCAAATTCCAAAATCTTTCCAAATTTCCAATCTATTTTCAAATTTTCAATTTCAAATTTCTATTTTCAATCTTCAATTTCGATTTCCAAAATCTTGTTTTCAAATTCAAACTTCCATCTCTTTCTTTTCAAATCAGATTAAATCAAATTCTTTTCAAATCTATTTCTAAATCAACTCTCTTCTATTGCACTTGCATATCATGCATTATATTTTTCTAAACATTGTTTTTCAAAATGAATAGGATTGAACAGTAGTTAGCTGAAGACCCTCATAGGTGAATCTAGGGTAGATTGACATGTAGGTACCGAAAGGGCAGGGTAGGGTGATGGATTAGTGCGTCTTCCCTACACGTAACCAACCTCTGAATGTAGATCACTTTTTTCGAAAGACCAAAAAGAGTTATTTTTCAAAAAGGGCTAAATGTTTTCTAAAGGTTGCCAAACAACCTGTTTTTTTAAAAACTCTCTCTTGAGGAGATCTTTTCAAAAAACCCTAAGTGTAGTCTTCGGATTATTTTTAGTTTTTAGGTGACCTAACTCACCTTAATCAAGTTAGGTGGCGACTCCAAATCGTTTCCTAAAAACCCTTATTTTAAATCAAATTTTCAATTCAAACTTAGTCGCACTCATTCTTTGAGGAGGGTGAGTTCTAACGAGAGAGTACAATATTTTTCCCGCTTGTCTGAGTATTCCTCGAGTGCGAAAAATCTGGGCGCAACAGTGGTTACCAAGATTGCATCAGCAAATAACCTGGCAGACCCCTGACCTTACCAGCAAAGACTTTTGAGAGTCATTTAGAAGGGATGGGACTTAGATGCAGTACAACATAACTTTGAGTCTAAGTGGGAGATTATTGGGAGTTTATACTAAAAGACATGCTTTGTGTAATGGCTGTAGTATTTAGTAATAAATTAGTTATTCCATTTTAATGAGAATCTGTGTGAGAAATGTTTGCATTGCGTTATTTATTTAATGATTATGCATGTGTGTCTCTTATTCTATATAGTAGATGATTTGGTGTGTAGAGTACGACTTACACACAAAAGATCAAATCATCGGTTCTTGTGGAATATAAATTTATCGTTCATAGTCTTAGATGGAAATGGACACACCATCAGTAGGACTGTAGTACAAGGTTTTAATAGGTCTATCTTGACTATGGAGAACGGTATAGTTCCAACTCTTTGTATTAGTACACTTTGTGTGTATTGAACAGGATCGTGTTGAGGTAATTGTTTTTATACTGACTATATAAAACAATTAATACCTCATGATTCTTATGAATGCTTATGCTCTTAATCCTAATATAATAAATAGACACGTGCATGTAGTATTTATTGTTTTGATTCACAGAAGAGTGAGATTCTTTGTGGGTCAATAAACTCAGTGAAGTTGGACAATAACATTACGTGCATGGTGAATATTTATTATTGATAGAATCCACGTCCTCGTATAGGGATTGATGATACCTGTCGCGCCCAGATTTTTCGCACTCAAGGATTACACAAAAGCGGGAAAAACACTGTACTCTCTCGTTAGAACTCACCCTCCTAGAAGAATGAGTGTGACTATGTTTGAATTGAAAATTGATTTTAACAAAGGGCCTTTGGAAAAGATTCAGAGTCGCCACCTAATTTGATTATGGTGAGTTAGGTCACCTAAAAACTAAGAATAATCCGAAGACTACACTTAGGATTTTTGGAAAATGATTTTGAAAATATCTCCTCAAGAGAGGGTTTTTAGGAAAACAAGTTGTTTGGCAACCTTTAGAAAATATTAAGCCTTTTTTTTAGAAAAATAAACTCCATTTTGGTCTTTCGAAAACAGCGATCTAGGTTTGAAGGTTGGTTACTTGTAGGGAACACGCACTAAGCCATCACCCTACCCCGCCCTTTTGGTACCTACATGTCAATTTACCCTAGATTCACCTATGAGAGTCTTTAACTAACTATTGTCCATTCCAATCCACTTTGAAAAAGGAATTTTTGAAAAGAAATCAATATGATGCATGATATGCAAGTGCAAGAAAGGAGGTTTGGAAATAGATTTGAAAAGAAATTGATTTGATTTAAAAGAGACTTGAAGAGATTGAGTTGAAATTGGAAAGTTTGAAAAATTAGAAGTAGAGATTTCAAAATAAAAATTTAAAATTGGAAGTTTGAAAATAGATTAGAGATTTGAAAAGATTATGGAATTTGAGATTTGGAAAATATGGAGGAATTTGAAATTTGAAAGAAGTTGTGACTGCACCCATGAGGGTTGCCTAAGTATCCTTTTGGAAGAATCAGGTCAGTCGTAGTTCGGATAAGAGTCCGATTGAAAATAGAAGAGTCCTATTGAATTTAGAGTTCGATTTGGAAAGTTCCGCTTTAGGAAATTTTTTGAAATAGGAAAGTTTTGGAATTAGGAAAGTTTCAACTTAGAAAAGTTTTGACTTTAGGAAAGTTTCAACTTAGGAAAGTTTTGAATTTGGGATGTTTAGAACACAAGGAAGTTTTGAAAATAAGAAAGTTTTGAAAATAAGAGAGTTTTAGAAATAAGAGAATTTTAGATTCAGAAAGATTTGAAGTTTTAAGAAAGTTTAGAATTTAGAAAGTTTTAGATTTAGAAAGTCTTAACTTAAAAAGTTTTGAATTTGGAAAGCTTTAGATTTGGAAAAATTTTTGAAATTTAGAAAGTTAGGATTTTGGAAATATTTGAGTTTAGAAAGTTTAAGATTTAGAAAGTTTTAGAGTTTGAGTTTTAGAAAATCTTGAGATTAGGAAAGGTTTGAATTTAGGAAAGATTTGAAAACTTAGATTTGGAAGGTTAAGATTTGGAAAGGGATAGAGTTAGGAAAGGGTTGAATTAGGAAAGATTTGGAAGTTGAGTTTTAAAATTTAGGAAAAATTTTTATGTTCAAGTTTTGAAAATTTAAGATTTACGAAAGTGGAAGATTAAGAAAAGAGGTGAATTAGGAAAGATTTGGATTTGGAAGGGATTGGATTTTGTTTCTAAAATAGAAGGTTTGATTTTATTTCCAAAACGGAGAATAGGATCTAGTTTCCTAAACGAATGATTGGATTTGGTTTCCTAAAGGAAATTTTGGATTTGACAAGGATTTGGAAAGGGAGGTTTTAGAAATCCTAGATTTGGAAGACTATAGTTTTGACGTAGAAAATAGGCTTTTTGGAAACTTATGATTTTGATGTGGAAAGGGAGGTATTGGAAACCTAGGTGATAAGACAAGTTTGAAAACCATGTTTTTGGAAAGAAAAGTAGGGTTTCCTAATTGTGGGTTCTAGGGCTTGACTTGGGCTCTAAGGAAAGGGATTTTTGGAAAGCACATTTTTTGAAACAAGATTTTGGAGGAGGGAATCCTAGAAAGGAGTTTTTGGAAAGTGAATTTTGAAGATAGAGTTTTTGAAAAGAGATTTTTTTTTTAAAAAAAAAAAAAAGAGTTTTTGGAAAGTGTATTTTTGGAAACGAGTTTTTAGAAGAAAAATCCTAGAGAGGAGTTTCTAGAAAGAATATTTTGGGAAGAGTTTTTAGAATGATTTTTGATAGAAGATTGTTGGAGAGAATTTTTTTGGAAAGATTTTTAGGGAACGTTTTTAGAAAGTGGATTTTGGGGAGAGTATTTTGGAAAGGAGTTGAAAAAGGGAGTTTTGAAAATAGATTTTTTGAGGGAGTTTTTGAAAACAACTTTGGAAATGAGAGTTTTAGAAAAGTATGTTGAAAAAGAGATTTTTAGGAAAAGATTTTTGAAAAGAGAGTTTTTAGAAGGTATAAAAATGTCTCAATTTCCTAAAGCGATTCTAACCATAAGAAGGTTAGAACCACTTTAAGAAAGTAGTTTTGAAAACAACAAGAATTGAAAATATGGACCATATTGGTAACTTTGAATGTAACACTTTCCTAAAGCAATCCTAACCATGGAAAGGCTAGAATCACCCTAGGATTGTGATTTTGAAAACAAGTTTTGAAAAGGAGATTTTGATGCAATTTTGAAAATAAGTTTAATGCAAGCTTTGAAAACGAGTTTAAAAACAATATTTGGAAGATGCATGATCATGATATGCACAATGCAAATTTGGGGTCGTGAACATATAAGGGTAAGGTTTCACCACATAATTAAGGGGGCTGAACCCATGTGGTCTCCTGTTAGCCTAAAGGAAAGCCCCCGACATGGTGACTCTCCAATAGTCTAATCCTACATATGGATCGAGAGTCCCCTTATTTCAATCATGCAAAGAAAGGGGGGGAAAGAGATGGGGGATTAAAATAGAGAAAACCCAAGTGGGTTAGGAGAGAGAAGAAAGAGGGGTAAGTGCAAAAACGTATAACGAAAGCCTAACTTGTGTCTTATTTATTTTGCGCGCCTTACTTTTCTTCGGTCTTCGTCTTGATCTTCCTCTTCAATCTTCAAGAGTTTGTCTTCAATCTTCAAGAGTCGGTCTTCAATCTTCAAGACTTCAGTTTGCAGCACTTCAAGTCTTCAAAGGAGGCTTGAGGCTAGTGTGTAAGTGTATGGGGGTGTGTGTGAGTGTATAGGAGGCTAGGGTTTAATGTATGGTGGCTAGGGTTTGGAAAACCTAGAGAAGCTAGGGTTTGGGGAATGTTCAAGCTCTGTATATAGAATTTTTAGACTGAGTTTGCAGACCCCTTTCACGCTGGAAGAGACTCTGTATTTATAGAGATGGGATAGACCTGGCACGTGTTGCAGTGGCGCCAGGTCAATTTTCCTCTTGGCACCACTAGAAGTGGCGCCAGGCCATTTCTTGGCTTAGCGCCACTAGCAGTGGCGCCAGCCAGTTAGGAAAGTCTTTAGGTCGGTAAGCAACGTATCTTTGAAATGTATCTTTGACTAGATTTGGGCTCCTATACTAGTGACTACCATGCAATTTTAAGCCTGGCTTCACTAGGAGTGACTCCGAAAAGTCTGAGAATGATTTGAAGAGGACGGGAATGACCCGGAAGGCCAGAAAAGAGCAGGAATACTTAAAACAGTGTCTTGGAGGTATTTGACTTGAAAAGTGAGGATAGGATGCATCAGAAGGGTTAACTGGTCCTTTAAGGGTAAAACGGTTAATCGGATCGGGATGCTGTCGGGGCAGACTTGGACTGTCCCAGAAGAAGACTTGAGATTTGAAAACATTATTCAGAATGTTCCCAAAGGTTGCCGGTTTGAGACCCAGAGTCGGTGTGATCGGAAAAGGTGACCGGCCCACCAGGGGCAAAAAGGTCATTTCGTACCGGGTTTGCCGGAACTGACTTGGAATGATCCGGAAAGATAGAGGAAGGTTGAGAATACTATAAGAAGCATTCTTGGGAGGTTACTGGTTTAATACCCAGAGCCGGTGTGGTTCCCGGGGTATTCGGATGCCTAGGGGCGAAATGGTCATCTTGACCGAAATGTCTCGAATTGGCCTGAAACTGACTAAAAGGCACTGAATCATGCCGGATTGCCTTGAAGACAATCTTAGAAGGTTGGACTCACCATTCTGAAGGCTCAGGTGTGTTCTTGAGAAACGTGTTGAAAAAGGCCCAAGGGGCAGTTTGGTCATTTTTCACCGAAATGGGCTAGCAGGCACCAGTGTTGACCTGGGTTTTGAGCGTTTCCGCCAGTCTGACTGCGGTCGCGTGATATAGGGGTTTGTTGGCAATTCCCTATATCAACCTGTTTGCGAGTATTTCCGCTACTCTAACAGTTGTGATGTTTGTGAGTATTTTTGCTACTCTGACGATTCGCAATCATTCCCGAGATACCTGATCTCGGGAAGCTGCTAAAGGGACTTAGCACCTGAGAAGTTAACTTTCTTAGAAGGTGTGCCTAAACAGACATTTCTGCATTGGCAGGCTAGCAGGCGCCAAAGGTGGACTGTTTTACCATCTAGGAGACTTAGGGTCTCGTCCCGGTCGACAAGTTTAAAGGGACTTACCATTTCGAAGAGATTTTCTTCGAAAAACTCGCCGGACTGTCTCGAGAAAGCAACTATCTCGAGAGAGGGATTGGAATTGGAAAGGGGTCTTATCATCTTCGGAAAGGCGCGCCTGATTGGAGTAGATTTATCGTCTCGAGAAATCAACTGTCTCGAGAGAAGGATTGGAATTGGAAAGGGGACTTACCGTCTTCGAAAAGACGTGCCTGATTTGAAATTGGAATTCGGAAACATTATCCATTATGGTCATTTTGCCTCTATTTGGGCCCGGTGGGCCCATGAAGCGATGAACAGACGGGATTAGACTTAGAGAGTTGGTTTCAATTGGAATACGTCCATATTGACTTGAGTACAAGTCTAGACAGAGTGTAGATTGTCGAGCAGTCAAAAATGGGGTGCTTATAGCTGCTCGTTTTTTTTGTCTTTGCTTGTCAAAGACAAAAAACAATAAAAATAAAAGTCCTATGTTGACCGCGAGGCAGTCAGAGGGACGGACATTGAGAATTTTTTGGCAACGGGGGTTGAAAATGGATATTGGGCCAAAAAAGGCCTTCAAAAATGAGATTTGGCGGGAAAAAGGGCCAAGCTGCCCAGAATTGGACACTAACGCCACTAGAAGTGGCGCCTTTGGCAGAAAATGCTTGGTGCTTCTGCTAGTGGCGCCAAGCTTGGGAACAAAATCAGAAAAATTTCTGGTTCGAACAGTTGCGGCATTTGGAAAAGTTTGTGGAGAATCAAGAGACATTGCGAGGAAGCTGACTTGTACAGCACTTCTTGGAGACCACGTGTGATTGCTGGAAGGAGACCACGTCGCCGGAAAAGTCGCTGGAAGAGAAGATTTCGCCGGAAAACTTCTAAAAAGTGAGTTTTCAAATTTTTGTTGATTTTGATGTGTAGAATTTCGTTTGAATCATGTGAATAGTGAAAATTGATGTTTTGATATGTTTTGAACATGATGGTGATATTATTTTTGCATTCTGGTGCTTGTTTGATGGAATTTGAGTGATTATATGTGAGTATGTGAAGGGGGTTTTCTGCAGAAATAGGGGATTTGTTCCTACAGGCTTAGGCATTGAATTTTCTAGCTAGATTTTTGTGCAATGTGCCTAAGAAAAATGTGTTTATCAACCGTATGAAATTTCGTGATTTTTTGAAAACTCGGTGAATTTTTTATTTTCTGAAAAATAGGAAAAATACTTAGAAAATTTAGAAAAATGAGAAAACTCAAGAAATTGATAAAATTCAAAAAATGTAGGAATATTTTTGAAAAACATTTGAAATGATTTTGAAGAAATTTAAAGAATTTTTGAAAACCATTGATTTATTGGAAAAATAAAACATGTGTTTTGAAATTTTAAAAAATTGAAAAGTGTGCACAGGTGCTAATGTTATGTGATTGTGACAATGTGAAGTGTACATTTTGTGTTTTGTGTTAATGTAATGGGTGTTGTAGGGGCCATTTTCGAACAAAACTCTGCCGAAATTTTTAGAAATTAGGGAAAGAGTTAGAAAAAGTTTTTAGAAATAAAATATTTTTGAAAGAAAAAGACAGAAAACCCTTGAGATTTGATTTGAAGTTGGAAAATCAAGATGTGTGAAAATTTCGTTTTTGACTTACCATTTGAAATTTTTTTTATTATTTTTTTTGTGTTAGTTGTTTGTTTTATTTTCCTTTATTATGTTATTATTTATCGCATATATGGTATATTCACACCTCTTATCTTGCCTTACCATTTCAGGATGGCAGATACGGGCGATGATGGCTCTAAGAGGAGACGCCGTTCGGGGAAGGCGGCTCGAACAGATTCCACTAGCGGCTCCAGTCGGTCTAGGGGTAGCTGACGGTCTACTGGGCAGGCAGCATCTAATCAGAGTGGTCGGGGGAGTAGGCCACCTGTCGACCCCTTTCCCCCAGTTGAGCAGGCTTTCGTAAAGGAGATTGGTGCTGAGGAAGAGGTATCGTGCCTTGGGGATCAGGTGACCGGTTATGGGAGAGCTTCCTCCAGGCATAGGCAAACGGATACTGATTTGGGAAATCTGCAGATACCGGATGTCCCACCACTCGGGGATCTTGCTTATCACCCCAGCGTGTACTCTAGACAGTATTTGCCCCCTCTGCGGGTACATACAGCTTTCAGAGGCGCTGTTCATCAAGTTTTTGTGACCATGTAGCGGGCTGCCCCATTATATCGTGCCTTCTTGGCGGAGATCAAATTCGGCGCCTTCATGGAATTACAGGCTAACCGCCTGAACCGGCATTTAGTACTAGCGTTGGTTGAGCCATGGTTTGGAGAGACCGGGACCTTTCATTTTGTCAGCTTCGAGCTAGGTCCCACTCCCTTGGATTGGGCAATCATCACAGGGCTTTCCTTTGTCGGCCTGCGGATCACCCTGCATTCAGTCAGTAGGGACGAGGCCTGTTTTCTGTTGGACTTGCCTCCTCCTGAGCGTTCTGCCTTCCTAGTTTCTTGGATTAGTCAGAATGACCGTACCTTTGCTATTGAGCCATCGCCTGCCAGGCGGGATATTATGAGACGGCGACTTGTTTTGTACATCATCTTTAGCTGCTTTTGCAACAACAAGTCGCTCGTGCCATGTCGTTTCGTGAGTATAGTAGCCGATCTTGGAGTTTTATCTCAGCTGGACTTGGGGTCCTTTTCCTTTGGCTGCTTCCTTCAGTCGATACGGGTCCAGACTTCTTCCCGTTGGGGCAGCATGACTAGTTTCTGGCCTTCCTCGTTTGGTGGAGCTACTAGTACCTTCCTGTTCGTCGCCCTGCAGTCGTTGAGGATGACCTCCATCCTTATGCTTTGAGGTGGGCTCGTGACTGGGTAGCCCAGCGATCGGAAATTACCAATTTTATGACTCTCCGGGCTAACCTGGAGATGATCGAAGCGAGAGATGTGACCTGGCGGCCCTTCGTTGGATCAGTTCATTATGAGACAGTTCGGTATTTGGTCCCGTTGTCCCTGTCGAGAGCTATTTTTCTCAGTGATGATACTTGGGAGTCCTATCTCAGAGAGCGACACTGGCTGCAGTTTCATGAGGAGTTTCGATCAGCAGGAGCTCCGCCAGAGTATATGTTTGGAGCCTTGGTGGTGGGAGTGCCTATCCCCTATCAAGAGCGTCAGCCAGGTGCCGAGTTCTTGCTTCCCCCAGATACCTATTATGCTGCACACTTTGGGGCTCATTCAGTCGATGCCTTCACCCAGTTTGAGGTAGTGGTCGGCGAGTACACTCTTAGCTAGGAGGTGGTTGACTTGTGGTGCCGTGCCAGAGGATATATGCCCCAGGCCGAGTTTACTACTGTGAGAGACCAGAGGGATCAGTACCAGATGGAGCAGGATAAGTACCAGGCCGAGGTAGCTTCCTTGACGGCTCGATCATCTCAGATGGGCGGTAGGGGGGTATGTCATTCTTTTTCTGCTTCTTCTGTTCACTCTACTATTGTTTAGTTCTGCTTCCATACGGCTAATTTTAGTTCTATCTTCCTTGCAGGATGGCGGTGCTTCGAGTAGTTATCTGCCTCCTCCAATGCCGGGTTTCAGGGATTTCGATCCAAATGACATCCACTTTGACCTGTGACAGATGCCCCCTGTGGAGACTCTGATCTTCTTTTGCCCCTTGTCCTTGAGATGTATTTATGTTAGACATTTTTAAGTTTTGTACAAGGATGGATTTTTATGGTACTTAGATGCATGGATAGATAGATAAATTTATGATCTTTTTAGCTTGGTATATGATCAGCTGTATTTGATGGATGATGATGTTATGTATCTATCATATGAGTTGATGTTGGTGACTTCTGTTTTTATAGGGAGTTATATCCTATGTGTGCAAAGCCCATGTTGATTTTTTTTTTTAAAAAACATATGCACATGTTAGAAATATGTTAATAGAATGACACAGGGTGCTGTTAAATTTGTAGTCTTTGGAATGATAACTCCTTCCTTTTCGGGGGTCTAGCCTCTCCTCCGGCTCAATATTACCTTGATTGGATGATAGCACTTTGAACCTTTCTCAACCTTTTGACTGCCTCCGAGTCCTTGTTTCAGGGTTAGTGTATATGGTTGTTGGGTTGAAACTCTCGACTCTCGGGGTTTTAGCAACAGCTTACCTGACCTTCAGCAAAGCGATAAGTGGCCAGTCCTTTCAATCTGAGGAGACTTTGTTTAGGACCGTAATGTAGGCTAGGTTATGGGGTTTTTGAAACAACAGGATATATAGGCTCAAATTTGATGTTGTTTTCACTAGGGTTTAGATCCATACCATCCTTAACTTTTTCAGTAGGGCTAGCATCCTTCCTTAGCTTCGGTAATGTATCCAGCTCATTTAGATCAAGCAATCCATTTTCAATCAGAGTGGACTTTAATAAGGTTGTAATGTAGGCCATGGTTTCGAGGTTTTGCAAGAAAGGGTAAAGGCTCGAACCTATTGTTTCTACTGGGTTTCTTCGTAACCTAGGATCACCTTTAAATTTCCTTCTTGCTTTTGACCATATATTTCTCGGAGTGAAAATGACCCTTTTCTTTTACCCTTTCCATATGCTTTTTGAGAGAAACATACTCCCTTCTCATTTGATCTTCTTATTATGCTTTTGAATATGACTCAATCATGGCTTTTCAGGCCTTTCCTTAGATTTTTTTTTTTTTTTTTTGGCCTCTTGCCCCTTGGAAATTCCTTTCCTTCACTTTGTCCTTTATTTTCCTTCATGAAATGAATAATTCTTTGACCCTTTTTCCTTAGGCCTTTTCCTTGGCAGTTCAATCTACCCAAGGTGGGCGGTGATCCCTAGGTTGGGGTTTTCTCAGGAAAAGGACAGATGGCTTAACAGGTATGGCAAAGGGTTGCTTTTGACTATATGGGAAATGAAATGAAGGCCTCTCTTCACTTTGAATTAGATTGCTTGATTCATAGAGCTTTCGACACTATCCTAGCATGATAGAGGTGGACACCACTCCTAGAATTCTCAACTGTTGTCTGCCCCAGTGTGGGGAGGACAGTCTTAGACCGAGGTTGACAAAAAATTTCATTTGTTGCGAGGCTCTAGGGGTTAAACAAAGGGAATATGAGTATATTTGTTTATTTATCTAGTGATTCATTCATTTTATTTATATGTGGAGAAGTGAAAGATGGCTCTTCATTTTGATAAACTGGCCACACATCGCTTAGCTTCAAAGCCTTGCAAGTGCTGCTTTTGGGTAGTATCCTCACTCATCCTTATCCTCTTTCTCTCTCTGGAAAGCTGATCATTTGGTGAGTGATTAACTCATGCTATCATCCCTTCAAGTCGGATCATTCCATCCGACAAACCGTGCCCCTTATGTAGAATGTAGCCACCATTCCCAAGAGAAGATAAAACAACCGTGATGGAATAAGAAACTATTATTATCATTTATGGAAAGCATAGAGTTTTTAAGTAATAAGAAAATGTAAACATTAATTTAAAGATAGGAAGTAAAAGGGACAGAAAGAAAGTGGGTGGAAACACCCCTCTCTTGTACGCTTTTGAAAGGAACCCATTTTAGTATGGCCTTGGGACAATTCCCACGTCTTCAACACTCCATTCATGACCCGGATCCTAGGCCAAGGCGAGACAGGCAAAGGATTCTCCTAGAGCTCCGAAGATGTTGATGCTGCTGGCGCGGTCATCAGCCTCCTTCTTGTTCTTTGCAGTGGGTTCTTCTGTGAACAAGGTGACTAGTTCACCCCCTTCCAACTCGAAAGGTTCTATCTATGCTCTTGGCTTCTCTATCACCCAACTCATTTCTTCATAGTCGTACTCATTTGTGGGCCAAGGGTTTTCTAGTAAGTGACGTTCAGCTGCGGCATATTTTGGATGCAGAAACTGAGCACCCCATCCATCAACAATCATGTTTTCAGCAATCTCATCTCCCAGGAACATTGGCTCCTCAATGGGCTAGTCAGAAGCATCAGGCACCTCATCAGGGTTATGGAGATAAATTGGCCATAATGGAAGATCCTCCTCCCAGTCATCTTCTTCCTTGGTCTCCCAATCGTCCTCATAGTCTTAGGCCTCGGGCTCGTCGAACTCTCCCTCGCCTTCTATTTCTACTAATATCATATTGATGGTGTGATCTGAAAGAGGATTGGTGGTCACATTGGGAGTAGGAGCAGGTTTTACTGGCTGCAGATCAATGGTCTTATTATCGATCAAGTCTTGGATTTTGTGCTTGAGAGCGAAATAGCTTTCGGTGTCATGCCCCTGGCTACCTGAATGGTATTCACATGTAAGGGTAGCATTAAAAGTCGGGGGTAGAGGGCTTGGCAATGGGCGAGCGGGTATGGGTTTTAGGATATTGTTCTTCAGAAGGCTATGGTAAGCCTCGGTTTGGGTGCAGGCTAAGGCGTCAAAGGTACGGATGCGTCGAGTGGGTCTATTGAAGTTGGGTCGTGCCCCAGTGGGGCCATAGTTAGGGGTTGGAGTGGGCATGGTTAAAGTGGCTAAGGGCAGGATAAGGTGTGTTTGTAATGGTGGGCGATATTGGGGTGGTTGACTAGGCAGGATAGCAGACACTTCGCTTTCCTTTTTGGTTGTTCCCTTTGCAGTAACCACTCTCTTGGCTATGTTGGCGATGCTTTCTCCAGTCGTAGCGTAGGGGTCTGTAATCCTCCTAGTCTTGAGGCCATTTTCTATCGGAGAAGCTTTTTTCCACGTTTCTGCAGAGCTTGTCATAGAATATACCTTGGAAAGTATGTATGAATAGTTGTACGTACTCCTTTTCCTCTAGTGGGGGATTAACTTGCGCAGCAGCCTCCCTCCATCTTAGGGCTTTTGCTTTAAAGCTCTCCTTCTCACCCTTGCTCATCGTCATCAAGGACCATCGATCAAAAGTGAGGTCGATGTTGTGACGGTATTAGGCTTTGAACATATTGACTAGCTCCATCCAGGTTGTGATCTTCCTTAAGTCCAGATGAGCAAACCATTGTAGAGCAGACCCTATGAGACTGTGTTGGAATAGCTACATAAGGAGCTTCGGATCATTGCCATGTCCACTTAGCGCTCCAGCATATAGACGAAGATGAGCAATGGGGTTACCAATACCATCGTACTTTTAAAAGTCGGGCATTTTAAACCTAGTAAGTCTCGGGTGGTCAGGGAAGAAACAGAGCTCATCATAGGAAGTAAACACGTAAGTATCGTGGCCATGGAGACTTCGCAACGAATCTTCCAACCTTTGGATTTTCAGACTGAGAGGGTCTAGAGGGGCCTTCTTTATGACAGGTGAAAGCAATATGGTCTCTCCTTCTTCAGTGTTGACCCCTTTGGCATCTTCTTTAGTCTTCCCAGCATTGTCAAACTGAAGCATGATCCTGGATTAGCAGGTTCAGGGTCCTTGGATGAAGTCATAGATGATGATGGGACCGTAGCAGCATCCTTCATGGCCAGAGTTTGAATGAGTTTGAGCATCTCATCCATCTTAGTCCTCATTTCGTTAACTTCCTCTCAAGAGACTTGAGAGGATTTTTTAGGGTTAGCAGCCATCAATGATGCTCTTTGCCGAGTGATAATTGGATCCCTAGGTGGATGTTGCCCTTTCTTGGGAGCAATGTTGACTCAGTGCAGGGGGACCTCTATAAATGAAAAATAAAAAGGGAGAAAAAAGAAGACAAAAACACAAATCGCAAGTCAGTTTCTGATTTTTAGAGAACTTTATGCAATGCATGTCCTAGGGTGTCCCTATTTAAAAGGAAAACTAATCGTGATGTATTGGCCCACTTTTGGAGATAGGGGATTTTCTCCTGTATGTAGATACCTTACCATCAAGTAGGAACATTTAGCCATCCATGCATTCATTCATAAAAGTAAAGAAGTACATTAAATTTTGGGTTTAAGATACAAAAAAATTAAAATACATTTTAATAGAGGGAGGGGGAACATTTTCCTTTGGACTTCCACCTATCTACTTTTACAAAGGAAAACCCTAAACTACTCTTGAGTTTTCGGATTCGCCTTCTTTGGATTTGATGTTGAGGAGGTCGCTAAGAGACCTTGTTGATCGATTACCCCTTGTCTTCTTGGCAATCCTATCTCCGTGAGCATAGAGGGATTGGGGCCCCTCTTATGGAATAAATTGAGATGCATGTAATGAGTCCTTAGGGTTACGTGGAAACCCTTAGGGTTTGCGTAGGTTTAATGCAAGAGAGAGTGACCTTGGTATCACTCTCAATGGGTTGATTATATGCATGAGAATGTAGTGACTTGAGTTACTTGGAACTCTTGTCTTAACATGGGATATTGAATACATGAACATGGATATGCAAAGAGTATAAAGAGAGAAGGTACAACTGAAGTAAACATGCATGCATGAACAGTTAGACATGCATTATAACAGTATGAATACAGGCATTATAACAACAGGAATAAGCAGATATAAATGAAAGTAAGAGCAGTCGCCCTTTCCTCCGTGGTTTTGGAAAACAGTGCGCGTGTCTTAAATCCAGCAGAGGTTTGGCTATGCATAGTGTCTATATAAGTATGAGGTTGAGGGTTGACTAATGCGTCCTAAAAAGGCTCGGTCCCGGGATCTTCAAACCTAGGCCCACTCCCCGAGGTGGTGCCATGATCGGTTGGTGATTCGAGCGGGGGAACCATCAAGAGGCCGTAGGCAAAAAACTGACACAGCATCTTGCTCACAACCAATATACCATTCCCCCTTTCTAACTAGAAAGGACATATTAGGGTAACAATGCAAGTATGCAGAATGCAAGTGCACATGCAGTGTATGTGTGATTTTTAAAAGTGGAGGAAAGAGCCCAACAATTTTCATGCATCCTGTTCATCACATTCATGCATAGCAGTTAATAAAATTTAAACAAAATGTGTACCTACAAAACAAAGATGCAAGTGTTAGTATGAGGATGGCAAACTTAATACAAGATAATATGAATAAATGCATGTTTTTTGAAAACAATTTTGAAAATTTGGTTTTGAAAATTTAAAGTGAATAGGATTGAACCAAGTTAATTGAAGACTTTACATGGGTGAAGGGTAAAGAGACATGGCTATGGCCTAACCCTCTAAGTGTCCTCAGTAGAGTCACCAGCTGTCGCTCCCAGATTTTTCACACTCGAGGAATACACACACAAGCGGGAAAAACATTATACTCTCTTGTTAGAACTCACCCTCCTAGAAGAATGTGTGCGACTATGTTTGAATTGAAAATTGATTTTAACAAAGGGCCTTTGGAAAAGAGTCGGAGTCGCCACCTAACTTGATTAAGGTGAGTTAGGTCACCTAAAAACTAAGAATAATCCGAAGACTACACTTTAGGATTTTTGAAAAATGATTTTGAAAACATCTCCTCAAGAGAGGGTTTTTAGGAAAACAGGTTGTTTGGCAACCTTTAGAAAATATTAAGCTCTTTTTTTAGAAAAATAAACTCCATTTTGGTCTTTTGAAAACAGCGATCTAGGTTCGGAGGTTGGTTACGTGTAGGGAACACGCACTAAGCCATCACCCTACCCCGCCCTTTCGATAGCTACATGCCAATCTACCCTAGATTCACCTATGAGAGTCTTCAACTAACTATTGTCCAATCCAATCCACTTTGAAAAATGAATTTTTGAAAAGAAATTAACATGATGCATGATATGCAAGTGCAAGAAAGGAGATTTGGAAATAGATTTGAAAAGAAATTGATTTGATTTAAAAGAGACTTGAAGAGATAGAATTGAAATTGGAAAGTTTAAAAAATTGGAAATAGAGATTTGAAAATAGAAATTTGAAATTGGAAGTTTGAAAATAGATTGGAGGTTTGAAAAGATTGTGGAATTTGAGATTTGGAAAATATGGAGGAATTTGAAATTTGAAAGAAGTTGTGACCGCACCCATGAGGGTTGCCTATGTATCCTTTTGGAGGAATCAGGTCAGTCGTAGTTCGAACAAGAGTCCAATTAAAAATAGAAGAGTTGATCAGAAGAAAGAGATTGAATTGGAATTTGGATTAGAAGATGGAGAGATTAAACTTTGATTGGAAGATTTGAAAAGACTTGATTTTGGAAAACTTGGTTTTAGGAAACCTAGACTTAGGAAAAAGACTTAGGAAAGATTTGACTTGACTTAAAAAGTTTAGGAGATTAGGAAAGATTGGATTTAGGAAATGTTTGAATTAGAAAAGGTTCAAATTAGGAAAGTGTCATCTTAGGAATGATTCGATTTGGAAAGTTCCGCTTTAGGAAAGTTTTTGAAATAGGAAGGTTTTGGAATTAGAAAAGTTTCAACTTAGAAAAGTTTTGACTTTAGGAAAGTTTCAACTTAGAAAAGTTTTGAAAATAAGAGAGTTTTAAAAATAAGAGAATTTTAGATTCGGAAAGATTTGAAGTTTTAAGAAAGTTTAGAATTTAGAAAGTTTTAGATTTAAAAAGTCTTAACTTAAGAAAGTTTTGAATTTGGAAAGCTTTGGATTTGGAAAGATTTTTGAAATTTAGAAAGTTAGGATTTTGGAAATATTTGAGTTTTGAAAGTTTAAGATTTAGAAAGTTTTAGAGTTTGAGTTTTAGAAAATTTTCAAAATAGGAAAGATTTGAAAACTTAGATTTGGAAGGTTAAGATTTGGAAAGGGATAGAGTTAGGAAAGGGTTGAATTAGGAAAGATTTGGAAGTTGAGTTTTAAAATTTAGGAAATATTTTTATGTTCAAGTTTTGAAAACTTAAGATTTAGGAAAGTGGAAGATTAAGAAAAGAGGTGAATTAGGAAATATTTGGATTTGGAAGGGATTGGATTTTGTTTCTAAAATAGAAGGTTTGATTTTGTTTCCAAAAACGGATAATAGAATCTAGTTTTCTAAACGAATGATTGGATTTGGTTTCCTAAAGAGAAGTTTGGATTTGACAAGGATTTGGAAAGGGAGGTTCTAGAAACCCTAGATTTGGAAGACTATAGTTTTGACGTAGAAAATAGGTTTTTTGGAAACTTATGATCTTGATGTGGAAAGGGAGGTTTTGGAAACCTAGGTTTTAAGACAAGTTTGAAAACCATGTTTTCGGAAAGAAAAGTAGAGTTTCCTAATTGTGGGTTCTAGGGCTTGACTTGGGCTCTAAGAAAAGGAATTTTTGGAAAGTGCGCTTTCGGAAACAAGATTTTGGAGGAGGGAATCCTAAAAAGGAGTTTATGGAAAGTGAATTTTGAAGATACAATTTTTGGAAAGAGATTTAAAAAAAATAAGAGTTTTTGGAAAGTGTGTTTTTGGAAACGAGTTTTTAGAAGGAAAATCCTAGAGAGGAGTTTCTAGAAAGAATATTTTGGGAAGAGTTTTTAGAATGATTTTTGATAGAAGATTATTGGAGAGAGTTTTTGGAAAGATTTTTAGGGAACATTTTTAGAAAGTGGATTTTTAGGAGAGTATTTTGGAAAAGAGTTGAAAAAGGGAGTTTTGAAAAATAGATTTTTTGAGGGAGTTTTTGAAAACAACTTTGGAAAGGAGAGTTTTAGGAAAGTATGTTGAAAAAAAGATTTTTAGGAAGAGATTTTTGAAAAGAGAGTTTTTAGAAGGTATAAAAATGTCTCACTTTCCTAAAGCGATTCTAACCATAAGAATGTTAGAACCATTTTAAGAAACTAGTTTTGAAAAACAAGAATTGAAAATATGGACCATATTGGTCACTTTGAATGTAACACTTTCCTAAAGCAATCCTAACCATGGAAAGGCTAGAATCACCCTAGGATTGTAATTTGAAAACACGTTTTGAAAATGAGATTTTGATGCAATTTTGAAAACAAGTTTAATGCAAGCTTTGAAAACGAGTTTGAAAACAATTTTTGGAAGATGCAAGATCATGATATGCACAATGCAAATTTGGGGTCGTGAACATAAAAGGCTAAGACTTCACCACATAATCAAGGGGGCCAAACCCACGTGGTCTCCGGTTAGCCTAAAGGAAAGCCCCCGACACGGTGACTCTCCAATAGTCTAATCCTGCACATGGACCGGGAGTCCCATTGTTTCAAGCATGCAAAGAAAGGGGGGAAAGAGATAGGGGGTTAAAATAGAGAAAACCCAAGTGAGTTAGGAGAGAGAAGAGAGATGGGGAAGTGCAAAAACGTAAAACGAAAGTTTACCTTGTGTCTTGTTTATTTTGCGGGCCTTGCTTTTCTTCGGTCTTCGTCTTGATCTTCGTCTTCAATCTTCAAGAGTTTGTCTTCAACCTTTAAGAGTCGGTCTTCAATCTTCAAGGCTTTAGTTTGCACCACTTCAAGTCTTCAAAGGAGGCTTGAGACTAGGGTGTAAGTGTATAGGGGTGTGTATGAGTGTATAGGAGGCTAGGGTTTAGTGTATTCTGGCTAGGGTGTGGAAAACCTAAAGAAGCTAGGGTTTAGGGATTGTTCAAGCTCTGTATATAGAAATATAGAATTTTTAGACTGAGTTTGCGGACCCCTTTCACGCTGGAAGAGGCTCTGTATTTATAGAGATGGGATAGACCTGGCGCCTGTTGTAGTGGTGTCAGGCCAATTTTCCTCTTAGCACCACTAGGAGGGGCGCCAGGCCATTTCTTGGCTTGGCGCCACTAGAGTGGTGCCAGCCAGTTAGGAAAGTGTTTAGGTCGGCAAGCAACGTATATTTGACTAGATTTGGGCACCTGTACTAGTGACTACCATGCAATTTTAAGCCTGACTTCACTAGGAGTGACTCCGGAAACTCCGGGAATGATTTGAAGAGGTCGGGAATGACCCGGAAGGCCAAAAAATAGTAGAAGCACTTAAAACAGTGTCTTGGAGGTATTTGACTTGAAAAGTGAGGATAGGATGCGCCGGAAGGGTTGACTGGGCCTTTAGGGGTAAAACGGTCAATCGGATCGGGAAGCTGCCGGGACGGACTTGGACTGTCTCGGAAGAAGACTTGAGATTTGAAAACATTATTCAGAATGTTTCCAAAGGTTGCCGGTTTGATACCCAGAGCCTGTGTGGTCGGAAAAGGTGACTGGCCCACCAGGGACAGAAAGGTCATTTCTTACCAGGTTTACCGAAATTGACTCGTAATGATCCGAAAAGATAGAGGAAGGTTTAGAGTACTATACGAAGCATTCTCGGGAGGTTACTGGTTTGATACCCAGAGCCAGTGTCGTTCCCGGGGCATTCGGATGCCTAGGGGCGAAATGGTCATCTTGACCGAAAAGTCTCGGAATTGGCCTGAAACTGACTAGAAGGCACCTAATCATGCCAAATTTCCTTTAAGCCAATCTTAGAAGGTTAGACCCACCATTCTGAAGACTTAGGTGTGTTCTCAAGAAATGTGTTGAAAAAGGCCCAAGGGGCAGTTTGGTCATTTTTCACCGAAGTGGGCTAGCAAGCACCAGTGTTGACCTGGGTTTTGAGTGTTTCCGCCACTCTGACTGCGGTCGCGTGATACAGGGGTTTGTTGGCAATTCCCTATATCAACCTATTTACGAGTATTTTCGCTACTCTAACGGTTGTGATGTTTGTAAGTATTTCCGCTACTCTGATGATTCGCGATCATTCCCGAGACTGCCTGATCTCGGGAAGCTGCTAAAGGGACTTAGCGCCTGAGAAGTTAACTTTCTCAGAAGGCGTGCCTAAATGGACATTTCTGCATTGGCGGGCTAGCAGGTGCCAAAGGTGGACCGTTCTACCATCTAAGGGACTTGGGGTCTCGTCCCGGTCGACAGGTTTAAAGGGACTTACCGTTTCAAAGAGATTTTCTTGAAAAAACTCGCCGGACCGTCTCAAGGAATCAACTATCTCGGGAGAGGGATTGGAATTGGAAAGGGGTCATATCGTCTTCGGAAAGACGCGCCTGATTGGAGTAGATTTACCGTTTCGAGGAATCAACTGTCTCAAGAGAGGGATTGGAATTGGAAAGGGGCCTTACCGTCTTTGGAAAGACGTGCCTGATTTGGAATTGGAATTTGGAAACATTATCCATTTTGGTCATTTTACCTCTATTTGGGCCTAGTGGGCCCATAAAGCAATGCACAGACGGGATTAGACTTACTGGTTTATATTGGAATACGTTCATATTGACTTGAGTACAAGTCTGGACGGAGTGTAGACTGTCGAGCGGTAAAAAATGGGGTGCTTACAATACCCCCTTGAGAAAGCTTATAAGTTTTGATTATGTCAAACCCTTCAGGAGGATTATGAATCCAACATATCAAATAAGTTAAGTGGAAGGTCTCAAGGAATTAAATAAGTCTATTAAATTTAATTGTCAGTAATTTAATTTAATAGACGAGTATCTATAATATTAACGTGGGGAGATAAATAAGCATTTAATAATATAGAGCTCGAAATATAATTTCTAGTATAACAGGGAGTGCAATTATAATTCGTTAGTGGTATAAATTATAATTTACGTAAATAAAGATTAATCCTGGTTGGATTAGGAGTCCTTATTTACATAGGAAGCCCTAGTTATACTAATCCTATGGTCCCTGTTGTAGCCTATATATATACATGCTCTAAGAGCTGCTAGGGTTACACACTCTGCACATAATTGAGAGATACACATTTTTGTGAGGAAGAAAAACCCTAGCAGCGACGAGCTCACTCTCTGTAGAGCAAGGCGTGTACAAGGAATACAGCAGAAGTCCGAAGGTTAAGTTCGAGCGGTTGCTTCGTGCTTAGTGTTGATTCTTGTTATTCGGGATCAAACTAGAGAGATCTCAAAGTTATGATTCTAATCACGTAGATTAGGCTATGCTAATCAGATCAACATTTTTGGTAGTATGCGTATACACTATAGCCAAGTTGTGAGAAATTTCGCAATCCCCAACAGAATGTCCGTTATTCAGCACATCTTTTAAGAAAATTGATTCCTTAGATGATAAGTCTACTTAGCAGCTTCCCGAGATTAGGCAGTCTCTGAATTGAACGCGAACAGTCAGAGTGGCGGAAACACTAGTAAACATGTCGACATTGGGAATTGCTAACAAACCCCTATGTCACAGGACCAAATTCGCCTCTTGGCTGTTAAACGTTTACCAAAGGACGAGATGCCTTTGGAAACCAGCTCGCCATAGACCATCAGAGTAATGAAAACACTCAAAACCCGAGTCAACACTAGTGCTTGCTAGCCCATTTCAGTGAAAAATGACCAAGCTGCCCCTTAGGCCTTTTCTAGCATGCTTCTTGAGAAAGTACCTAAGTCCTCAGAGTGGTAAGTCCACCCTTCCAAGATCGTCCCAAAGGCAATTCGGCATGTTCAAGTGCCTTCCAGTCAGTTCAAGACCAATTCCAAGACCATTCGGTCAAAATGACCATTTTGCCCTAGGCATCCAATCGCCTCCAAGAACCACACCGGCTCTGGGTATTAAACTAGTAACCTCCTGAGAATGCTTCTAATAGTATTCTCAACCTTTCAAAACCTTTTCAGATTGTTCCGAGTCTATTCTAGCGACACCGGTGCAAAATAACTGTTTTGCCCCTGGTAGGCCGGTTGCTTTCTCCAACCACATCGGCTCTGGGTATCAAACCGGCAATCTCTTGAAATACTTTAGATAAGGTTTCCAACCTTCAAGTCCTCTCACGAGTCATTCCTGAGTCCATTTCGGTGGTTTTTCGGTCTAGTTGACCGTTTTGCCCCTACTAGCTCGGTCAATAATTTCGACCTTGTTTTTCAAGCCCATTACCTCTGGAACACTATTTCAAGGGTTTCTACCCATTTTTGGGCTTCCAATCCATTCCCGGCCTTCTGAAACATTCCCGGACCTTCTGGAGTCACTTGTAGTGAAGCTAAGTCAAAAATTACAAGGTAGTTACTAATACAAGCGCCCAAATCTTTTGCCTTGTGTATCAAGGGTCGAAACATACATTTCTTACCAAACTTAAAACTTTCCTAAGTGGTTGGCGCCATTAGCAGTGGCTCCAAGCCAAAAATTGGCGCCAGAATAAAATTTTGGCCTAGCGCCACTGTAACTGGCGCTAGGTCAATCTTTTATCTATAAATACAGAGTCTCCCCCTGTGTGAAAAGGGTCTGCAAACTCAATTCGAAAACTCTACTTTTCAAATTATAAAGCTCAAAGTCTCTCAAAACCCTAGCCTCTATACACTTAATCCTAACACCTATACACATTCCATACACTCATATACAATCCTCTAAAGCCTCCATTGAAGACTCAAGGTGCTGCAACTTGAAAGCTCTCAAGGATCAAGCAAAGCTAAGCAAATCAAGCAAGTAAAATAAAAAGAAAACTAGGTAGGTTCTCTCTTTATGTTTACGTACTTCCCCCCTCTCTTCTTCCTCCTAACCCACTTGGGTTTTCTTCTATTTTAATCTCCTATCTTCTTTCCCCTCCCCCTTCTTGCATACTTGAAACAAGGGTTTTCCCGATTCATGTGTAGGAAGAATGGTTGAAAGTCACTATGTCAGGGGCTTTCTTCTAATTCAACCTTAGACAATGTGGATTCAGCCCCCTTGATTATGTGGTGAAGCCTAAACCTTCCATGTTCACGATCCTATTTGCATTGTGTATATCATATTCATTCATCTACTCCAAAGTTGTTTTCAAAGTAGTTTTCAAAACTTGCATGAAAATCATCTTTCAAACTCGCATTCAAAATTTTGTTTTCAATATCACACTCCTAGAGTGATTCTAGCCAATTCATGGTTAGGGTTGCTTTAAGAAAGTGTTATATTCTTTGTGACCATCAAGGTCCATATTTTGGGTGTAAACTCTAACTTGTTTTTCATCAAAACCACAATCTTAAGATAATTCTAGCCATTCCATGATTAGGGTTGTTTCAGAAAAGTGTGATATTCAATGTGATCAAATTAGTCCATATTTCGGATCCATGTTGTTTTCAAAACCACAAACTTAGAATGGTTCTAATTTCTTCATGGTTAGAATTGTTTTAGGAAAGTAAGACATGCAAAAGGTTCTTAAAAAATCCATATTCAAACCGCTGTTAAAATTGCTTTTTCAAAATACTTTCTAAAACCTCTCTTTAAAAATCTGTTCTCCAAAAAGCTCTCTTCAAACTCCTTTCTAAAAGTTCTTTTCAAATATTCACTTTCCAAAATCTCTCTTTAAATCTCCTTCCTGAAAACTCTTTTCAAAAGTTCTACTTTCTAAAAACTCTTTTTCTTGAAATCCAAGTCAGGCTTTAGATCTCATGGTTAGGAAACCCTAATTTTCTTTTCTAAAAACATGACTTCCTCTTTTGCTTCAAATCAAAGTTTCAAAAACCATATTCTACATCAAATCCTAGATTTCCAAAATCTCTTTTTCTACACCAAATCATAAGTTTTCAAATCCTAGATTTTCAAAATTCAACCTTTCCAATTCCATGTCAAATCCAATCTTTCAACTTAGGAAACTAGATCAAATCCTCCAATTTTAGAAACCAAATCAAATCATCTCTTTTTAGAAATAAAATCTAATCTTCAACTTTAGGAAATGGAAATCAAATCTTTTTTAATTCAAACATTTCCTAATTCCAATCTTTCTAAATTTCAAAACTTTCCTAAAATGGAACTTTCCTATTTTGAAACTTTCCTAATCCGAAGATTTTCAAATCCAATCTTTCTTAAACCTTAAGTTTTCTAAACTCTTTCAAATCAAATAATCAAGAGTTTTTAAATCAAATCAAATCTCTTTCAAATCTTCCTTAAATCCAATTTTCCTAATTCGAACCTTTTCTAAATCCAACTTTCTAATATCGAATTTTTCAAACCTAAATCAAATCTTTTCTTAATTCAACTACATATTTCAAACTTAGGTTACCTAAACCCTAGGAGGCCAAAACCCTAGTTTAACCCTAACCCTAAAGTTAGAAAGCTTTAATCATTTTCTAAAGCTCCTTTCTAAACCATGATGGTTTTCCAATTTCAAACTTCAAAATGTTTTCAAAACTCAACTCTATCTTTCCTAAGTCAAGTTTAAGTTTTCTTTCCAAGTTCAAATCCTTTTTTTTTTTTTTTCAAGTCTAAGTTCAATTTCAAATCCTTTTTCAAATCAAACTCTTTTCAAATCAAATCATTTCAAATCAAACTTTTCTAAAATCTCAAAATATCTATTTTTAATCAGACTCTTATCTGAACTACGACTGACCTAATTCCCAAAAAAGGATATGTAGGCAACCCTTATGGGTGTGGTCACAACCTTTTTCAAATTTTCAATTTCACAAGCTTTTTCAAGTTTCCAATTCCACAGCCTTTTTCAAGTTTCTAATTCTAAAATCTATTTTCAAATCTCCAATTTCAATTTCTAAAACCTTCTTTCAAATCTCAAATCAAGTCTTTTCAAATCTATTTTCAAAATCAAATCTTCTTGTCAAGTTTATTTTCAAAATCAAGTCTTATTCTTACACTTGCGTATCATGCATCATGTCAAACTTCTTTTTTTAACAGTTCTTTTCAAAAGTTGATAGTTTTGGATGTTTATTAATCAAAGATTCCAAATGAGTGAGCCTAGGGTAAACAGACATGTAGGCATTGAAAGGACAGGATAGAGTGATGGCTTAGTGCATTTTCTCTACACGTAACCAACCTCCGAACCTAGATTACTGTTTTCAAATACCAAATGGAGTTATTTTCAAAAAGGGCTTAAATATTTTCAAAGGTTGCCAAACAACCTATTTTCTTAAAAACCCTCTCTCGAGGAAGTTTTCAAAATCTTTTTCAAAAACCCTAAGTGTAATCTTCGGATTGTGCTTAGTTTTAGGTGACCTAACTCACCTTAATCAAGTTAGGTGACGACTCAAAATCTTTTCCAAAAGCCCTTATTCAAAATCAATTTTCTAATTCAAACCCAGTCGCACTCGTCATTCTAAGAGGATGAGTTCTAAAGAGAGAGTACCGTGTTTTTCTCATTTGTCTTTTTTGAGTGTAAAAACTCAGGGCGCGACATTGTACATGCATCTGTCTATATATCTAACTGTCAAGATCATAAACATCCATTCCTATCCATACATTAATAACTATATCTAACTAGGTGAATCATAAATATTCATTCTATGCAAAAATTACAAAATAAACTGTCTAAAAATGAAACTAAATACATCTCTAGGATAGAATACAGAAAAAAAGCTAGGTCCATGATAAGGGGCGTCCATCAGAGGTCAAAATCAATGTCTGGGTCAAAGTCTTTGAAACTTGTCTCAGAAGGAGGCGTACGACTGCTAGAAGCACCAGCATCCTACAAAAAAGAAAGAACTGGAATCAGCAAAGCAAATGAACAACTAAGCAGTGTTAGAACAAAAAGAGGAAAAGGACAACATACCCTGCTGCCTCCCATCTAAGCCAACCGGGCAGTCAAAGTAGCTACCTCGGCTTGGAAATGATCCCTCTCTAGCTGGAACTAGTCCCTCTTGGTCTAGTACCGATCCCTCTGATCTCTCACAACAATTAACTCAGCCTCGGGTACATATCCTCCAGCTCGAAGCCACAAGTCAACCACCTCCTGACCAACGGTGTATCCACCGACCACCACCTCAAACTGAGTAAAGGCACCTACAAAGTGAGCTCCAAAATGTACAGCATAATCAGTCTCGGGAGAAAGCAGAAAACCAGCACCTGGCAGACGCTTTTGATATGGAATAGAACTCCCTCAACCAAGGCTCCGAACATGTACTCTAGTAGATTCCTTGCTGATCGGAACTCCTCATAAAGCTGGCGCCAATGTCGCTCACCCAGATAAGACTCCCAAGACCTGTCGCTCAAAAAGGAAGCCCTCGATAGAGACAATAAGACCAAGTACCTAACCACTTCATAATGAACTGATTTGATAAAAGGCAGCCAAGTCACATCTCTCACCTCTATCAGCTCCAGGTTTGCCCGTATCGTCACAAAGTCAGTGATCTAAGATAGCTGGGCTTCCTGATCGCGAGCCCACCTCAAGGCTCGAAGATAAAAATCAACCTCTATAACCTCGGGACCAAGGATCGATAAGTACTTATAGCTCCACCAGACAAGAAATGGCAAAAAACCAGTCACGCTACGCTAGCGAGAAGTGGTTCGAACTAGCATGGATTGAAAGAAGCAGCCAAAGGAAAAAGACCCTTAGTCCAGCTCAGATAAAGCTCCAAGATTGGTTACTATGCTCACCAATCGAAAAGGGACGAGCAACTTGTTGTTGTTGCAGAAGTAGCTGAAAATGATGGACAAAACAAGTCATTGCCTTATGATATCTCACCGTGCAGGTGGTGGCTCAACAGCAAAGGTGCTCTCATCCCAACTAAGCCAAGAAACTAGAAAGCAAAACACTCAGGAGGTGGCAAATCCAACAAGGCACAAGCCTCAGCCCTACTAACTGTCTGTAAGGTGATTTGTTGACCAACGAAGGAAAGCCCCATAATGATGGCCCAATCCAATGGAGTAGGACCCAGCTCGAAGTCCACAAAATAAAAGGTCCCAGTCTCTCCAAACCACCTCTCAACCAAGGCTAGCACCAAATGTATGTTCAAGCGGTTAGCTTATAATCCCATAAATGCTCCAAACCCAATCTCAGCCAAGAAGCCTCAGTAAGATGGAGTCGCCACCTACATGGTGCTGAAAATAAGATAGACAGCCCCTTTGAATGATGCGTGTACCCGAGGAGGAGGCAAGTGCTGCCGAGAATAGGCACTGCGATGATAGGTGAGGTCTCCCTATGGAGGAATATTTGGTACCTCCAAATCACCAAGATCAGCATCCGTCTGCCTGTGCCTATAGGCGGCCATCTCGTAGCCAATCACACGGTCGCCAAGGCCTGGTACCTCCTGCTTTGCATCCATATCTCCCTTAAAAGCCTGCTCGACTAGAGAAAAGGGGTCGATTGGAGGCATACTCCCCCTCCCGCTTTGGCTAGACGATGCTCGGCCAACTAATCTACGACTATCTTTGGAGTGGCTGGAACTACCAGCAAAATCCGTGAGAGCACCCTTCCCCGATCGGCACCTCCTCTCCAAACCGTCATCGTCCACGTTAGCCATCCTAAAAGCCAAATCAAGGTAAGAACGTCAACATATGCTAAGTATGGCTCAAAAAGGTAAGAGATATAAAAAGGGAAATAAAGGGAAACAGTGAAAAAGCTTTCAAATGTTAAGCCAAAATGAATTTCCTACATATTTTGATTTTAAAACTCAAGTTTCGAGTTTAAATGAATTTCTTATACATTTTGTTTTCAAAAAATGTTTAGTCTCAAATCAAGATGAATTTTCTACACATCTTGCCTTCAAAAATTCAATTTCAAATCAAAATGAATTTCCTACACATTTTGTCTTAAAAAAACTTCCAGTTTCAAGCCAAAGTGAATTTTCAATACATTTTGCTTTCAAAGGCTTTTCAATTTCGAGTCAAAATGAATTTTCTAAACATTTTGTCAATTTCAAGTCAAAGTGAATTTTCTACACGTTTTGTCTAAGTTTCAAATCAAAATAATTTCTAATTCCAAATCAAAAGTTCAATTTCAAAAATAAAAATTTTATAAATTTTTAATCAAAGTCTATCTCAAGTTTCTTCCTCAAAAGGATTTCTATTCTAATCAAGGTCTTCCAAAAGCTTTTCCTTCGAAAGTCCTCTTCAAAATCTATTCTAAAAAATTCTCAAGTTTTCAATCCTCTAAAAATTCTTATTAAATTCCAAGGTTTCTAATTTCAAAATCCATTTTCAAAAACTTTTCTAACTGTTTCCTCCAAAAGTTTTTATTCAAAATTCTATTTTCCAGATTTCTTCTTAAAGTTTTTCTTCCAATAGTTTTAGACCTCCCCGAGTTTCTCGAGGCCTTCTCTATCAAAAAGGCCACACGTTCAAGGGTTTTATCTCGTTTTCCTTCAAAAAATATTTCTTTTGAAAATTTTCAACTCTTTCTTTATTTCAAAACTTCTCCCAAGTTTCTCGGGGCCTTCTCTGCTAAAAAGGCCACACCCTTAACGATTTTATATCTTTACCCTTCAAAAAGATTTCATTTAAAAAATTTCTCAAACTCTTAATTTTAAAGAATTTTCTACAAAGTCCCATTTGTAAATGGTCCCTACAATGCCCATGACACTACAACAAGACACAAATAATGCACTTCATAATATCACAATCACATAATACCAACACACACAAAAGAATCTGTGCACATTTTCAAGATTTTTAAATTTTCAAAAACATATTCTAATTTTCAAAAATCTAATTGCTTTCAAAGTTATTACAAAATTTTTCAAAAAGACGTCAAATATTTCTTAAAATATTCTCATATTTTTCTAAATGTTAAAGTTAGATATTTCCATTATTTTCTAATTTTTCTTATTTTTAACCTATTTTTTATTTTTCAAAAAATTAAAAATTTAAAAAAATTTTAGAAAATCACAAAATTGTTTACGGCTATTAAATATATTTTTCTAAGGTACATAGCATAACTCAATACCCAAAGCTGTAGAAACAAATCCCCAATTCCTATAGAAACCCTTTTTTTTTGCTAAGTACAATTCCTATAGAAACCTTCTTCCCATAAACATGCAAAACTACCCAAATTCAATCAAACAAGCGTACAAATGCAAAAATAATTCCACCAAAGCATTCAAAACACATCAAAATATTGATTTTGACTATTTGCATGACTCAAACGAAGTTCTATACATCAAAATCAACAGAAATAAAAAACTCACATCTTGGAGTTCTCCGGGGAAATCTTCTTCTCCGATGACTATTTTGACGACGGTGACCACTTCCGACAATCCTCTGAGGTCCCTAAAAGTCATTCCTTCAATGCTTAAGCCTCTCTTGTTGCGAAACACTCGGAGAAGCTCTCAAATATTCGAAACTTCTTTACAAATTGGCAAACTTCGAACCAGAAGTTTGATACTTTAAACAATAGGCCTGGCGCCGCTAGCAGTGGCGCTAAATCATTTTTATGCCTGGCGGCACTAGTAGTGGCGCCATGTCCAAAATCCGAATAGCTTTGCCCTTTTTTCTGCCAAAACCCGATTTCAAATGCCCCCTTAGGCCGGATATCCATTTTCAAACTCCAGTTTTTAAAAATTTCCAAAGTTCGTCGTTTCATTCGCCTTGTGATCAACATGAGACTCTTACATTATCATTTTTTGCCTTCAACAAGTAAAGACAGAAAAAGATGGGCAGCTGTAAGCAGTCCATTTTTGCCTGCTCGGTAATCTGTGGTCCATCCGGACTCATCTAAACCGACACAGATACATTCAAGTCCAAATCAATTTTTCGGATTCAATCCAATCAATCAATCGCTTCCCAGGCCCGCCGAGCTCAACAAGAGGCAAAATGACCAAAATGCCCTTGTGACATTGTTTGGTCCAATTCTAGTTGGCACGTCTTCCTAGAGACGATAAGTCCCTATTTCAACCTCAATTCCAGTTTTAACTCCAATCCAAATGAATCAAAGTCAATCTGGTACACCTTTCAAGAAAGTTGATCCCTCAAGCAGTAAGTCCATCCAGTCGACACGTTTTTTGAGAAAACTCTTCAAAACGGTAAGTCCCTTCAAATCCATCGACCAGGACAAAACCCAAGTCTCCGAGATGGTAGAACTGTTCACCTTTGGCGCTTACTAGCCCGCCAATGAAGAATGTCCGTTATGCGACATGTCTTTTGAAAAAGTTGATTCCTCAAACGATAAGTCTACCTAGCAGCTTCTCAATATTAGGAAGTCTCCGAAATCAACGCGCATCGTCAGAGTGGTGGAAACACTCGCAAACATCGTAACCATCAGAGTGGCGGAAACACTCACAAATAGGTCGACATTGGGAATTGCCAACAAACTCCCTATGTCACGGGACAAAACTCACCTCTTGGCCATGGCATGTTTTCCAAAGGACGAGATACCTTTGGAAACTAACTCGTCACAGACTGTCAAAGTGACAGAAGCACTTAAAACCCAGATCAACACCAGTGCCTACTAGCCACTCTGGTAAAAAATAACCAAACTGCCATTTGGGCCTTTTTTGGCACATTTCTTGAGAAAATGCCTAAGTTCTTAAAGCGGTGAGTCCACCCTTCCAAGATCGTCCCAAATACAATGTAGCATGATCAACTGCCTTCCAATCGGTTTTGGACCCAATTCCGAGACCATCTGGTCAAAATAACCATTTTGCTCCTAAGCACTTAGTTGGCTCCGGAAACCACACCGGCTTTGAATATCAAATTGGTAACCTCTCAAGAATGCTTCTAATAGTATTCCCAATCTTCTAGCACCTATCTAGAACATTCCAAGTCCATTCCGGTGAACCCGGTACAAAATAACTATTTTACCCCTAGTGGGCCGATCGCCTTTTCCAACCATACCGGCTCCGGGTATCAAACCGAAAATTCCCCGTAACACTCTAGATAGTGTTTCCAATCTTCAAGCCTTCGCACCAGTCATTCCAAGTCTATTTCGGTACGTTCCCATTTTGATTGACCATTTTCCCCATGAGCGGCCGATAGGCCTTTCCAAACATTCCAGCATTGTTTTCTAAGCCCGTTACCCTCGAACACTATTTTAATGGTTTCTACCCATTTTTGGCCCTCCAGATCATTTTAGGTCCTCCAGATCAATCCCGAACCTTCCAAAGTCCCTCCTAGTAGAGCCAAGCTAAAAATTACATGGTAGTCACTAGTATAGGCGCTCAAATCTTTTGCCTTGCGTATCAAGGATCGAAAGATACGTTTCTTCCCCCTTTTAAAACTTTTCTAAGTGGCTGGCGCCACTCCTATTGGGGTCGATAGGGATTTTTCCTTGGCGTCACTATAATAGGCGCCAAGCTAGTCTTGTGTTTATAAATACAAACCCTCCCCCAGTGTGAAAAAGGTCCTCAAACTTAGTCCAAAAACTCTATTTTTCATAGTACAGAGCTCGAAGTCTCTCCAAACCCTAGCCTTCTCTAGTCTCCTCAAACCCTAGCCTCCATACACTTAAACTCTAACATCCATACACTCTACATACTTTGACACAAGCCTCTAAAGCCTCGATTAAAGACTCAAAGTGCTGGAACTTGGAATCTCTCAAGGATCAAGCAAAGCAAAGTAAACAAAGCCAGTAAAAACAAGAAGAAGACAAGGTAGGCTTTCTCTTTACGTTTACATACTTCCTTCCTCTCTCTTCTTCCTCCTAATGCACTTGGATTTTCTTCTATTTTAATCCGCTATCTTTTACCTCCCTTTCTTGAATGCTTGAAACAAGGGACTCCCCAATTCATGCTTAGGAAGGACTGTTGAAAGTCACCATGTTGGGGTCTTTCTTTTAGTTCAACCTTAGACCGTGTGGATCCGACCTCCTTAATTATGCAGTGAAGACTAACCTTGTATGTTCATGACCCAACTTGTATTGTGCATATCATATGTCTATTCAAAATTGTTTTCAAAGGCTGTTTTCAAAACTTGCATCAGAACTCCTTTTCAAACTTGCATTCAAAATATTGTTTTCAAAATCACAATCTTAAAGTGATTTTAGCCATTCTATGGTTAGGGTTATTTTAGGAAAGTGTTATATTCATTGTGACCATCAAGGTCTGTATTTTGGCTGTAAACCCTAAATTGTTTTTTATCAAAACCACAATCTTAAAATGATTCTAGCAATTCCATAGTTAAAGTTGTTTTAGGAAAGTGTGATATTCAATGTGATCATATTGGTCCATATTTTAAATCTATGTCATTTTCAAAATCACATTCCTATAATGGTTCTAATCTTTTCATGGTTAGAATTGATTTAGGAAAGTGAGATATTCAAAAGACTTTCCAAAGTTCATATTCAAACCCCTTTCCAAAATTGCTTTCCAAGTTTCTTTCCAAAACTCTCTTCAAAGTTTACTTTCTAAAAAACTCTCTTCAAGTTTCCTTCCTAGAAATTCTTTCCAAAAGATCTACTTTCCAAAAACTCTTTTCTTTAAGTCCAAGTCAAGCCATAGAATCCATGGATAGGAAACCCTATTCTCTTTCCAAAAAACATGACTTCTTATTTTGCATCAAATCATAGATTTTCAAAACTTCTATTTTCTACATCAAATCGTAGATTTTTAAACCTCCCTTTTTCCACCAAAATCATCGATGTCCAAATCCAAGATTTCCAAAACTCAACATTTCAAATTCCATGTCAAATTCAATATTCCCATTTAGGAAACTAGATCAAATCCTCCAATTCCGGGAACCAAATCAAATCATCTATTTTTGAAAGTAAAATCTAATTTTCTATTTGAGGAAATACAATTCAAATCTTCCTTAATTTCAAACCTTTTCAAATCTCAACTTTTCAAATCTTTCCAAAGTTCAAATCTTTCTAAATTCAAATCTTTACTAAAATGAAACTTCCTTAAATTTAATTCTTTCCTAATTTGAAAACTTTTATAATTTGGCACTTTCCAAAATGAAACTTTTCCTATTTCAAAACTTTCCTAATTCAAAGGTTTTCAAAATCTAATCTTTCCTAAACCTAGCTTTCTAAATTCATTCAAATCAAATGATCAAGTCAAATATTTTTAAATCAAATTAAATCTCTTTCCAAACCTTTCTTAAATTCAACTTTCCTAATTCGAACTTTTCTTAAATCCAACTTTCTAAAATCAAACTTCTCAAGTTAAATCAAACCTTCCTAATTCAACTACATGTTCCAATCCTAGGATACCTAACCCTAGGATACTTAAACTCTAGTTCAACCCTAACCCTAAAGTTAGGAAGTTTCAAAAATTTTTCTAAAACTTTTCCAAACCAAAATCGTTTTTCAAACTTCAAGATGTTTTTCGAATCTCAATCTCTCCAGGTTAATTCTAAATCCAAATTTCAATTTCAAATCTTCTATTTTAAGTTCAAATCAAACCCTTTTTCAATCAAATCAAACTTTTCAAAAACCTCAAAGTGTTTATTTTCAATCAAATGTATGTCCGAACTAGGATTGGCCCAATTCCCAACAAAGGGATACGTAGGCAACTCCCATGGGTGCGGTTGCAACCTTTTTTAAATCTCCAATTTCACAACCTTTTTTCAATTTCCAATTCCATAATCTATTTCAAATTGCTAATTCTAAAATCTATTTTCAAATCTCCACTTCCAATTTCTAAAACTTTCATTCAAACTTCAAAATCTATCTTTTCAAATCTATTTTAAAAATCAAATCTATTTCCGAAATCAAAACATTTTTCTTGCACTTGCCTGTCATGTATCATATCAAATTTCTTTAATATAGTTCTTTTCTAAAGTGAATATAATTGGACATTTATTAATCAAAGATTCCAAATGACTGAACCTAGGGTGAATAGACATGTAGGTACAGTAAGGGCGGGGTAGGGTGATGGCTTAGTGCGTCTTCTCTACACGTAACTAACCTTCGAACTCAAAATCATTGTTTTCAAAGACCAAAGCAGAGTTATTTTCAAAAAGGGCTTAAATCTTTCCAAAGGTTGCCAAATAATTCATTTTCTTAAAAACCCTCTATTGAGGAAGTTTTCAAAACTTTTTTCAAAAACCCTAAGTGTAATATTCGGATTGTGCTTAGTCTTAGGTGACCTAACTCACCTTAACCAAGTTAGGTGGCGACTCCAAACCTTTTCCAAAAGTCTTTATTCAAAATCAATTTCTAATTCAAACCTAGTCGCCCTCGTCCTTCTAGGAGGATGAGTTCTAATGAGAGAGTACCGTGTTTTTTCCACTTGTCTGTGTTTTCTCGAGTGAAAAAAATCAGGGCACGACAATCGGTCAGTAGACCTGACTAGTATTGAGATGATGGGACATTAATTTTGGGTTGATGCCTGGCATATCCTCATGGGTCCAAGTGCAGACATCAACATTTTTCCTGAGGAAGGAAATTATGGTACCCCTCAACTCGGGGTAGAGTGCTAAGCCAATCTTCATTGTCTTCTGGAGCTAGCGTTCCACGATCTGTACCTCAACTAGTTCCTCAACTGGCTTTCCTTGTACAAGTTCCTATTCATCGTGGACATCGATCACCATGGTCTCTTGGGATCTGTTTCCTTTAAGGGAAGTCATATAGCATTCCTTTGCAGTAGCCTGGTCTCCATGAAGCCCGCCTATACTCCTATTTATCAAGAATTTCATCACGAAATGATAAGTGGACGTGATAGCCCGAAGCTGGTTGAGGGACATTTGTCCTAGGATGGCATTGTATACGAATGGGTAGTTGACGACCAAGAAGTTTACCATCTTGGTGGTCTACTAGGGGGTGGTGCCTATTGTTACTGGAAGGTCAATGAAGTCAAGAGGTACCACTTTATCCCCGGTGAACCCAACCAAGGGTGATAGTATTTGCTAGAGTTTCTCTCTATCGATTTCCATTTGATTGCAAGCTTGGGTGAACAGTACGTCTGTTGATCTGCTACTGTCCACAAGGACCCCTCTGGTTACAAAGTTCGCTACTACTATGGTTACCACTAAAAGGTCATCGTGGGGTTGGTGGAGGCCTATTGCAACCTCCTCCCTGAAAAAAATTGTGGTTGTCATCTTTTATCTTACCCAGCCTTTCTGTCATCAGCACTTCTCCTCGGTCTTGGGTTTTGGCTATTCCCGCATGGATTTTTCTGGATGCATTGGACCCTCCGCCTCTAACTGGGCCACCTACGATGACTCTAATCTCTCTGATTAGTTGCTGGTTCGGTACTGCCGTCTGCGAGCTTGGCGGCAGGGTGGTTGTTGATGTTGTTAGTTTATGCAAGGTCTTCCTACCACAAACTGGCCTAGCTTCCCTCTTTTGAATCCTTTTAGCTACCATCATAGGTTTGTGCAATCTTCCGTGTCATGGTTGTGATTACTGTGGAAATGGCAATATTTGGACTGGTCCCTCTGACCTAGGGCAAACCTCATTTTGCTGGGCTACTGGAGTGCCAGGTTGAAGCGAACTTGAAATAATAACTGTTGTAAAGGTGCATTTAGAGGGGTATAATTGTCAAACCTCCTCTTAGAGACCTCTGCCCTAGATGTGGGTTGGCCCATGGCTAGGGACGCTTTCGTGTTCCAATCGTTGATGTTGGTCTTAACCCCCCCCCCCCCCCCGGTCTTTTTTTTGTTTGGGCGGTCCTCTACCCCTTTACCCAATTGAACCTGGCATTAAGGGTGTCTTCTGTGTTCATGTGCTTTTGAGCGTGGAGCATCAGCTATGCCATATTCTGGGGCAGCTCCTTTCAGAGAGAAAAGAGAAACTTATGGGACCATACCCCGCTAATAAATGCCAAGATGGCTACCTTGTCCACATAGTCTTGAAGGGACTTCTCCTTATGTTACTTCATGCTAAGTAAGCATGTCACGGGTCGATGTTGCCCCTGTTTGCTGATGAAGTGGCCCACGAACATAGTTGAACAAATGAAGCAATCAATCCTGGCTTCAGTTTGTTAAACTTGATCCAGGCTTACCCCTTAAGGGTGGTAGGAAACGCCCGGCACATGATCTGATCCAATACTGCTTGAAGATGCATTAGGGCCTTGTAAGTCTCTAGTTGATCTAGTGGGTCTTTATGCTTGTTGAATATCTCGATGGTGGGCATCTTGAACTTCAAGGGTAGGGGCCATTCCATCACCCATTGGGAGAAAGGAAGGTTGGTCCGGTTAACTAGGTCCTCAACCATTGCCGGATTTTTTGCTCTTACGGTCTCCATGACCCCTGCAAGTTGGGCTCACATAGTTTTGAGTTGGTCATCCCATAAGTTGCGGGCATCCATCATCTTTCCAACTCCTTTTGTTACCATAACGGTTCGCCTATCAGGAGAGCACTAGCATCGATTGTCTGAATGACTTTGGACCTCATCGGCAAGATTTGATCATTGGGTGTAATCTTCTCCAATGTGACTCCCATTGCTACGGTCAATAGGAGGGGTGGGACGTACCAACAGGATCCGCTACATTAACTCCTAGTTCTTTTGTATTAACTGTCGCAACCCCGTCACAAGGGTGGCAACCTATTGCTCCAAGGCCACAATCCTATTAGCGTCGCAAACCTCTCCTTGGGTGGCGGTGGCCCCCTAGCTTGCATTCTGAGTCATTGATCAAGTATTAACCATGAAAATGAAAATAAAAGTTCAACGTTTCCCATAGATGATGCCAACTGATAATATAGTGAACTCAATGGCCTTGCTTCGATCAATGCTCAGAGCCTATAAGGTATCTAGAGGCCAATAGATAGTACTAGGTATCAGTACTCTTCGATACCTAAGTTAGCACAGTTGGGGGATTGAGAATGGAATGCAGAGTAATAGTAGAATATAGTACCTTTCCATGGAGTCATGTCTCTCCTTTGTAGTAGGCTTCTTCGTCACGCATTCTTCATCACTCATCTATAGATGCATGATGATGAAATTTACTTTCAAAGTATTTTTTTTTTCTAACCGGGTGTTTAGGACAACTTGTGCACACCTCGGTTAATCTTGAGACTTGTGTAGTCCTCCCGTCCCATACAAACACTTTAATTACTGAACCAAAAACCTTGAGGGTGGCCCCAAGGAGTTGATAGTATCTAAGAGGTTTCGAACCAGAGACCTTAGAGGATGTAGACCCCCAGGCCTCAAGCATAGGGCTATAAACGAGCCTTAACTACCAGGCCAACCCCTTGGGGTTACTTTCAAAGTATCTATAGACACGTAAGACATCATTTTGTTTGCTACTGGTAGCTTTAAAATTTTTGTCGATGGGTCATGCAAAAATTCAATGCTAATTTTTTAATCATAAATAAAAAAATTTATGCATTGATGCTATTATTTTTGACAAAATACGCAAACACATGTACTTTTACAATTAGGTATCATATTTTGTAATAGCAATATAACAACCTTATTATCATTTTTATCAAATGTGACATCTTCAATATATGTTACCAAACAATTATTCATCCATTAATTTCTCATTTTGCTTACACAATTGATTATTTATGAATTTATTATCGAAAAAACTTTTTCTACCTTACAGTAGCCATTGGTAAAATCAATGTTAATTTCACAAGTAAATAGGTATTTTTATAAAGAATGAAGAAGTGTTGGTGTTTCAAGCTAGAATTCACTCATCATGAAAAGTCAATCTTATGATGATATATCAATGCATGCTATTATTGTTCTATAACAACCAATTTATTTGTCAATTATTATATACCATTAAATACTTTCTTGCACATTTGAATCAGAATATCCTCTTATATCTAAACTTTGTACTATCAAAATATACATATTTTTTATACAACTTATTATGTTCAGAAAGTTTGTCTCATCATATATGATAAGTTATTGAATAAGATGTTATTTTGTTATAATACAATGAATAAAGTTTGTTTTATATACAATAAGACCATGCACATCATGGTGGAGTAGATAATAATAATCAGTGTCGAGAAGCACAATAATAAATAATAAACTTTTATTTTTTATATGTTGAATAAGGCAATTGCTCCCACATGCCTTCACAGTAAATTCACCCTTAAAAGGAGGGAGAATTTATTTCCTTTATTTATTTTTTAACTCTTGAGTTCTTTCTTTTTACTGGATCAATGAGATCAATGTTTTAGATAATACATTAAAGTTTCTGATCAAATTATTTTTAACAAAAAATAATATTAAAAAACCATTAAATTTTTAAAAGTTAATGGGTTTAGTTGATTCCATTGCTTTGGACGTGGCGCGCTCAGGGTGTTTAAATGATGCATGTGATCTCATCGTGCTTGCATCACACATGACATCATCAATGGCTCGTGTCCACAAAAGCATTGATCAAGAATCTACGAATGTGTTAACACCAACATTATTCTTCATACATATATAGACAGGGGTGCACAAGCAGACCAAAAAACTCGATTTTCATGGGTCAGTTTGATTCGGATGGGTTAAAAGATCGGTTTGATTTTGAATCTAAAAAAGATCAACTCGATCATTTTAGTTCGGTTCTCAGTTCCATAATTTTTGAACCCGAACCGATCCAACCCGAATTAACCCAAAAGTAAAACCGAGACCCGATCTTTACATTTCATAAAAGTCTATGTATATTTTATATATATTATTAGATCATTATTATATGTCCTCAATTATTGTTAATTTGTATGTATATATTATTTTTTATTTTTTTTAAAAAATTAAGGATGTAAGGTCAATTCTATTATTTTATTTTTTTGAATAAAAAAGTTAAACTATATACAATAAAAGTAGAATCGACCTGACCCAACCCAATCTAGACTCTAACTGACCTAAGGCATGGAACCGAACCAAATTAATTCGAATAGAGTAGGGTTGGTTTGGGTCGATTTTGGATCTAAAAATTTAGAACCAATAAAAATTAGGTTGGTTATGGGTCTAGCACGGATCAAACCCAATCCAACTCATGCACACCCCTATCTACATATGCGTGAAGATCAAAGTCACTCCTTGTGTATGTGCAAATACATGAACAACATCTCTGTGCACGTCCATGGATTTCCAAAAATCTTTGCAAACTAATTTGACCATGAATTACAGCATTCCACCTATTGTGGAAAGCTAGGGCAGCATGGGTTCCATTTGCAATTGATTTGATTAATGGATTCAATACAATTGTTGGTAAATAATAATTTTACCTTCAATATGTTGAAACTTGAGTAAGTTTTGTAAATAACAATCATAATTTTTTCATTTTAAATCAGATTGATATCCGTTTTATATGATTGAAAAGATCTTTCAATACACTAGAAGTATGTTGAAACCAATTTTGGAAAATATGATCTTTGGGGCATGCAAATTGAGGTAGAATAAAATCTTTTTACAAGGAGAGTTCTGTCAACTTTCATATTTTGCACCTACAGGTGAATGTGAGATCATGAAGTCTTTCCGAGGGTCCAACTAATTTATAAAACACTTATGAAGACATTCCTTGGTTAAAAATTGATGAGGCAATTGATGAGGTAGTCGGTGGTCTGTGTCATCAGTTGCCAATCTCCAATTTATCTCCAGTTAAGAATTTTGGATTTTGCTAATCTCCAATCAAGGCCTTCTAAAGGCGACTGACATTAGTCACTGATCGTCATTGGTCCATTTTTGGATTAAGTTTTTAGAGCTCAACCGTCATCAGTTACTTATTTTCTACTTCAATTCTTGCTTTGTGAAAGGGGTGCAAAATGTGGTGTCAACACACATGTAATATGCCCGCCCTAAAGGACCTAACACTTGGAAAACTAAAACCCCAATTACAATGCTTTGTGAGAGGTGAAAATGATATATAATCATCATATGGTATCAAAAAATAAATAAAAGATGAACATGGATTGGAGAAAACAAATATTCACAATATGATATAAATTTGGGTGGATTTAGCACTTTGGAAATATAATTATAGAAACTAAGCAATGATTAACATACTTTTTTCTTTTTGTGAGACAATGATTAACGTACTTTTTGAGACTCAAAGATGAAAAATTAATCATTAGATAACCTTCATATATTACCAAAATATTATGGTGACTTAAAGAATATATCTCTATAGCCTATATAGAAAGAGGGACCTGAGCCCCACTTTCGTTTGATAATTTTTTTTTTTTTTTTTGAATTGTTTACTTTGAACCATTTTTCCTCTAAACAAAATTGAAAGTTCCTCCACACACATGGCTCTCTTGAT